>CM053789.1:510671440-511175036 GCA_028749045.1 Cupressus sempervirens | reverse complement strand
AGAGACAAGGGGGATAGGATGGAGAGAGTGAGAAATATGGGGAGAGAGAGAGGGGGGGGGATAGGATAGAGAGAGTAAGAGAGACAAGGGTGTGTGTGTGTGTGTGTGTGAGAGAGAGAGAGAGAGAGAGACAGAGAGTAGGGGATTGGAAGAGGGAGAGGGAATAGGATGAAAGAGAGTGAGATAGAGATGGATGGAGAGAGAGAGAGTAGGGGATTGGAAGAGGGAGAGGGAATAGGATGAAAGAGAGTGAGATAGAGATGGATGTGTGTGTGTGTGTGTGTGTGTGTGTGAGAGAGAGAGAGAGAGAGAGAGAGTTTAGGGTTTAGTGGAGAGAGGGGGGCTTATGGATTACTTGGTGAGAGACAATGTGTAAGGGACAAGTTAGACAGAGAGAGAGAGAGAGAGAGAGAGAGAGAGAGAAGAGAGAGAGAGAGAGAGAGAGAGAGAGGTTATTAGTTAGTTAAAGAATGTGAGAGGTTAGAAAAAGTAAGGGATATATCTTAGGAATTATTTAGTTCGTGAGTGATTTTGTGCATGTGTTTTTGAGAGAGAGAGAGAGAGAAGAGAGAGAGAGAGAGAGAGAGAGAGAGAGAGAATTAACACTATATTGGCATTCATGTTTTACCTATTAATTATGCATTTGGAAAATAATGGCTACCTATTTTAGATTTTTCTTAAATTCAAATTGATGAAAAATAAAATTTTGATGGCATAGGATTGATTTATCTACATCATGTTGTAGATTTCTTCAATATCTTTCCAACGCATTTTGAACGAAGTCAATCAGACTCCGTATGTGAAAGTTATGGCCTTCGATGTAAAGCCTACTTTTAGTTCTTCAAAACCCCAATTAGGTTTTGAAGAAGTAAATTTTACTTCTTCAAGACCTAATTAGGTTTTGAATGCAATTTTTCATTTCATAACTCGATCGGGTTATTTGAATCCTAGAAACCTGATCGGGTTATGGCTTGGTGATAGCATAGGGAAACCACCCAAAGGATTTGGGAGACTGTTTTCCCCTCAAATGTTTTTTTCTCTAGACATTTTTTCATCTTCTAAGATGAATTGTCATCTTTGCCTTCATCACGTTTACTAATAGTGAAGTGGATATCTCTAAAATTACCACCATAATCTTACACATTTTCTTAGCTTTCTAACCATATAAATTTTTCTTTTTATTGGACAGCATTAACTTTGTAAACTTTAATTACTTTTACTAATGCCTTGACATTCCTCACAAGCATATGCCTACCATTTTTTTAATAACTTTTTATATACTTAACCAAATTCAAAATAAATTATATACTATTGTTCTACACTTGATTCTATACACTTTTTAAGAAAAAGGTTTTCATTTTCAATTATTTTGATGCAAGTTATGGTCAACACACGAATAGGTACCAAAAATTTCAGGATGTAGTCAGTTCAATAATTCATAATTATAAAAATACTCATCATAAAATTACAAAAAAATACACAACTTCTAGATATGACACTTAAAACCCCCCTTTTTGTCCAAGTTTAGGTTTACCTAATTTCAAAAAAAAGGTGGCCACTTATAACCCCCCTTTTTGCACACCATCTTGGTGCACTCATCCCACTAAGATAAAATGTTGTAGTGCATTTGTATCTTCATTTTAGTAGTTTTTACTTGTTTTTCCTTCTGATTTGAGTAGTGTCATCTAAGGACACTCATGTATATTATTGTATTCTTGGAATTCGCCATATCTTGTGCCTTATTTGTACATGCACTAGTCTAATTAAAGTGTGGGGGTTGATTTTTTGCCTTTGTTTTCTATCTTCCTTTGTCCAGCGAGCTTCCCTTCTATGACATTAACCTCATGGCATGTCTGAGATTGATCACCTCAGTATACACATATGTACTCTTTTGTGCATCTTGATTGTGATTCCTTAACATGCAGCTCTTTAGGCCCACTTTTCCAATTTCTTGTTACCTCACCCTTGTTTGCATTGGGGGAGTTCTTCTATTGTTTCTCATGGTTCCTTCATAACATCCTCCTCTTGACAGTGTCAACCAAGTTCACTTTGTCACGGTGGCAAACTGAATTCACTAGGTCATTGTGTTGTCCAAGCTCACTTGGTGCTTACTTGGCCGAGTAGACCGAGGTCACTTGGTTCCTTTGTTAACCAAGTTGACTCAACATAATGTCAACCTAGTATTGTGTCAACCAAGTTGTGTCGACCATTTTTATGTGAACCAAGCATACTTGGTTATAGTTCTTGCCAAGCTCAATGGCCTCTGTTGGTTGTTCATCTACTGAGTTGTTAGAATTTTTTAAAAGTTTTTCCACACCCTCTTCTCATCGAAATCATTTTAACACTTTCGTGGCCCAACTAGCAGCCCGATGGCTTCCATATTTGTGGTGGGGTAATGGCCCAAACGACATTCCACAAAGATGTTTATCAACTTATCATGTATACAAGGAGCTACGACGGAATGGATAGACAATAATGCCACCATCATCTTGCACACACACTAAGCAATGGCAATCATCAATGGGAAAAGTGAGTCAGGATTGTTGAGAAAGGGCACACCTTTAGTTTAATTACTCTTATGATTATTTATATGTAGTTAATTTCTTCTTCTTCTTCTTCTTTTGGTCTTCGTGAGTTTAGTTTATATGTGACAAGTATTTTTGTCCTCGATATATATATATATATATATATATATATATATATATATATATATATATATATATATATATATATATAATATCAAATTGAAGGTTGAATCTGGGATAGTTGTAGTTGAGATATGCAATCTTATATATAGATGTTTTATTCTTCTATTTGGTTATCAAATTTTTAATATGAGATGTTGAGTATATTATTTTAGGTTAAATCGTATTTCGATAGTCAAAAAGTGTCAATATTATTTTAGTTTAAATCTTTTTTCAATAGTCTAAAAGTGTGAAAGTTTTTTTCTTGAATGTGTCTTTTGTGAATCGCAAATCCAAACTATTTCCTACCTAATTGTACATTCTAGTTGAAAATGTTGGATTTTGTTAACTAGTGTCACCGAGTTCATAAAGAAAGAACTTGAAACAAGAAGGCAACTATGTGAATAATAAGGTGTATCAAATACAAATGACTTCATTTTCTTAGGAGAGGTTCTTCTAAAATTAGTGTAAGAGGGTGTTTTATTTGACCTTATATAGTTATTCTCTATAAGCAATTAGAAGTAGATATTCCAAATTATTTATTTAGTTTATGGTGTTCAGGGGAAAAAAGAGTTCTTTTCATAAGAAAAAAAATTGATGCAAGATATTTCAAAAAATGTTGGTAATCCCCATTTCCTCATTTGCCTACAGGTTTGTTATTATCCAATTTCACATTAAAAGAGTGTTTTCAATAGAACAATGAATCTTGATTCTTTGGTATGTCCAATTGTTTTACAAGTTTTAAATTTGCTTTATTAATAGCACCACAAATATATTTGAAGTTAGAATCTACAATATCCCTTTAATCATAACAAATCCAAATTTAGTTAAAAAAAATTATAAGCAAAGTTAAAAATTAGATTTGTAAAAGGCCCAAATGATTTTTAATAGAAATTTTTGAAACTTTACATTATGGTAGACTTATTCAAGCCACCTATTCTCTCTATCTAATTTTTATCTATTTTCCTATTATTTCTTATTATTACTATTATTTAGATATCCTAACTAGTTTTATTCCGTTAGATTTGATCTCGCCATAGTTATAGTCTTAGTAAAGTTTTGGACGTTTCAACTTGCCCAATTTTCAATGTTTTTTATGGATTGAGTAACAAAAATATATAGAAATCATTGCTAAATACAAATCTAAACGCTATGATATAGATAACTATCTCTATGACAAAATAGCTGAAGTTTCTGGAAGGAGAGAATTCTCAAGTTATTGCCTAAACAATTAAGGATTGGCCTCCAATCATTTGGTAAGCAAATACCTGATAGAGTTGATAAAAGCATAGTATGTCATAAAAATGTTAGCAATCATATGTTCTCATGATTGTGATGTCATAAATTACGACTAAAGCTGAAAAAGATGGGGGTACAGATTTCTATTTTTATTTTTGTCACCGAGAGTTATTATTTGTATTTTTTTTAGACCATTGTGATTAATCTTGAATTATTCTGAGTTGGAAATTCTATCTGTGGCATGTTGTATCTGTTTTCTTTCCATGCATCCACAAACAGAGATTTTAAAAATAGGGAAGATATCGCTGAAATACTGATGTATCGTGTTAAATACTTGAGTTGATATTATTTTTTTAAAGAGTTTTTAGTAAGACGAGATATTCTTTATACCTCAGGGTAGCTTGACAGATGATATTTTTAAAAGAAAAATATAAAATATTTCGTATCTTATATAGAAGCAATTCGAAGAAATCGTCGTAATAAGATTCAAGACATTTCTCCCTACAATGAGATGTAAAAGCTAAATTGCAAAATTAAATGAATAAAGACATTTGATAATGAAAATAATCCAGAAAAGATGAAAGAACGATGGATTGAGGAAAAAGATTAAACGTAGTTTTAGTTTTAGTTTTGGCAAGATACGTGTTCGAATTCTTATGGAAGCCTTTTATGAAGCTTCTCCATTTGGCGAAGGAAAACCCTCCGCTACGAAACACACAGCGTGTTTTAGTGGGTTTAATTTTTAGTTCGGGGATTTTTTGGTCGGTCAGTTCAAGTTGAATGGATTTGGAAGTTAATTGAAGGCGGCAATGTGTTTTCTTTCTATAATATTCTACTCAGGGATTTGAATGTGTATGTAAAAATAATCTATTTTTTTTCCTAATCAGTATTCTATACTTCTTATTAATTGAACAATAACTACAATTGCATGATATTTTCTCCATTTGAAATGGTCATACCTATGTCATGTCCATTCTTATCCCAAGAATGCACCCTTTCCATTCTCAAAGTAAGTTAGTGATGAGGCCCTCCACTAGGGTTTATCTTGTCATGATGCATTTTAAAATGAATTGTAGGTCACTTAAATACTTTCCAAAGATGTACAAAAATTATGAAAGGAAACATTCATTAAGAGTTCCACTCAACTTACTTTTGCATGAGAGGATAGCATCATTTCTATTTTGGTATTTCATCATATTTTCATCAAATCTTATTTTATTTGCTCTAGGCAATATATTATTCCTTTTACTACTTATCTAGTGATTAATCTTTTTAATTTCAACCAATTAGATCTATGTATTTTTGTTTTGAATTTTGATATTTTACTATTCTAATGTATATTTATTAGCTTTTTAATTTCTAAAATCAAAATATTTTACTTCAATATGACTGGCTCATATATATAAAGTCTTATAGGGGTGGATTTATAAGAATCACTGCCTATACTACAAGGCGATATTTTAGCATGTGTAATATATTTAATGATCTTAATCACATTTTGAGAACTCTTATCCTACTATTCTTTTAAGAGGGCTATTTAACAATCATGCCTAAAAATAATAATTAAAATATGCCACAAGATAAAATTTATTGAATAGTTTTTAAATTTAAATAAATTGCATACACACTAAATACAACTAAGATATAACAATAGCATTACATTAAGATTATAAATTTTTAATTATAATAATTTTATATTAAAATTATTATCTTTCAAATATATAAGTATGTGTGCACTTTACAAAGTTCATTTAAAAATGTTACATATTAATCAAAAATTAAAACATTAATTATATTATATTAAACATTATCTAATTTTTAATTTTACTACTCTATCTAATTAAATTATTATACTCACAAACCACTTCGTGGCACTTGTTTCTTGACAAGAATACAACCTGTATAGATTGATAGCCCAATTTTTATTAAATCTTCAATATAGACATTAATTTATTTTTTATATTAACAATTTACAATTATTTTCTAATTTTATATATTTTTATGTCAAATAAAATTGTGATTTACATATATTACTAATTTATATTTTTCTTTAATTTATATTTTTATAATTTATTAAATGATTCATATAGACTTGATCAATATTTTAACTAAAATGTAGACTAAGGAACATTAATGACCAAAGAAGTGTCATGGTTGCAACCAAATTTCTAGATAATTTATGAATTTATTTAGTTTTACTTAAATTTAATGTTTATTCTTTTTTTTTCTTTAATATTTGGATAATTGTTTGTAACTTCATACCCTACTCTTAGATATAAAGTTCCATGGTGTTTGCAATGTCTCTAAAAGTTACATGTACTTTCTATTTGAACGGCTTAAACATAGGGGCATTTGCAATGTCTCTAAAAGTTACCCATATTTCTATTTGGACATCTTAAACATCACACACAAAGCTTTATTTGATCACTAAAAGTGTTAAATAGTCAAAGTTGACTTATTTTTTTGAAGCTTAATTTTCTCCTTAGTGGGTGAATTTTAACCTTAAGGGTTTCCCTTTGGAAATAATAATACAAGAAAAGGAAATCAATCAATGAAAAAGACAAAATATAATGACACAACCATTTATCATGGTTCAAAAAAACTTTTCCTATGTCCACACTCCAACAAGGAATTACTTGTATTAATAAATCAATAATGTAACACCCCACCATGTAACCCAAAAGAAGTTAACCTAGAGTTTCACTAAGTTTGATAAACATTTTTTTTAAAAAAAGTTAAAGATAATAACTTAACAACAACAGTTATAACATAGCTGAAGCAATTAACATTCACATAAACACATACCAGGAAACAGATTACAATTCTTAAAGGTCCCATGACGTTGAATCATATTTAAGTTTTAATAATAAATATAATATATAATAAATCCACATCAAATAATAATACATCAGTATGAAACCATTTAAATAATATACAATTATATATGATGCCACTTGGAAATAAACAGAATGCACAAACATCCATTATATAGATCACAGGGTATGAAAGGCTGAAATAATATACATCATGAAATAAATTACATCATATCTTAAGATCTTATGAAATCAAATATAATACAATATTACAACCATCCATCATAGAAATACAAGAACAGATAGAAAGGAACATCTACACAAACACATCCAGCAATGATATCGAATAGTCAAATCTCAATGGTATAAGAAAAAGCACTACCACTTGACCTCATGGAACCCAAAAGGTCCACTCCCACCATGCTGAGGAGATAGTCTAAAGTCCCAAATAGGATAACAAACTCAACAATCAAATCCAACATCTAGGTTCAAGGAATCACCTAAAAGCAATCTAACTCAAAGCTACCAAGACACTAGTATCAACTAATCCCAGAGGCAACACAAACACATAGGAAATATACTATGCAAGCAGGAAAGTGTCATTGCATGAATCAACGCTAGAGTTAACCTAGTAGTCTAACTTAACCCCGCTCCCCTAGTGACTCTATGCAACACTAGTATCCTTTCGTACTGACATGGCATACTAATGATGCATGGTCGCAACCAAGCATCCCCTCTACTCCCATCCTATTCTTTACTAGCACTCGAGGCATGGGCGAGGAAATACAAAGACTCTTATTAGATTCATTTTACTTATTAAACAACTTACAATGGGTTACCCTGGCAGCCACTTTGGGCCCTGGCCTCCATTGCAAGCCACTTCTTAACATTACATATAGATAACCTACCCTAAGTTTAGTAAAATCAAAAGATCACAAAAGACCACATACCGTACATCAAGGTAAAAATACAAATTTGTCTCACCTTTCAGACTGACTTATCAAAATGACTATATTTGAGTATTTCTATCTAAAAGTCAATTTTGTTCAAACATATGATCTAGATTAATTCATTCTAACTAAGCTATATATGGTCTCACACTTTTCCAATTGGAAATGTCTATTAAATGCATGTTTTATACTAGTTTGTATCCAATTGCTAAAGAAAAATATTATTTTAGAAAATTGATGTTTCAATAACTCTTACTATTTTTATGATATATTTTTAAGAACACATAAACACCATTTTATAGAGCTCAAAGTCAAGAATATTCTCATGTAGAGTTTATAGTACTTTTAATTAGATGTAGTTTATTGTAATTAAAAAAATCTACAAGCATATGTTTTAATACTTCAAAAAAATTTGATTTTGAGAAAGAAAAAAAATATCAAATGATATCCAAAAAAAATTAAAATTATATAACATTGTAGAGGAGAGAGTCCTCTTCTTTAATGTATAATTTTTCTTTATGTTAGAATAGATTTTTTTTGAAAAATATGGTGGGAGATGAAAATTATCAATTTCAGGTGAGTTGAAATTTGAATCATTATAAATGAGAAAATATAGGTCTAAAGCCAAATTTATTTTTGACTGTTCTAGATATATATGTTATCTATGACATAGTTTAAGATCAAAGGGAAATATGTTTATTTTCATATAGTTTTGTGGTGGGAACTAGACCCCTAATTTTCAATGTTTCTCAGCAACTAAAAAATTATCTTTAAAAATTAGGAAAATATATCAATTCTTATTCCAAATAATTATTAAAAATTAGCATCCTAAACTTTATCCATTTCTACACATTTCATTAGTTTACTTCATTATCAAATTCTAAATAATAATACTAGTTTAATGTCATTAAAGGTGAACAATTATAATTTTGTTAGCCTTTTCCTTCACAAAAGGGTGACACAGGTTTGTGCTTTTACCCATCAGTTCTTAAACAAGCAATTGATGAGTACTAAAAATCACTAATCATAATCACTGATTCTACCAAAATGATTATTCTAATATGACTAATCCCAAAATCAAGTATACATAAACCAATCCATGTCGTAACATGGCATCGCCAAGAACAAATCATACAAACACCTTAGTCCTATAAAAGTGACTGGAAAGCAATCCAAATACAATTGATCAAAGAATCGAAGGTTATATCAGATAAGTCACACCATTCACCTTAGTTTCACACAAGAACATTGGAAAGCAATAACAATCAATACATCAAAACATCACATAGAACATACAATAAACATTACCATGGTTGAGTATAAAATATTGTATACAAACATCATCATGACATTACAAAACAAACCCCCAAGCCTCTAATAAACATCTTGACTAGCCAAAGCTAAGAAAAACCCAAAAATCCTAACACTAATAAATCACACGTCACATAAAGCATATACAAAAGTGAATTTCATAATTCATTAGGTTTTGAAAACCCTAAGTTCAATACTTATTAATAGAAATCAATTTTCTCAAACAATTCTATAATGGAAACTAATTTTCTCAAACAAGAGTTTCAACCCAAAGAACTTCTGAAAACAAAAACACAATAGATACGAAGAAGATCTTGTGAGTTTAATGATTGCATGATCCTACCTGTGTATCTAGAAATGAGCTCTAATTTCTTTAATAAAGAGATTTTTCCCCAAATCAAGGCTTTGATCATGCAATCATATGAAAACCCTCTGCCTTTAATTATTATATTTTAATTTTCATGTACAACTTTATGCAATTTAAATTAAGATATCTTAATTAAATTAATTTTCTTTCTCACTTTAATTAATCATGAGAAATTTTTAATATCATATTTATTATTTTAACTAATAATATTATTCAAAGTTTATTAAATAGAATAAAACTCCTAAATAAATTATTATTAAATTAAATAATTATAAATATGCTAAAATTAGAACTATAACTTTATCTTTAAATTATATTCTTTTATTTAATTAATTCATGAGACATTTTTTATAATATATTTATTAACTTAATTAATAACATTATTTAGAGTTTATTACTAAAATAAAACTCCTAAATAATTATCATTAAATTAAATAAATATAAATATGTCAAAAATAGAACGTTAATAAAATATTTAAATTTAATTACTTTCTTAATTAAATAAATATAATTAAATATCAAAATTTTTTATAAAATTTCCATCAACTTAAATCATTAATATATCTTTTAATTTGATTTAATTATAACAGAAAATCACAAAAAACCCCCCAAAACCAAATAATGGCAACTCCACTGAAGACAAAGGACAAAAATCAAATTCTAGGGTCAAAGTTACAAATTCCTGTCATTTGATGAATTTGGAAAGGTGGAACTAACTCAAATACTTGTCCTATTTTCTAAGACAATTGGCTTAGGTTAGGATTTGGACTCAAGAGTTATCTCTCCACTTATACCATTGACATACTACAATAGGGTATGCTCATCCTAGCAATTCAAGGAAGTCAATACCCAGTACCTGCATTCTGTATAAAATCCACACATGTACAAACACAATATTGTAAACTAAATAGGTAATGGGAGGAAGTGATGCATCGTGTAGATCTCAATTAGCAAGTGACTACAACTCCCTTCCTTAACCACATCAGAAATGTAAAACATAAAGAAAACATACATGCACACCATACACATGCAAGTATGGGGTAAGTATCCATAGAAATCGCATAAAAATCATTCATCCAACTAACATCATTCAATAACTAAAAGTCAATCCATAAACATAGATATCATCATCGAATATAATCATAGCATATGCCTAAAAAAATTCGATCAAAATAAATCAAAAAAGTCAAGTAGGGGTAGCCATTACAAATACCTTCATGGGTTGTACACAACCATTATATAGAACTCTATAAATATGAAGCATCAATAGGAAGAAGGAATAGTCAGTGATCGTTGGGCCTCATATCCCAATAATCTTCCCCATGAAGTCCAACTAACACATCCACGCATCATGGCATCCCCTGCTCCCTATACCACATCTTAGAGGACAACAAAACTATGAGAAGATCTCAACATTGCAAGACTTTGTTCCAGCATAGTCCAGATGAACCTTCCCCAAGTTAAATTAGAATAATAATAAAATATCTTCTCCTATTCTTGTGCTCCCCTTTTGGACAAGATTAGCTGGCTCTAAAATGAAAACATAAAATTTCTCATTGTCAATTTTTTATATTTTCTCCTTGTCTAGAATTACATTAGACAACATCCCTTCTGCAATTATACCCATCTCCCTATGACATTTTCAATTTTCACTTGGCTCTGCAATTGTCTCTTCTCTTTGATAATTCAGCCTCTCAAACTCTTTAGGAAGAGCCCCATGAAAATGGTAAGTTAGCGCAACCCTAAATTCCTCTAATTTTTGCATCTTTTCAAGTTGCACTTGATTAGATCCCTTATTGTCTATAAAGAACACAAACACTTGCATACATGTTGGAGCTATTTTCTAGTTTGGATATTGGTTATAATAGTGGTATTGCTCACATCCTTGAGCATTTTCTTGTTCTACATTGAATGTCTTGAGAGGAAATTTCATTGAAGGAAGAATATTGATGTGGATAGAGTCCACATTGCTATGCATCATGTTTTAGCAATGCATCATAGTCTTCCATGACATGTACATATAAGAAAATATTTTTTGTCTAGAACCCAATGCTTGAGGTAATACTCTAGTAAAATCATTCCACACATGATCATGAACATTACTGTTATTATCTTCCAAAATAATAATTCTCTTGTTGCCAAAAATGTTTCCTTCTTCTAAGGATTTTGCAAATGATTTTGACCTCTCAACCGATGCTATAATGTTTCCAGCTATAAACCATGCTTGATTATGGACAAGATTTAGAGGATTCATCACAAGAACATTGACAATATGAGGATTTGTGGTGTTAGGGGAATTTGTATCACAGTTTGGATCTTCCCAAATGAAAAATGACGGGTTCAACTCTTGACCTCATCCTCTGTTGTCAATCCCACTAGTTATACGTCCATTTTCTTCACAAATCCTCTTAGGCCCCACATATGTGACCACCTTTTCTTCATTTTTTGTCTCTATAACACTTCTCATGGAGGCTTGGTCGTTGGACCTATCCTAGAGCTTCTTGAGCTTCCATTGTAGAAACCCAATTGTGTGGTCTAATCATGGAAACTCCATCTACAATTGCATAATCCTTAGCAATGGGAGCTCCTCCAAAATTCCTTCAACTAGCTCTTGAATGACCTGGCCTTTGGAATCTATTTTCCAACACTTTTCCCTTTCTTTTCCAAAAGAAATGGTAGAAGCCCAAATGCTTTAGTGTGATACTAGTGCAATGGAGAAGAATTTACCATCTCCAAAGCCTCCACATTGTTGTTGCTAGACAACTCAACATCATTCCCCATTTCACTTTCAAAACCAATAACATTCTCTCTTCCTTTTGATTTCTCTAATGATGGTTGAATCTATTGTAAATATAAGGTAGGCTAGGTTAATGAGAGGGGAGGGGTGAATCGTGAACCAATAAAACTTTATCTTACTTCACCAAATAATCCTTCGTATCTATTATTTAGATCTAATTGCATGCATGAAATAATGAAAGCAAGAAAAAATGCATAACACTTTGACACAAGATATGGTAACCCATAAACTTTCCAATTAGAAAGTAAAAATCAAGTGGGGATGATACCCACAAGCTTTAGTACTGCAATATAAAGTTAACTTGTTAAGGCTTACAATTGACCACTTTTGGTGATTTTCCCTATTAGGAGCAATAAGGACTATGAGGTCCACCTTTTTAAAGGACTTACAAACATACAATGAAGTATGCACTCTGTTAAGAGATTTAACAAAAGATTGTTAAGTCCACCCTATTAAAGGATTGGACTGATGCACCTATTAGGATGAATCAGTGACTGATCTCTAATCTACCACTATGATTTACTGAATGAGATTCCTTATATTGCAATGATCACATGGCTATGATGGATAAATCTCTATTGTTTGTTATACTACTTGTAGCATTCTTTAATTTGCACTCATACACTCCTTGTTCTTCTTCACATTCTTATTTGCACATGATACAATGTATTACATATATACCAATCCAATTCATTACCTTCTAGAGTCGGCTACAATACAAAATTCATCATAATTCACAAAGTCAACCCAACTATTGTAACTCGGGTTCTGAAGACAAACTCAGTGATGTTCTAATAGGTAGTGCCTGCCCTAGTTCACATTTTTGTTATCATTACTAAACTCTTTTAGGCTAGTTTTATGTTTGATGATTAGTACTATTGTTTTGGAGATTATCAAATTGTCATGTCCCCTTTTCAAATAATTAAAAAATAATAATCTTTGGTAAGGCAGGCAGGCCCAAGGAAGTGAAGTTTCAGAAAAAGGGGGTTAATCTTTGGAAACCGTTGGACTAATAAATAAAAATTATTATTAAAATATGTTTCATTAACCTCTCTTGGACGTGAGTTACAGTTATGCCCTCTTTTAAGGGGTTTGGAGGCATTTTGGGCAGATTCCAGAACTTGATTTTGCTCATTCTTTGTTATTCTTCAGAGGCTGCCAAACCTATGGAGAAGGAGACCCAAGAACGGGAGTTTGCAGATTTCCAGGGAGACCCAAGAACAGGAGTTTGCAAGTTTCCAAGAAGGCTAAGGATGGGAGTTTGAAGCCATTCCATGTGCATGCTCATACAGAGTTTGCCTTTGTGCTGAATAGTGCAGATTTGTGGGTTTTTTGGTGTGTTTTTTGTATGAGTTTGGTGTTTTCAGTTGAGTATTTCATATCAGTTTGGGTTGCTGCTGTATTTCAGACTTTAAGGTGTTAAAATAGAGCTGAATATATGTATTGGGACGTGATCAAACTTTTGAGATAGATTATTAGTGTTTTTGTGGTGTTTCCGGGCATTTTTGTGTTAATTTCGGGAGCCCAATGAGCATAATTTTTGTCCTACATTTGAGAATTGTTGTGTAAAGGCTATAAGGATCTAGAAATTTCATTTTCTAGGCTGTTATGCTGCTGAAATTTCTATAAAAATATCCACTTTCAGATTTATTAATAATAGGTGAAGCTGTGAAGCTTTTGGCACAATTTCTGGCATACCCGATTTGAAGTTTCTTGAGAAATTTGGTGGATCTTTGTGATATTATTTGTTTGATCTTGAAAATCTGATTAGAGGTTGGAAATATCATACAAAATCAGAAAAGGGACATTTCACAAATATTGTTTTACATTTAGTTTATTTTATGATGAGATTACTTGGTACTCTATATTTCATGTATGTATGATGATTACGTAGTGTTTTCAATTACTGATGATGATTAGTTAGATGGATTATTATGTGTCTTCTTATGGATACTTACCCCATACTACATGTGTATGGTGTGCATATTTTTTTTCTTTATGTATGGCATTTCTAATATGGTTAAGGAAGGGAGTCGTAGTCACCTACTAGTGGGGATCTACACGATGCACCACTTCCTGCCATTACCTATTTAGCTTAGAATATTGTGTCTGTACATGTATGGATTTTATATAGGTTGCAGGTACTAGGTATTGACTTCTTTGAATTTCCAGGATGAGTGTACCCTATCGCATTATCTCAATGGTAAGAGAGGGGAGATAAATCTTAAGTCTAAATCATAAACCCTTTAGCCATTTGTCCTAATTGATAAATAGGACAAGTATCTGAGTTGAGAACCCTCTGAATGTGTCGAATGATGTTAATTCATAATTATAACCCTTTAGTTTGATTTTGTATGTGTTCTTCTATGATGGTTTTCATATTTTGTTTATGAGTCCTTAATGATTTTTATTAATTAAGTCTAATTAAAAGATTAATTAATGAAAAATTATTATAACATTTTAATATTTAATTATATTTAATTAATTGAGAAATTAATTAAATAAAGAGAATTAAAATTGGAGATAAAAGTTATAAGTCTAATTTTAGAACATGATAATATTTATTTAATTTAATAATAATATATTTAGAGTTCATTTTTAAATAAGTGCTAAATATTATTGTTATTTAAGTTAATAAATATTTTATCAATTAAGTTTCTAAAATAAATTAAAAGTGAAAAAAAGGGATATTAAATTATCAAAAGATTCTAGTTCGCATGATGCGTGCATGAGTTGGAAATAGAAGAAAATTAATTAAAAGATAAAACATGTGGACTTAATAAAGATATTTTTATTTCATAAATATTGCATGAGATTAAAGTAATAAATTAATTAAAAATAGAAGTCAAGAGAAAATTAAAATAAAGTAATTTAATTATTCACTTAACATGCATGAAAATATAAAAGATAAGATAAATAAAAGATAATTTTAGAGTTAACTCTGGTGAACAAGGAGTCCCCTCAGGTGAATGCAAAATTATAGCCCCAATTTGTGGAGAAAAAATATTATTATCACTTGAGGGTTCATTTTCAATGCACCGTGAATTTTGGAGACACAAATTTTGGGAGACGAATTTTGGAAGCAAATTTCAAAAGGAGAATTCTAGGAAAGATTTTTAGAGAAAAGTTCTTGAAGAGCGAATTCTCTTATAGTTTTCTGTGGATTGCGTATTAGCATTAGGATCAGGTAGGGTCTTGTGTTTTGATCACTGATTAACTATGCAATTTTCCTTTTTCCTGTCTGCTTTGTGTCTATGGATTGAAAATTTGAATTCTCTGTGATGGAAGTTTAAACATTTCAATATTATGGATTATTATATGCTTGTCAATTAACTTCTCTATACGTAGGGATTAGAAAAGAAATCACATAACCCTTATTTTCTAAATCAAAGAACATAGGATTTAATCAAGAAGGGGTTGAATCTAAAGATGAAACTCTAAATTTAGATGGTTGATATCATTTGCTCCATCAAGGTATAGATGAAACCAATTTTTAAAAAAATATTAAAAAGAAAAGAAAAGAAAAGAAAATTGTTTAATAAATTTTAATATTTATAAACTTAATAAACTAAAAAAATAATATTTTTTAAGGAAATGTTTTAACATTAATAAAGTTTTATTAAAATATAATTTAAAAAAAAATAAAAATGGGGTGGGGTGGTTTGACCACCCCCTGCCCCTTTTAATTGCATACAGCAGGCGACTGCTATATGCAGTCATACCTACTGAAGCAGGACAACTGCGACAATAGTCCCTGCACAGTATTTATACCATCACAGGTAGCAATTATAATGAATCGCTTGTAATATGTTTTGTTTTAAAACTTTATTAAGTGCTTCCCCATGTTTAAAAATAGTAAAATTCATTTTTTATAAGTTTTAATTTTATAAAATTGCATTTAATTTTAATTATGTTATTATTTATAAATAATTTTGAATATTAAACTTTTTTAATATTTTATAATTTGATATTATAATAATAAATATAATATATTTAAATAAAACATTAATTAATTCAATTGAGTAAGATTTATTAACAATGGTAGTTTTTAATGAAGAGTTAATCATTGATGTTAAAAGAAAATTATAATAAAATCATAGTTATTTTATTAATGTTTATTTATATAACTTAATAAAATAAACAATTATACTCAGATTATTCTATTAGGAAATTGACTTTTAACCTAAGAGTAACTTTATATTTATGGGTTGAATAAATAATTGAGTTAAATTATAAGGGTAATACTGAGAAACCTCTACACTTGAAACAATCACTAAAACTTTAACTTAAAACCCTATTGTGTACTCTGAAATCAAACCCAAACTATGAAACTATATTGTTTTCTTTATGCTATTTATGTTTGGGGTTTTGGGTTGACTAGATTGTTGACTAATTATAGGATGTCTACCAGAGGCTCGTGGGGGTTATGCGATTGTGATGATATGATGATTTGTTCTCGATCTTTCTAAAACCCAACCATGGTAATGTGATTTAGTATGCTCTATGATGAGATGTATTTACTGTTGTTGTTGCTTTCCAGTCTTCTTGTGTGAAGCTAAGGTATATGTATATGAGATACCTATCTTAACCATTTTTGAGTCCCGATGAATTATACTTGGGTTACTTTCTAGTCACTTTGAGAGGACTGAAGTATTTGTTTTGATCTTGATGATGTCATGTTGTGACATGTTTTGACTTGACCATTTTGGAGTCTTCGATCAGTATTATTTTGAGATGTTTTCTGGTTTCTCATTGAGAACCATCGGATATTGTGATTTATCATTGATGCCTTCTATTGCTGATAGAGAACTATTGTGATCACCATGATTATCATTTGATGCTTTTCAGTTGCTTGTGGAGAACTAATGTGATTATTGTGGCTTATCTTTGATGCTTTTCAGTCGGTTGTATAGGACTAAGGTGATTTTATTATGATTCTTTGATTTGTGATTTCATGAGCCCAGGGTAGGTTATCTATGTGTAGTGTCGGGAAGTGGATTGCAATGAGGGTTGAGGCCCTAAGAGGCTGCTTGGAGAAACCCATTGTAAGTTGTTTTAATAAGTGAAAACATTTACACTAAATGAGAGAAAAATGAACCTAACAAGATAATTGTATGTTCTCTCCCATGCCTTGAGTGCTAGTACAGACTAGGATGGGGTAGAGAGAATGCTTGGTTATGACCTTGTATTCCATAGTGTGTCTTGTCAGTATAAGAGGATACTACTGGCCACAGGGATCACTAGGGACCTGGGATTCCTAAGGGATTGCTCAGGTAACTTCTACGTGACTTTTGCGATGACACTTTCTTGCTTATATACTAGGTTTCCTACGTGTCTTTGTGGTGCCTTTGGGTCTAGATGTCAATCTATGTGTTGGAACCCTTGAGTTAGAATACTTTTAGGATTTCCTAGACTTAGACAGTATTTGTGTTATGTGATTTGATATCCTATTTGGGACATGATACTATCTCCTCAGCATGGTGGGAGTGGACCACTTAGGTTCCATGCGGTCGGGTGGTATTGCTTTTTACTCTTATTGTTGAGATCCGTCTATAGTCACCGTGGCTAGAGCTTCATGGTATGTTTGTTTATCACATTTAGAGGATGTTGTTTACTTATGCTTTATTGTAGCATGTTAGATTTCTTTATGCATATGTTGTAGCATGTTTAGGAGTGACGTTCCTATTACGATAGTACTGATGATCTCTTCAATGGCTTGGGATGTTACACGTGGGGGATGGATAGGGCCTACGATGGTCTAATGATGCTATTGATAGTTGGGAGGAACCACGTAATTAGTTGGATGTGTTTTATGATGTTATATCCTTATGATGGATAGATGTATCATGTATGTTATTAGTTTCATTTATTTTACTATGTTTTGTATCATGGACTTGAGGAGGATGATGTATCTCTATTTTCTACATATATATATTCTTTTAGCCTTTCATACCCTGTGACATCTACAGTGGATGATTGAGCATGCCAAATTTCATTTGCCAAGAGGCATTCAGAACAAATGTATATTATGGACATTGGACTTTTTATTATTCTTTCATGTGGATATGGTAGTTGCTAGGCTTAGAATTAATCAAATTTAAATATGACTCAATGTATTGGGATCCGTAAGGAATGTAACCTGTTATGTGTGTTTACAGTTGATTGTATGTTATTGCTTCCGCTACTATGTGATTGATATGAATGGATTATCTTTCTTGTTTAAAAAAAAAAAAAAGTGTTTCACAAACATAGTAAAACTTTAGGTTAATTCTTTTGGATCCCTTGGTGGGGCATTACATAATACATGGAAAACACTATCAATGCTTGACAAACTCTGGCACTCAGTTGAAGTTGTAGCTCATTCCATACTAATCACTCTTCAAGTAGCTTGAACTCGGTCATCATTGTGTGACTCAATGAACATTGAGAAACTCAGTAGATACATAATCAATTGGTTGACACTACATGACTTGATCAATACTAGATTCACTGAGTTAACACCATGAGCTCACTAGACACTACAAGGCTTGGCTAACACTAGAGTCTTCATCACATCCACTAGATAGCTAGGTAGACATTGCTACACTCAGGCTATATTGTAAATTGTCTTTGATGCTTGGTAAATGTTGTGTAGCTCGACATGAACTACAAATTTTCTATTTAGCTTAGTAGCATCTGAGACACCATTTGACAAAGTGTTAAGTCACTAATAGACAAATTGACCTTAATGTAAAAAATCTCCCCCTTTGGCATTAGTGACAAAGACACATATTAGACCAAAAATCTAAATACTTAGAATTACAAGTTAAAACTTTTTTTTATCACCATACTGTGTCTTCAACTCAGTTTTTACTTCCAGTTGATGTAGCTCGGCAATAGACTCTATTTTTCTTATTTTTCAAAATTGCTTTTGTAAAGATATTTTTTGCTTATCTATACATGCATCTGCATAATACTATACTACTCCCCCATACATATATCTCTCCTATACACATATAGTATTCTCCATCTTTATTAGAATATTCATACAAATAATCTTAACACATTTACTTCTCCCCCTTTTGCATATTAAACATAGTTACTTCTCCCCCTTTTTGACATAAATTCCAAAGGTGTATAATATCTACAAGTTAATACCAAAATGTGATAAGAAATCAAAATGTACCTTCAGAATTAGTAGCATAGTCTTTTCCTATTTGTATTGCAATACCTTACTTTCATGCAAGGCTATCTTTACTTCTATTGGTAGTTCCATCATGTGGTCAATTATGGAGAAGTTATTATCATGGATGAGAGTCTTTGCATGTGCAGTGTGCTTTCTCAATGCATCCATGTTGGGAAGAATCATGCTTTGAATTTATGCAAGTGTGGTCTTGATTTTGGTTTCTTCCCTAAATAATTATGCTTGAAGATCTATTAGATATCTAATTTGTGTGTAATGTGTAGAAGTATAACTCAGATCAAGTGACAGTTGGTGTGCACTTGCCTTCATATCTTCATCTATCTTGGACAATTTATCCTTGATCTCCTTTGTGAAGATAAATGTGTCAGTTAGTTTCACAAACAATGAAACAACATTACTGACAGATATTTCTAGTGAAGCAAGAATGTCAGATAGTTCTACTTGTTCTATTGCAATCTTTAGTGTAGCTTGCTCCAACACTTTTTTTTCAAACTTTCTTTTAGCTCTTTGCATCATTTTTTCTTGTCCATTCAAATCTTCATTAAATTTGTCGACAATTTTAGCTAACTTATCCAAAATAGGTTGTTTTCTATCAACCTCAATACTCAAAGCATCAACAAATATGCTCTTTATGTCCTCAAGGACTTAATTTTTCTTCTGCTTCTCTTCTCTAAGCCTTTGTTGCTTAGCTCTTTTCTTCAAGAGTTCTCCTAGGGTATCCATTTGATCAGGAGTGAGGATAGAGATGTCCCAATTTGGAATAACTATGTCTTCATCTAGATCAATTTCTTCCTCTTCTTCTTTACCCTTAACCTTTAGAATTATAGAAACATTTTCTTTACCCTTATTTAGAACTTCAGGGCTCAATTGAGACTAATTCTCAATTATCATTGTACTACCTATGGATACATTTAGAATAGAAACTATTGTAGAAATAGATTGAATAGTAATAAATGTAGAAATAACACTAACAACAGGAATACCTTGTTGTTTCTCGATCAAGCATAATGTTGGAAAAACTTGTTTCTTGGTAGATGAAGTGTTGGACACTTTAGTCAATGTAACACTTAGCAATAGAGATTCAGAGATTGGTTAGGTGCTTGGTGTAGTAGTGGTAACAAAAACCAACTCAGTAGAAGCCTTCTCTTATCCTGATTTTACTAAGGCTTTTCTCGAAGAGTCAGGAAATGAATTCATAACTAATGTTTCAATCTTCTCTACATCAGTTTCTTCAATGCTCTATATTTCTGGAAGACTTTCCTAAGTGGCTTCCTATCCTTCCTCCTCATCATCAAGATCAACATCATCTATCTCATCATCTTTTATTTCTTCTTCTTCTTCTTCTATATCCTCATCATCATGATCCTTGTCATCAATATGCACCACAAAGTCATTGGGTTTGTGCAACCCATAGATGTTCTTCCATGTGGTAGAAGTAGACTACACCACAGATTCAATGTCTTTAAGTAATATCAAACATGTGTTGAATTTAAGATTGAGCTTCTTCTCATTTTGCTTCAAGGATTCCTTCACCTCATTTTCATTGAGACTCAACACAAGTTGTCTCAAAGTTTGTTCACAAATATCTTTAGTAGTCTTCATTACACCGACCCCTCTAGGCTTAACTACCTCCAAAATTTCATCAGATATTTATTGTGAAAGCTCGTAAGGTGAGTATTTCCACTTTCCCAATTTTGCCATAATTGTATCTTCTATCTACTTTTTCTCTTCATCACTTCTAGTCTCATACTTAAGAGACTTAAAACATGTCATGCCTTCTCCTTCTTCCATCTTTTTTTATTTTTCTCAAAGTGAAGGTGCAAACCTTTTGAAGACAATTTGTTCTACTTCATCTTCACCCAACTTCAAATTCTTTTTGGACTTGGCTTCTCTTCTTGTAAATACTAAAGGTGAGGACTTAGCATATTTAGTTATAATAACCTTCCCCTTCTTCTTGGGAGGCTCTTCCTTCTTAGATTTAGTTTCCTCTGCTTCATCCTCTTCATCTTCACCTTCTTCATCATCTCCTTTTCATTCTGTAAGCATTAGAGGAGAGCTTTGTGACTTTTCATTCTTGATTAGCTTTTCTATCCTCTTTCTTCCTCTTATTACTACTTGAGGAAGCTTGATCTCAAGCTCAATTTTTTCCTTGGCTTCATCATAAGTTCCAAAATACATGGCTTTAGAATACATGGGCTCATTATGTAGAGCTGAACAATGATATCCTTAGTGTCATCAATGTTAACTTGATAATCCAAAGGTTTAACTGATGCCACTCTAGGTTTGACTACTTGAAGATAAACTTTTTCATAGTCAACCATGAAACAAATATCTTTCTCATAGTCTTCTACAACCTTCATAGGTATCCTAAATCTACTTTGCATCTTTTTTGTGGATGACTCAAAGTAATTATCCATAATGCTACTAAAGTTCTCACCCAATTCTACTATGTACTCATTGATTTGGTACAAAACTAGAACATCCTTTCTCCATACAATAGACCCTTCAGAAGGGAAAAACTTTTGAACAAATAAAAATAGACATGTCAAAAGAAAACCGAACTTACATGAGTTGTTCTTTGACACTATGATGCTTTCCATATACATGTTGAATTGTATTAGCAACAATTGGGAAAGGTCAAAAGACAAGTTGTTCTCCACCACCTTGTGTGCCAGATCAATAGCCTCACATGACATGTTCAGCTAGCTAGAGCTCTATATCTTGTGAGAAATCACATGGATCCTAAAATTCAACTACATGTTTGTTATGCCACTTATCTTCATACCTCTTCGATCCCACTCGAAAAGAGTATGTGTTGTTATTTCAACCTAGCCTAGGGTTTTAGTGGTCTTAGCTTTGTTCAGCATTGGCAATCCAGTGATTTTTTGTATCATCTTCTTTGTTATCAAGATAGGGTGATCTAACCACAATTGTCCATTATAAACTTGGCTCAGAATAAATCTGATCCACTTGACTTGAAAGTCCTCCAACATATGTAGAATATGTATTAATCCCTTTGTTTCCAAATGATTATGGTCTAGTTTGAGAATTCCATCCACACATAACTCATTGAATACTTCATTCATTTCTAGGGTTCAAAGCTCTTGGATTGAACAATGATAGAATGAATGAATATTGTGGACAAGAAGTACCTTGGGAAAAATTTGTGATTTTCTAATTCCTCTACAATAGTCAAACTCAACTTGAATGCAAGAGCCTTGCAATCTCCTCCACAAACCAACATTTCCAATCCTTTCTTCACTGTACTAGTCAAAGATGCCATCACTCAGTAGGGTTTCAAAAATGGGAGAATCTTCAACAACAATTTCTCAAATCACTTAGAAACTCTGAATTTTCTCTTCACTTTGTGCTCTAAAAATTTATGGTGAAACAATGCATTTGATTTCTTCCTTTTTAATGAATTTCCTTGTTTCAATTTCCATTAATGATTCATATGTATACTTGCGTGGTGACAAGTTGTCCTACACTTAGTTTTCTCTTTATTGCTTAGAAGACACCTTCAACTTGGTAAGGTCTCTTGACTCAGTAGGAACTACCAACTTAGAGAATTTCAAAACTTGGTAACATTACCACCATTTAGTCTAACCTTGGTACTTGGTAGAGTCACCAACTTGACATCTGCATTATGAAACAATATGTAACCCAACCATGCTCAATAAAGTCTTAAACTTCTACTATCAGTCGGTGATCCTTGTGCATCTTGGATGTTGATGTGGATCTTTTTGCTTGTTGGCTAGAACTGATGTTAGATGACTTCTTCTAAATCACAATTCCAGTGATCTCCATGGGCAACTAATTTGGAATGGTTGGGCCACCCAACTCATTGACTTGGGTGTCATCCACTTCATGATTTTGGCTTGCATTCTCAAGAGATTTTGATACCAATTTCTACGTCATCTATTTTCTAATATTGTCATCTTTTGCTTTCTTTTCATCTTTAATTCTTCCTATGTTCATACAATTCTTGGCAAGATGTCCAAGTTCTATACAAACAAAACATCTTTCTGTTGTATCTCTTTTCCTCGTGTGAAGTTTCACACACTTTGCTCCAATGTGCCCAAACTCACTACAATAGTGACATTTACACCAAGTGTTGTAATCCCACCCATATATTGCTTTCACAATTTGTTTTGCTAGGTTCCACTTCTTGGTTTTGCACTCTGAAGATTTTTGTCCTTATTTCTTGCAATTATGACACTTTCCTTCAAACTTAGGTTTCTTTATGCATTCACTTGCTCTATGTCCATGGTTGTTGCAATTTTAATCCTTTCCATTGAATTTTTCTTTCCATCACTCTAGCATTTGTTTGATTGATGACCTAACTTACCACAATGATTGCAAGTATGCCTTTTGTTCTTGTGAGCTCCTTACTAAGATGATTCACCTCCTTTTGTATATCCTAATCTAGCTTTTCCTCTGTGTCTATATTGACTTTTCTCATTCAATTGATTCATTCTTTCCTAAGATTTCATCATTCTTTCATTGGTTTTCTTTTCAATACTGAGATCATTCTGTAATCTTTCATTCTTTGTCCTTAGATTGATAAGCTCTTGATTCATATAACTAAGTTGATCAATAAAGTTTTCTTGTTGAAGAGATAGTTGTTGAATTTCATTGTCCTTCTCTTCTATCACTTCTTTGGCTTTGTCTTGTTCTTCCATGACTTCACATAATCTAATTGATTGGATTTCTTTCTCTCTTTTTAGTTTTCTGACTTCTTCTTGAAGATTGGAATTCTTCTCCAATAGGTCTTTGATTGTTCCATTAGCTTCATCTAAATTTCCTTTTGGACACAAGTCTTTAATACTTTTTTTAGTATAGAGATTGTCATCCATTTGTGCTATGAGATCTTTCCTTCTTTTCAATCATTGAGAGAGTTTCTCCTTTTCTTTCTTGAGTTGTCCAATGACCAATTCCAGATCCAAATTTTCATTCTCACTAGCCTTATCTATCCTATTTACCTCCATTGCCTCTAATCTTAGCTCAAGTTCTCAAACTTCCAATGTGAGAACCAATAGGTCTGATACCAATTGTTAGAAATATAAGGTAGGTTAGGTTAGTGAGAGGGGAGGAGTGAATCAAGAACCAATAAAATTTTATCTTACTTCACCAATTAATCCTTCATATATTATTCTGATCTAATTGTATGCATGAAAGAATAAAAGCAATAAAACATTCATAACATGTGGACACAAGATATGGTAACCTAAAAACCTTCCAATTAGAAAGTAAAACTAGGGTGGGGATGATACCCACAAGCTTTAGTGTTGCAGTACAACGTTAGCCTATTAAGGCTTACATTTGATCACTTTTGGTGATCTACCCTATTAGGAGAAATAAGAACTATGAGGTCCACCTTGTTAAATAATTTACAAACATACAATGAAGTATGCACTCTATTAAGAGATTTAGCAAAAGATTGTTAAGTCTACCCTATTAAACAATTTGACTAATGAACCTATTAGGATGAATCAGTGGTTGATCTTTGATTTGCAACTCTAATTTACTTAATGAGATTCCTTATATTACAATGATCACTTGGTTGTGATAGATAAATATTTTTTGTCCCTTATGCTTCTTGTAGCCTTCTTTAATTTGCACCCATACACTCCTTATTCTTCTTTACGTTCTTATTTGGATATGATATAATGTAGTACATATATACCAATCCAATTCATTACCTTCTAGAGTTGACTACAATACCAAATTCATCATAATTCACAAAGTTGAACCAACTATTGTAACTCAGGTTCTAAAGACAAACTCGGTGATGTTCTGATACATGAAAAAATTATCAGCACTCGACAAACTTTGGCACTCAGTTGAGGTTGAAGCTCAATCCATACTTATCACTCTTCAAGTAACTCAAACTTGGTCAACATTGTGTGACTTAACTTGAATACTGAGAAACTTGGTAGCTACTAAATCACTTGGTTGACATTGTATGAATCAGTCAACACTAGATTCACTGAGTCAACATTGTAAGCTCAGTAGACAGTACAACGCTTGGTTGACACTAGATTCTTCATCACATCCACTAGATAGCTCAGTAGACATTGCTATACTTAGGCTATATTGTAAACTATCTCTAATGCTTGGTAGATGTTGTGTAGCTCAGCATGGACTGCAAATTTTCTATTTAGCTTAGTAGCAACTTAGACACCATTTGACTAAGTGTTGAGTCACTGATAGACAATTTGACCTTAATGTTAATAGAATCGCCTCTTTTTCTTGAGGCTCACTCTGACGCTTCCTTTCAAGGCAATGGCTATCCATGGAAGGATTTGTATATTCCATTGTTGGTGAGAATAGAGTGGTAACCTTAAAACTTCTAGCTTGCAAAATTTTGGTAACTGAACTTGGTGAAGCAACCTCATTTTCATATGCCAATTCTTGCAATCATTTGCCTCATTTACATCAAGTTCATTTTCATCTACTACCAATTTTCCATTCCTTACTCCTTGTGTGGAAATTTTACCCCTATCGATTACGGAGGAAAACTTCATAGCAGACACATTCTATGAACATTCTTTATTCTTTAAAGAAATCATTTCCACCTTTTGCATGGGGACAATAAGTTTGAAACCCATCTCACAAGGCCATCTCTTATTGTTGAGAGTATATGTCATAGTTGCATCGATACTAGTGAAAGGAATAAGCCTACCATCCTCTTCTTCTTCAAATGAATCTTCCTCTCCTTCATGTGAATCCTCCTCACTTTTCCATCAATCCCACTAGCATGCATGACATTTCTTTACGATTTTCAGATACACAACATCTCTTAAATTATCAAGGAATTCATCGACGATAAAATCAATCTCATCTTCTTCCTTCTCTACTCTAGCCTTACCTTGGCTCTGATACCAATTGTAAATAATAAATAGAAGACTATCAAGCTTCACATAGACACCCAAAAAACCCCCACTTAAAGTCCAACTGCTATAATGTATGAGACTCCCATGAATTCCCCTACTATTATTTCTTTGCAACATCAAGAGAAGCTTAAGAAAATTTGAACTTCTCTCATGGAACAACTTTTGTAAGTACATCAGCGAGATTCTCCTTGGTGTTAATCTTCATTAGCCAAAGTTTTCCCTCCTAAAATTTACTTCTAATAAAATGATAACACACTTCAATATGCTTAGTTCTGCTATGAGACACTACATTTTTGGAAAAGTCAATGGCACTTTTACTAACATAATACAAGGTTGATCCTTGTTGAGGATAATCAAAATCACCAAACAAATGCTACAACCAAATCAAATCTTTTGTTCATTTACTGAGAGTAATGTATTCAACCTTAGTAGTAGAAAGTGAGACCACCTATTGCAACTTCGATGCCCAACTAATCGTTGCTCCAACAAAAGTAAAAACATAACCAATAGTAGATCTTCTATTATCAAAATTTCCAACCATATCTGAATTAGTATAATGTCTAAGTGAAGTATCTTTGCCACCAAAACACAATACAAAATTAAAAG
Organism: Cupressus sempervirens; assembly: GCA_028749045.1. Taxonomy (NCBI): domain Eukaryota; kingdom Viridiplantae; phylum Streptophyta; class Pinopsida; order Cupressales; family Cupressaceae; genus Cupressus; species Cupressus sempervirens. The sequence continues at coordinate 511,148,190 of CM053789.1, read as the reverse complement.
TGCTCTTAAGATACCTTAAGATCCACTTAACAACATCCCAATGTTGTTTGCCTAGATTACTCATAAATCTGCTAACACCCCCATTGCTTGGGTGATATATGGATGAGTGAAAACCATTTCATATATAAGACAACCCATTGCTAAAAAATATTAGATGTTCTTCATGTAGTTTTGCTCTTCTTGTGTCTTGGTACACATGGCTAAAGATAATAAAAAATGATCAACAAGAGGAGTGTTGACCGGTTTGGCATCTACCATTCCAAATCTTTCTAATACCTTGAGAACATAGTGTCTTGAGAAATTTTTATTTCCCTCTTGTCTCTATCATAGATAATGTCCATGCCAAGTATCTATCTTGTTGCCCCTAAATCCTTCATAGCAAACCTTTGTGACAACTTTTCTTTCAATTTTGAAATCAGCTTCATTGATGAACTGGTAACAAGCATGCCACCAACATAGAGAAATAAAAGAACAAAGGAACCATCAAGTAACTTCTTATAGTAGAAACATGGATCAAATTCACACCGAATGAAGTTATGTTCAGTCATTAATCAATCAAACTTGAGATACCACTTCCTCAGAGCTTACTTGAGACCATACAAGCTCTTCCTCAATCTACAATATAAGTTTTCCTTACCATGTTTAATGAATCCCCCAGGATGCTTCATGTTGATTTCTTCATTCAAATCACTATGGAGGAATGTCCTTTTGACATCCAACTATTTAAGTTCAAGATCATGAGCAACAACTAAACCAACAATAGCTTGGATTGTAGTCATCTTGACCATGGATGAGAAGATTTCATTGAAATTTATGCCCTTTTGTTGATCGAAGCCTTTAACAACCAACTTGTCTTTGTATAGATTTTTATTTTTGCCTTCATCTTTCAACTAATAAATCCATCAATTTGAGTACTTTCTGATTTGGTGGCAAAGGAACCAAATCCCAAGCTTTATTTTGCAATAGAGAATCCATCTCTTCATGCATCGCTACCTCCCATTTGTGAGAATTTGATGCTTTGTAAGCTTCTTTGAAGCGTTCTAGTTCAACTTGGTCTAAAAGTAAAAGTTTTGGCTCTACTTCTTTAGAATACAAGAGTTCATAATTAGAGAATCTAGCAGGAAGCCTTCTATGTCTGGTTGATTTCCTCCATCCTTGAGCATTTTCATTATTATCAGAATGTCCCTTTCCTTTATCCTAGGAATTTTGTGTTTGGAATTCAAAGTTACTGCCCTTTGAAGATGTGTAATGCTTCTTTTGAAGATGAGAGTCACACTGTCCATTAAAATATTAATGATATGATTCTAAAATGTTATGGTTTCTTTGATGTGACAGAGGAATCTAATGTTAAGGAGATGTATTAGAATCATTCCTATCATTTAGCCAATGTTCAGTAGCATTGGAAATTTCGTGGCCATGAGTATCGTGAGCCTAAGAAAAGATGTTACCTTTAATCTGTTGGTTTCTATCATTACTATTGTCATACTACTTGAATGAGGCAATACTGTTGTGAGAGAAACCATCTTTAGACTATACGTGAGAGTGTGCTTGTGGTGAAAGAAAAACTGACGAGTGAACTATTAGTGGTAATCTCAATTGGAGTAGTAACCTCAATGTGTCATGAGTGGTAGGTGGGCTCCTCATGTGGTGGTCTGATTGTTGAATGAGATGAGAACACTTTAACATTATATGCAATGTTATGAGTGTTAGTGGACAAGGTAGAGGCCTATAACTTGGACTGAGCATGTGGATTAATAGGTAGAGTCCCATCGTGCTAGCAGAGACTATGGTAGGTGGGAGTAAATTGTTGATTGTAGTAAGGGTGTGTTTGAGTGTCCAGGTAGTTCTTTGTGAAGACTTTGGAGTGTCAACCTCCATATTACCATGCTCGGTTTCAATTGGTTTTGTATGTTCAAACAAACTTTTGTGATCTCTAATTTCATTTGGATTTGAGGATGGGGTGACTATGGTTATGATAATCTAAATTTTGTAAACCATGTTCATCATCTTGATTCCACATTGATGAATTTCTAGAATGAACATTTAGAGGAGTAATATGGACATTTTTGTTACTTTTTTTAATCAAAAATAGAGAATGGGATATAATCACTCACATATTTTTCTTCTATTTTGAGAGCTAGAAATACCTTCCCATTGAAGATGACATCTCTACTCCTAATAGTTTTCTTCCCAACTAGATCCCAAATTCTGAAACCAAATCGGTCTTGACCATAGCCCACAAATATGCCTCTTTTTGATTTTGGATAAAGCTTTTCTCTTTTCTCCTTTGGAACATGCATAAGCTTCATATCCAAACACCCAGATGTGAGAATATGAGATTTTCTTTCCTAGCCACTATTCCTCTAGTATGCCAAAATCCAATCGAGAAGAGGGACTTTAGTTGATTAAGTAGACTATTGTATTACATGCCTCTACCAAAAAATCCTTGCCAAAACTAACATTAGAAAGTATACAACAAGCTTTCTCAAGGATTGTTCTATTCATCCTCTTTACTGCTCCATTTTCCTATGAGGTGAATGGAACAATCTTGATTCTATAGATGTCATTATCTGCATGAAATGAATCAAAATCCAATGAGAAAAACTCTCCTCTGTTATCCATTTGCAAGCACTTTATTTTGTGGCCAATTTGATTCTCAACTAAAGCCTTAAAAATTTTAAACTTGTTGAAAACATCAGATTTGTTATGCAAAGTGTAAATCCATACCTTTCTTGTGCAATCATCAAGGAAAGTGAGGAAGAAGTTTTCTCCTCCAATGGAGCTTTCCTTGATAGTATATTAAATTTATACTATATAATTACTATGTATGCTAAAATATATACTATATACAATAATATAATAATCTATATCCTATATCGTATATAATATAATATAATACTATCTTATATAGTATATGTTATAAACTCATAATATTAAATATATGCAGCAATCTGTAATTAAAAAGGGAATTAAAATTAATATTTATTTATTTGTCTCATTCTATAACAACCAAAAAGGCATAAAGTTAACCAGTAGAATTTTAATCACATGGATCAAGGAGGAGAGAATCTCAACCTGTCACTAATTTTGAATCCAAACCCTCCAATTTCCATGAGATTCCTCTACTATGGGTAACAAAGGACCAATTACTTGATATATTAGATACTCGATATAATGGGTACCTGATATATTAGATACTTGATATAACTAGTATCTAATTGTCTTAGGTAATGGATATTTTGTTGTGGTGTTATGATTGGGGGGGAAAAGTCAACATAATTTATAAAGTTCTTTTGGACATTTTTAAACTTGTTTTGTTTCACATTGCCACTTTTTGGCCCACCATGATCCTATGCATACCTTTATCTATCATTTTAATATTTTATTAATACTTTTTGTGTTTCTCACTATGGTGTTTATGAGCTTTATTTTCAAAAAAAAATTCTTGCATTTTGCATCTGCTTGCACAAACAAGGTAATTTAAGAAAAAAAACATTATTGTCAAAAGTATGTAATAAATTAGACCCAAATTTTTCTTGTAAATAAAATTATGGATGTATGGTGCATGTCAAAATCATAATATCTACATAGAAACAAAGGATGCATATTTGTTCATGGAACATGAATATTTGTTCATAACAAAGGCTAACAATACTTAGTATACACTAGTCTATGATAGTGTAGATGATGAGTATTCTCATTTCGCAATCAAATATGTTGAATGTTTAGCTAAGCACAAAGAGATTAAGGAACTTAGCTTTAGAATCTCAAGTTCAAGGAAACATCAACAAAATATAAAAAGCAAGCGGAGGTGCCACAACACCTACATTTGAATGTTGGGTTTTGAAAAAGAAAGAGGAGTTATTGTACCAAGATATTACTAGACAAAAATATCTTGGTCAAAAAGGATTTAAGCATAATACAAAAGAGAATAAGCTAACACTTCAAGCAATAAAAGCTAACCCATATACACAACACAAAAGGAAAAGGGATTGTTTGACATAATATCTTTATGAAAACTAAAGGTATGTGTATAGTAAAGTTAAATTGTTTGAGAAAAACCTCAAATAAATGTAAATTCAAGCACTCATATATGTACATTCTGAATGTAACAATGGTTTAGACACGGAGAATAGGGTCTACACAACTTCAAAAAGGATTTAGTAGGCATTGACATCTTTCATGACAATCTCCATAGTTTTTAGAGTCTCTTCTTGTCTTTTGTCACCTACCTATGTTGTCCATTATGAATCACCCTTCAACTAACCCTTTTTCTCAATCCTCATAAAAATAATGGACTACTCCAAACCCCTAATGATCAGAAAAATCCACATTGGTGTGTGTAAATAAAATTAAGTTTAGCATGGTACTCCTTGATTTTAAAATCACTATACACAACTTTAACAGAAAATTCTTTAGTTCAAAAATTACAGACTAAACACATTCAAATTTAACTTGTCTAATAGTGTTTTAGCCACAACAATATCAAAAAGAAGAGCCAACATATTTGGGTTTTTATTACCATCCTTGGTACGGGCAAGTCCAAGGGTTGAACTTGTTAAGTATTAACTCCTATAATAATGATCATTGTTAACAACACCGCCATGACTGAGCTGATGAAAAACCTCTTTGATGTGTAGCAAAGGTTAACACATCATACAAATTTATTCCCTAGATTTGAAGAAATGATGATAACATTAAATAGGATGAGCCTCAACTATTAAAATGTAACACACAAACAGACAAAACAACCCATTGTCTAAACATAAACCCTCACCCCACAATAAAAAATTGTAGGAACAATACCTACAAAGAACTCAATGACTAGTTCTAAATATTATTTTAACCTCCACAAATATTATCCATTAATCTATCTGGTATATCCTCATACAAAGTTCTATGCATTATTTCATATCACATTTTATTCCTCCCGTCTTCACCAAGCTCTATGTTTTATCTTCTTTTCCTTTATCCCAACTTTTACTTTGCATGCTCATATAAATATCTAATTCTATCTCAAGCTCACTCATTCAAAAGCTAAATGGAATTGATTGTAAAATGTATACCATACCTAGCAATCAAGATAAATGTTGTGATAATTTTTAAATTTCTTCAAAAGATGACACAAACAGTTAGCATAAAAGTAAACAAAAGAAAATAGTGATCTTCTTCAATGATCATTTTTCTTTTGACTTATCCTAATTGAGATGATCTACCTTATGCAAGTTGCTCATTGAAAAATAAAGAATCATTTTAATTATGACATAAATCTCTATTTAGTTAACCATTTTATCTTGTAGGGCCACTTCTTCCAACATCACAATGCTCCCTAAATTGAATACTCCCAATTTTAGGGTCTAAGTATTTATTAGGCTTTTGCATTCTCATCTAGGTTATTGTTTAATGTATTCATTTCTTCTTCCTATTGTAATGGTCCTTTGTTACATAAGAAATGATGGTTTGATTTATATTTGTGTTGACTTTAGTTGAGTTCTATTATCAATGGTTAGAAGTGACATCTATTCTATTGTGGTTTAGCTAACACTTACGATGCTAATTATTCTACTCATATTTGAAATGGTTTATAATGGTTAAATTGTCTTTTTGTTTTACTCCATGAAAGTTCTAATAGTTCTTTCATTGTGCTCATAAAATCCCTCAACAACATACAAGATTATAGAGACATTTCACTATGTCATTAAATATTCTGAATATGCACATACTAAAAAAATACTTAATATTAATGGAGTTCAACTACATCCCCATCAAAAATATTTAATGTTCTATGAAAACCCTCAACAACATACAAGGTTTTCAAGGCATTCCACATCAAAGCATTTTCTTGAATTCTACTAATATTTACATAACTATCAATTTTTTTTCCCTTGCATTAAGTATTTAAAAATGTACATGATGTAAGAACACTTGCAATGGCAATGGAGTTTGGTAACTCAGACATTTCCAACATTTGATAGAAAAAATGTAATGTGTCATCAAAGTAGTCATTTTGAACATTGCTAACAGTTAGAGAATTCGAAGTTATGAAGGCTCTCATAAACATTTTGTCAAACACATTGCATCCATCTTAAATTCTCCTACATTTTTAATACTGTGTGTGAGATACACTAAGTATAATTGATTTGTAAAAATCTCATAAAAACCTAATTTAACCTACTAAAAATAGGAATATGTTATACACTTGATGTCAACATAGATTGTAACCCTCATTAAACTGATGCATGGGGTTGGGGTAATGATATAATTTGGTATTGGGACATAAAATGATAGTCTCAACTAGTAACCTCCTTCTAAAGTTGGCACACATTTTATTTAGTGATTGTGACCAATAATCCATAATCTTAGGGCTACTAAATGGTGGAAGGAATTTAGTGCCCAAGTACCTTAAATAAATGAAACAATTATTTAAACATAAAATCATATTTTCTTCTTAATTGATTGGAATAAATACTAAACTACAAACAACATTAATCTCTATCGCTCTATTTTAGACTATGACTATACCTCTTCCCCCCAAAAAAGATATTATATATAGTTTTGATTAGTATTTAACTCAATGTCCAACTTAGAGCCTTAGTTGTTTCATTTGAACTAGTGATTAATGTTTCTTAAAGGAGAATTTTTTGATACAAAATACTCCTACTATAGACAAAGAATCAATTTGCTTGAAGAAACTATATATGCTCTTATCTACTTCATTGGGATTCAATACACAGTATTAAAGGCTATATGTTACGTTGTTGTTAGGTGGGACAAAGTACACCATTATTTGAGACCTGTAAGAAATGATAAGATAGAGCAAGGAAAGAAAACAATCCAAGTAAGTTAAGTGTGAAATAATGTTACCATGAGATAAGAAAAATCCAAGAGCATACTCCAAGATAGTTCAACAATGGAGACAAGGATTTGAAAGGGGAAAGCAAAGAAAACTCCTTGTGAGTATTATGAATGAAGGAAATTTCCTAGAGAGAGAGAGAGAGAGAGAGAGAGAGAGAGAGAGAGAGAGAGAGAGTAGTGGAGCAAAATAGCTCAATACAATAGCATCAAAGTGATGTGTAGAGAAGAAAGAGAAAGGAGCATCTCTTTTAAACAGATGAGAAAGGAGTTGCATGTGTTCGCATGTGTAACTCCTATTTTTATGAATGCCACATTCATAATAGGTGTGTGCAAAGTGTCAAGATCCTCTTAAAGAGGATAAACTAAATTCCTTAATAAAGGAATTATAAAAATGAGTTGTCCTCATATGTGGACTAAAGGACAAGTAAATGACATGTCCTCTACATGTGTATAATAGGAAAAACTACATTTAGAGATCCTTGGAATATCCCAATTAAATACATCCAAGGGAAGATTAATATTTCTAACACCCCCCCCCTTAATCTTTACTTGGGGATCATACATCAAAGGGTTGTAAACCCAAATTTTTACAATGGAATTGAAATCTCTCTTTAGAAAGTGGTTTTGTCAAAATATTAGCCACTTGATGTTCACCCTTACAATAAAGGAGGGTAACTTTCTTGTCTTCAACTTGTTCTCGAATGAAGTGATGTTGAAGAGAAATATGTTTGGTCCTTGCATGAAAAACTAGATTCTTCACCAAGGCAATGGCACTTTGATTGCCACCATGTAGAGGGGCAGGTGCTTGTTGAGGTAGACCCAAATCTTCAAGAATTCTTCTAAGCCATAAGGTTGTATTAGTACAACCTTTGTATTCAGCTTCAGTTGAGCAAAGAGAAATAGAGTGTTCTTTTTTACTTGTCCGAGAAATTGCACCTAAACCAACAAAGAAACAATAGCCACAAGTGGATTTCCCATCATTGAGATCTCCACCAAGATCGGAATCATTATAGCCTTGTAAAATAAATGCAAAATTGGCATCATAAAATAATCCCATATTAATAGTTCCTTTAACGTACCTTAAGATTCTTTTAGCAACTTTAAAATGTGTTTGTTGAGGTTTAGACATAAATCTAGAAACTAAACCAACACTAAAAGCAATATCAAGTCTAGTAAGAGTTAAATAATTTAAACTTCCTACCAGTTGCCTATACAAAGTTTCATCAACAAAAGGAGTATTAATATCAGTCATTAATTTAGTTTCTAATTCACATGGAATTGAAACATGGTTAGAATTATTCATCTTAAATTTTTCTAAAAGGTCATGAGCATACTTGCTTTGAGAAAGAAAGATACCCTTAGGAGTTTTCCAAATTCGCATACCTAAGAAGTAATGTAAAATACCTAAATCAATCATCTGGAATTTCTATTTAGGTTGAAACTTAATATCAAAAATCAAAGCATCTGAACTCGAAGTGAGAATTAGATCATCCACATAAATAATAACAATGATAATATCATCTTGAGTATGTTTAATATATAATTTAGGATCATTCTTACTTCTAGAAAAGCCTTGAGAAATAAAGAATGAATTAATTTCATAATACCATTCTCTAGGTGATTTTTTGAGACCATAAATATTATTTTTTAATTTGTGGAGCAAATTTTCACTACCTTTCTTAACAAATCTAGGGGGTTGAGCCATGTAGATTTCTTCATGTAAATCACCATTTAAGAAGGCACTTTTAACATCCATTCGGTGAATGGGCCAATTCATTTTAGATGCTAAAGCAAGAACTAATTTGATACTAGGCATTTTAGCAACAAGGGCACAGGTTTCATTATAATCTAATCCTTCAATTTGTGAAAAACCTGTAGCAACTAATCTAGCCTTAAATTTACTAATTTCATTATAAGCATTCAATTTGTTTTTGTATAACCATTTACATGAAACTATATTCTTGCCATGAGGTAAATTGACTAAGTCCCAATTTTGATTAGCAATTAAAGAGTCATATTCCTCTTTCATGGCCTTTTTCCAATGAGGTTGAGAGTTAGCTTGCTCAAAAGACTTAGGATCATTAGAATTCATAATAGTAGTCATCAAAGCATAATTGAAATAATTAATCCTTCTAGCTTTAATTCCACCAAATCTAGTAATATAGTCATCACTTTCATTAATTAAGCCTTGAGCCCATTTAGGTTTACATTTAGTAGTAATGGAATCATCACTAGAGGAAGAATCATTATCAATAAAAGCATCATTACTAGCTATTTGAATATCATTACTATAAGAAGCAGAAATAATGGGTAGAGCTTGAGTTGTAGAGTTAAGAGGAGGAGTAGGGTTAAGAGAAGGAGGTTGGTCCTCCACTAGCACAATTTTAGTGCCACTAAATTTTGCATCATGTGTAGTAGAACAGTCATGGACACCATTTTCTGCAATGCAAACATCTCTAGTAACTTGAACTTTGTTAGTAGTAGAATCATAAACACGATAACCCTTAGTGTTTTCATCATAACCAACAAAAATATAAGGAGAAGACTTAGCATCTAATTTATGCCTTTTCCATTTAGGAGTAAGAACATAAGCAATAGATCCAAAAATTTGCAAATGATGTAAATCAGGTTTCCTACCAGACCAAGCCTCTTCTAGAGTAATATCCTTGAGAGCTTTGGTAGGAGTCCTATTAAGAAGATAAGTTGCACAAAACATGGCTTCAGCCCAAAATTTATAATGCAAATTCTTAGCACGTAACATGCATCTAGCCATTTTAACAATGGTTCGATGCTTTCTTTCCACCACACCATTTTTTGTGGTGTATAAGGAATAGTAAGCTCGTGTTTAATTCCACATGATTTCAAATAAGAGTGAAAAGCATTATTCACATATTCCTTTCCATTATCAGTTTTGAGAATTTTAAGTTTAAAACCAGATTGCCTTTCAACTTATAACTAAAATTCAATGAATATATCAAGAACTTGATCCTTGCTATGCAAAATAGATCCAAGTTCATGTAGAAAAATCATCAACAAAGGTAACTGCATACTGAGAACCTTGGATGGAGTTATTTTCCATGGGGCCCAAAAGGTCACTACGGACAAGGTACAACTTATGAGTTGCCCACCATGATTTACCACTTGGAAAGGGCTCCCTATGCATCTTACCACTCATACAACTAGTGCAAGCAATCTTAGAAGGAATAATGTGAGGCAAACCATCAACCATTTTTCTTTTTTGCATTAAAGTAATATAATCCAAATTTAAATGGCCAAGTCTTTCATGCCATATATTGAAATCAATGGAAGTATGTAAAGAATATCGTGAACTAGAAAATTCATGGAATTTAAATAAATTGTCATTATCCATTTTAGCATGAGCAATCACTCGTTTAGTTTCAAGATCAATCACATAACACACATCTTTATAGAATTCAACTTTATAGTCCTGACATAACTTTGCAACAGAAAGCAAATTAGTTTTCAGGTCAAGTACATATAGTACATCATTCAATTTACCATTAGGAATAGTTACATCACCTAAACCTTCAACTTTACAAGTTTTGATTATTAGCTAATTGAATAGAAATATTAGCAATATCAGGTTGCAGAGAATCAAAAATTTCCTTATGAGAAGTGACATGTTGTGATGCACCACTGTCAACAATCCATTCTAAAGGTCTTCAAACATTATAGCTACAAGTAAAAACATGACAAGAATTAGAACCATTAGAGTTACCTTTTTTATGATTTGATTTTTGATGATGGTTATTGTTGTTCATAGGCTTTTTTATCATTTTGCTTTTTAAAACAGTTATTGACAACATGACCATCTTTGCCACAATAAGAACAATGAGGTTTGGAATTTGAATGATTCCTTTGATTATTATTATTACAATTATGATTATGATTACTGTTATGGTTATTGTTATTATTGTTATGTTAGACATTAGATTTATTATTGGAATTATTAGAATTATTATTATAGTGATTGTGATTATTATTATGATGATTATTATTATTTGAATAAAAGTTATTACTATTTGAATTCCAAGACGTGAATGCATGTTCAGTTGATTTAAGAGTACCAAATTGAACTAGCTTAGCTTCTTTTTTTTCGTAATAGATTTTGAAAAATAACATAAGTTAATTGAGCAGTTAAAGTATGAATAGCAAGTTTTGCATGAATATTAGTTATAAACTGTTGAAACTATCTAGAAAGACACTTTTTAAGAATAATATGAATTAAATGAATGTCATCTAACTGAACACCTAAACCAACTAGATGACTTTTAATAGAATCAAATTTTAATAGAAATTCATCCATGGTCTTAAAATCTATATACCTTAGATCTTCAAGTTGATCCTGCAATCGTATTTTGCAGGATTCATCTACACTATCATACTAGGTTTGCAAAATTGTCCAAGCTTCATGAGCTTTGGAACAATTTGCAATTAAAACATGTATATAAATTTTGAATAATGGAAATACCAATTAAACCTAAAGTTTCTTCATTTTTAAGTTTCCAAGTATCTTTTTCATCTTGGGTAGTTGCTGAACTAGGTTCATCAGTGGCTATCTCTAACATGTGTTTAAAATGAAAAATAAATGAAATAGGTATTTTATAGGAGTGATAATTAGAGCTATTAAGTTTTATTTCTAGAATTAAAGTTGACATCTTTATGGGAAAAAAAAATTGTCCCCCCTAATAGAAATATGACTTAAAAGTTAACTTAAATTAAAGAAACTTGCTGATGAAACTATGAATAAGTTTCTAAAAGATGAAACTTGATAGAAAAGAAACTCGATAGAGGCAAAAATCACAAATAGAAGTGGAATAGATGAAAACAAAATGATACAGCCTTGCAAGAAAATGTTAGAATAATGATTAATCTGTAAAAAAAAAGAATAATGTAGAGGCGTTTTAGAATGATTATTGCATTAAAACAAATGCCAAACGAATCCAAGTAACTATTATTATGACTCTTAATGATTTGAAATGATTAAAAAACAACTTATAAGGGGTCAAAAATTTAAGTTATAAATTAATTTTATAACTCTCTATTATGATCACAATAATAAATTATAAATAATAAATGATAAACCAAACAAAACTATATAAAGAAATAATAATGAAAGTGTTATAACTAAATTGATAATATTTAACTTGACGTTGGAACCAAATTTAAAATGCTTATAAATAATCAATAATTTATAAAAAGTTTGATTAAAAAACTTTATTAATTTAAAACCAAAGGTTTAAAAAATGACAACTCAAATCTATCACTAGAATAGAACAGAACTTTAAAGTTCAAGGTGACGGATCTACATGAAAAATGACAGGGAAAGTAGGGACGACAACGAGCAAGGAAAGGGCCCAATCTGCGAGGGAGTGAAAAGAATGATTCAATATGACAAAGAATCCCAACTTACTTTCAGCAATATCAAGCTTAACATGCAAGCGTTAGTTTAAATCCTCTCAGCCTTTGCTGCGAACCTCACAAGCTGAAAATCACCCCAAATCCAGTTTCAAAGCAAAATCAACAGAAGCAAAATAAAGAACACAAAGCTGGAGGTAAAGGGTGACAATAGACAATGCATGCAAGGGAAAAACGCACGGTATGATCATAAATCAATGCAGAAAAAACAATGCATGACAAGGAAGGATAAGTTTCACAGCAAATGCGCCCAAAGAATTTTTGTTACAGAATCTGCTTTTCTTTTGTGTGCTGACATTGTGAATTGTGATGGATTGATCTAAATGGGAAGAGAGATTGTGGCATAGAATTTGTCGTCTGTACTGAGGATTAGTGCACTATTTGTTGCTTCCTGGGAACCAGAACGAGAGCAAGTGAATTGGACAAAGAGGAAACAAGAATAATGAAAAACAAAAACTAGATTAAAAAGATAAAAGATTAGCAAAAAGAATAGGGATTTGATCATAAAGGTTCTAAAAAGAACTCAAAAGAGAACAGCAAAGAAAATATACGATATGGAAAGTATAGAGATACTAAATATTTAAAAACTCATCTATTAAAATATATTTTAAATTTCAAAAGAGATATATTTTTAATTAACTAGCATAAGTAAAGTAAAAAATAATCACACTTAGGATTATTTAAATGTTCCCTACAATGAAAATATTAGAAAAATATTTTTTTAATTAAAAAATAATAATCTACAAAATTGCACAATTTAAATGCTATTGAAATAAGTGATGATAAATGCTACTTGTTTTGGTGGCATGCCTTCCAAAATAAGAGCAGAAAAAAAATTTGTAATTTTTGATAGGAAAACTCTTTGGTGGCAAGCCTTCCAAAGAGGGTAAGAAAATAATGGTTAAAAGATGATAAAAATAAATAAATAAATAAAAACTTGCACACATGAGATGTTATGATGAGCTAAAAATCACAATACAAACTTCTTCTCTCAATAATGTCTCCAAATAAGGTGTGCTCCAATGAATGGAAACCTTCAACACAAAAAATTAAAACAAGGATTAGTAACCAAGCTCTGATACCATGTAAGAAATGATAAGATAGAGCAGGGAAAAAAAACTATCTAAATAAGTTAAGTGTGAAATAATATTACCATGAGATAAGCGAAATCCAAGAGCATACACCAAGATAGTTCAACAATGGAGACAAGGATTTGAAAGGAGAAAGCAAAGAAAACCCCTTGTGAGTATTATGAATGAAGGCAATTGCCTAGAGAAGAGAGAGAGAGAGAGAGAGAGAGTAGTGGAGCAAAATAGCTCAATACAATAACATCAAAGTGATGTGTAGAGAAAAAAGAGAAAGGAGCATCACTTTTAAAGAGATGAGAAAGGAGTTGCATGGTGTTCGTACGTGTAACTCCCATTTCTATGAATGCCACATTCATAATAATTGTGTGCAAAGTGTCAAGATCCTCTTAAGGAGGATAAACTAAATTCTTTAATAAAGGAATTATAAAAAAGAGTTGTCCTCACATGTGGACTAAAGGACAAGTAAATGGCACGTCCTCTACATGTGTACAATAGGACAAACTACATTTAGGGATCCTTGGAATATCCCAATTAAATACGTCCAAGGGAAGATTAATATTTCTAACAAGACCAAACAATGAAAAGAAAATTTGTTCTGAGATAAAACTACTCAAGATCCACCACTAGATCAGCCACTAGCTTCTGGTACACCCACACAACAATAGTATTGGCTAATCTCTAGATAAAATGTACTAAAGACAAAACAAAATCAAACTTTTTTTTTTCCAAATTCATGAAATCATAGTGATTTTTTTCCAAATTTCTTATTGTTTTTTACTACAAACTATGCAGATCATGAAGATCAAATGATGAAATTTTCAGAAAAATCCATGATGTTTTCAATTTTTTAAAATTTGGTTAAATGTACAGTTTATAAGAAGGATAGCCTCGTCCACTCCTAACATACCATAATATACTACCACGTGACAATTAATGATTGATCAACAACTACAATCCATCATTGGTCCACCCTGATTCCTCCGTGGATATAGTTTAATTTGGATAAGTTTTACAGGCAAGTCAAATATGCGTTGAAGAATCTATGTTGGAGCAGGCCTTTGATTGTTGAATCTGACCCTCACTGGTGTCTGTGACCACCACTCTCTCATAATAATTTGATAGATACTCATCCATTAACACATGCCACAGACCAATATGAATTTGAATTTTTATTTTATGAGAAAGATATGATTAAAAACTAAGGACGATCATCTGTATAAAGATACATGGAAGGAATAGGAAGAACTTGGTGATCCCACTTAAAAGAAATATTTGAGAATTTATTCTCTCCATATTTTTGTTATGATTATCATTGTTAAAATTATCTCACATATTACGCCTACTCTAGAATTTCGCATAGCTCATAAAATAATATAGTAAAATAAGCATTACCAAATAATTACTAAACTTAGAAGGTTCCAACCTGCGAGAAAATGGTTTCAGGGACTGAAAACAAATGTTATTTATTTTCGACCAATGAATTCCTCTACTGAACTTTTTTCTGATGCTAATGCAATGGATTGGCCCGAATGTTTGCAGGCCCATCAATATATTAAGGGTTTTCCTTGATAGAAAAGGGCTTTCCATAGCTAAAACTATTATCAATTCCCATCCCTAACATAAAAGAAAGGGAAAAAAAGCCTTTTCTACGCTTAAGAAGGTGCCTTATTTTAGTGTGTAGACTGGAAATAGTCAGCAATAAAATTTAGAACACACGATTTGACACACTAAAATGTTTTGAATGAGTCTACAATCAACGATGAACAATGATTACTCCAGATTATATTCCTATATTAACTCACGAGAAAAGACTCCAACCTAATATCACAATCCTAGACTAAAGTAATTGTAAACTGTAAAATTGTCCCAATTCTAAACTAATTGTATATTGTAAAATGGCAGTGAAACTAGACTTATCTAGACCCAACAAAATTACATGCAAACTCAAATAATACGGTGGAAATGTAGTTGGGAATATAACAGTGTCAGTTTGAAATTTAACAGCGGCATAAATCTTCAATCAAGAGCATGTCATCCTACTAAAGTCTCTCACAAAATTCATGTCAACCCAAGAATTCAATTTAATACACCTCACAGGGTTTTTTGGACTATGTCGATTCAATAGACCAATAGCAATGATGTTTTTAAATCCTGTTGGCTTATTATTCAGTTTCTTATACATACTAGTTTATTAGTTTAAAGACTCTGGTTAATGACAATTAGGCTCTTAAAGTTTTATGGTTTTTGATGTTTGGTATAGGATAGACTTCTAACAGGTAACTTCCGGCTGGTTCTCAGCCTTATTTGTACTTCGAGATCAGCACCCATCTTTTTGACTGCTATCAGCTACTTAAAAAACTTAATACAAATTACAATTTTAGAAATATTTTCCCTGCTCTATTTGTGAATGCATGGAAACAAAATAGATACAACATGACACAGATAGAAATTTCCACTGAATAGTTCAAGATTAATCGTAATGATCTCAAAAATACTAAGAACTCTGCTTAAATCTGAGTACCATCTTTTTCAATTTTAGTCTTAATTTATACTCAATCTGAATCTCTGCACACCAAAGTTAATATCACAATCATGAGAACATATGATTGCTAACATTTTTATGACATACTATGCTTTTGTCAACTCTATCATTTATTGCTTGCCAAATGATTTGGGGCCAATCCTTAATTGTTTATGCAATAATAGTTCAGTCAGTAATGAACTCGAGGATTCTCTCCATTGAGAAACTTTAGCTATTTTGTGGTAAAGAATATAAATCATGGATCTTATTTTGCATTTTTCTATTCTAACTGCCTAAATAACATGCTATGAGCTCTCACGATATTCTCTATCAATCTCTTAGGTAATCCTTGATTTATCACCTATAACAAGAAATTAAACATGCAATATATTTTTTTTTGTCAATCAATCCTCTAAGTAAATTAAAAACATTGACAATTATAAAAATTGAAATGTGAAAAACTTTACTAAGGCAATAACTATGACAAGATCAAATCTAAGGAAACTAAATTAGTTACTAGCAGTTGCATTGTTGTCTGTTTTTGTACGATAGGAATGATATGTTTGATGGGGAGGGAAGAAAGAAAAGGGAAGATAATTAATAATGGAGTTTTGGTCAAACAAATGGACCTTGTAGAATACATGACTGAAAGTAAAATTTCAAATTAATAGTATAGAAAATTCCATAATCATTTGTAGCAAGTAACATTAACCCAACACTCATGTTTAGATCTAATATGGAAATTATTTCAAAACCCATTTGTAGCAATGTTATTTGAGAATCAACTATTAAAAATGGTATGAAAATTTTAGGGAATTGGTTAGGGAGTTCAACAAGAGAAGGTCTCAAAGATGATTCCACTCAAGTGTTCTACATGCAAACACATGAATTCCACATATCAAGTTATCCACATAAGTATTGTAATATAGTTGGACATTATTGAAATAATGACAAATATTCATGCAACAAGCCAAGCATAATTAGTTTCCACCCAAATCCAACTATTTGTCCTCCTAGGATTATTTTTATGGGAATGAACTCAACCTTATAAGGCTTGACCATTAGCTTGGTAATATTTAAATTTGAAAATTGGCCAACTCAATTCTGATATGTTTTTCCGCATTCAATTGATTACGTATGCATATTATAAATTGTGATGTTATGTGTTATTATTTATGACATTTATTTTACTTTTTTCATTCAAGGTTCTCATCCTCTCTATTTTATTCATATAATTTTTAAATTAAATAATATTATTTTTTGTATTAAAAAAGAGTAAAGAAAGTGAATATAATTTAGGAAAATAATAAAAGAAAATCTACATTGAGTAGGTTCAAATTTATATTTAATAAAGTATAAATTCAATATAAATTTCAAAATCTTTAGTTAATAAAAATAACAACATTCACAATTAGAAACACAAAGATAGGTGCAAAAATTAAAAATGGGCTACTTTTGAAAATTCACATAGAATGAAATTCCTAAAAAAAGGCTTTAATCTAGAAGATAAAAATAAAATTTCACAAACTGTATTAACTATGAATTAATCAATATAAATTGTTTAGTTTTTCATCATCAAAATCAATTTTAACTATATTCAAATATAAAATTCCTTATCTTTAAAGTATAAAATATCTAAAAAGTATCATCATCTGTAATGAAATATGTATATAAATGCCAACTATTCATTTTCAAATCTATCATATTAATTTTTTTCAACCAAAAATTCTAAAATTTTGTAAAATAACCTATATTTTATAAAGGAAGTCTAAAGACAATTTATCAAAATAGAGGTAAGAATAGAGATAGCAATGACAATTAGAAATACAAACATTTCTTTTTTTTGCAAAAAGAGGGGTAAAAATTTATTAAGACAGAAAGGAATACAACAAGGAGAGCTCAACAAGGAGCTCGATCCTGAGCAACAATATCATCAAATTCTTGCACCATCTCAAAGGACAGTTGCCCCCTATCCCTAATATTCCAACCTGGATCATGACTAGAAGCCCATTTGGCTAAACAATCAGCAGGTCTATTCCATTCTCGTGGAATATACTTGAACCTAATGAACTGAAAAGAGGAAGAGAAGAAAAGAATCTGTTTAACAACAGTGGCCAGCTGCCAACTAACATCCTTAAGCTCTTGCGAAGAAAGCATGTTCACCACCACCTGGGAATCAGACTCACAAATAATCTTACTCCATCCCCACAAGCAACACTGTTCCACAACATATAAAATAGCCTGAGCTTCCATGAGATTGTTAGTATAATCACCCTTATGAATTGAGAAGAAAAATTTAACATTCCTAGAACTACAACGAGCCACTCTGCCAATACCAGCTGGACCAGGATTCCCACAAGAAGAACCATCAATGTTAATTTTCAGAACTCCACAGGGAGGAGGAGTCCAGTGCCCATCCCGGTTAACCCGACCCTTCCTCTAATGGTGAAGCTGCCTGGACATAGAAGGAAACCTATGAGCCGCAACCCCATCCTGCAGATGAAAATTGAGGCGATTACAGATAGTAAGATCAACCGGATCCATACCCCCATCAAGCTCACACTTCACAAGAATAGTTTCTTGGAGAGAATGTGATATTTTCCACCAAAGATGCAAAACACCAAGCCGAACATCTTGGAATATGCGACGATTCCTCTCCAACCAGATATGCCAAAGCATAAACATTTCTACTTTATCGCTTCTCATATCCAAATTTCAAAAATGAAGGAATTGATGAAACTACAAATAGTGTTGTAAATTTGACCTAGTGTTTTCTTTTCAATTCAATGCATGCAAGTTTCATAAAAGTAAAAATAAATAAAATTAGAAAGTCACAATTATTAAAAGTTAAATTTTCATTAAAAGACAAATTGAATAGAAATTTTTGATCTTATTATTTATTTTCCACTTCTTTTTTATTTTTATTTTTAAAAATTGTCTACTAATTCTATTAAAACATAAATAGTCATATCCATCTACACATCCTCCTCATTTATGTATGTTTTGGCATTTTTTAGAAACACCTCTAACAAACATAGAAAAACAAATTTAAAAGGTAAGGCCTATTATTATGGGTGCATGTGTAAGTCACCTTAATTAAGATAATCATTTATCTAATCTAAAATGTGATTATGGAAAGAAATACAAGAAGGGAAAATAATCTTATTCCACTGAGTTGACATGAACATTATTCAAAAGAAAATGCACCAACTACTCGATGAGATTAATCAAATAGTCAACCTTGTGGGAAATGACATTTGAATTGACAATAGTGCCTCCTCAACAAGGTGTTTGAAGAAGAGGTGGTTGAGAAACTACAAATTGAGATGTTTCTAGGCATCGAGCTTGTGCCTTGGGGCTGAGCTTTGGATGGAGACTTGCTTAATCATCATGATAACACTGGACAAACTGCATTAAGATAGCAATGGAGAATATTGAAAAGGACAAGGAGTTTTAGAATAATTAGAGCCAATAACTGCAAGCTAAAAAGACTAGATAATGATAAAACAAAGAGAACTCTATGGAGGATGAAAAAATAGAAAAGAAAGAGAAATAAATAAGAATTAAATTTTTATTAAATAACTAAGAGTGAGGAATCATTTTTCTGTGGGGCTGATATCGGCAAGAAATTATAAAATCTTTGAGCAAAGCTTCCACATATAAGCCTATCTGTTTAACTATCAACTTAATTAAGATATGTAAATGATAAGAAATAACAAAATAGAAAAAATTAGATGGAGAATAGGTCATTTCAATTAGTCTATCACTATGCAAAGTTTTACAAATTTATATTTAAAATCATTTGAGCCTTTGGCAAATATGATTTCCAACATTGGTTATGAATTCTAAAAGAAAACTTGGATTTGTAATGGTTAAATGGAGATTGTAAATTCTAATTTAATATGTATTTGTGACAATCAAATGAATGTTTGAATTAATAGAAGGAATCTAAAGACTTGTAAAAAAGTCATATCAAAGAGTCATAATCAATTGTTCTATTGAAAGCACTCTTCCTTAATGTGAAATTGGATAATAACAAACCTCTAAGTAATGAGGAAATGGAAGGAATATCAACTTTTTTTTAAAAATAACTTCCATCAATTTTTTTCTCATCAAAACACTTTTTCCCTAAACATCATATATATATATATATATATATATATATATATATATATATATATATATATATACACATACATATGTATATATACATACATATGTATATATATGTATGTACATGTATGTATGTATGTATTTATGTATACATATATATGATATATGTATATATGTGTGTGTGTGTGTGTGTGTGATATATGTATATATACATACATATATGTGTGTATGTATGTATGTATGTATGTATATGTATGATATATGGGTATGTGAAAGATCATGGTCAACCAAACTATGTCCTTAAGTGGCAATAAAAAATTAGAAAATCAAGGTTATGTCAACTTGAAGTGCAATTTTCTAATTGTTATTAACTTTATATCAAAAAGTTGAGAGAAAAGAATCTCTAGAAAATTGAATCTAGTTTCTAAACTACTAGGACTTATCTCAAAAAAATAAAAATTGATGGGTCAAAATTTTGAATTTTAATGCAATATTACAAAAAATTTAGAAAAAAATAAGAAGTAGACATATGTCTGACCCCCTTAATCAAAATCAAATGATAATATTTTTTAATAATATTCTAGATATAAGTAGTAGACTTATGCCTAGATGTGACACATTTTTTGGTATTTTTATTCTAAATAAATAATAATTAATTATTTTTTGACTTTAGTATTTTAGGAATAAAAAAACTCTCATGTCTGACCACCTTAACTAATTCAAAACTCTATAAAATTCAATTTTTCATTTTATTTCCTTATAGTAGAAGAAACATAGAATGTGATGCATCTTTTGGATTTAAAAAATGTTATACCATTTGAATGTTATAGTTGTTTTTCAAGTAGTGTGTTAGTTAGCACTTTATACATAACTCCATTAGAAATAAGTAATAATTACTTACTAAACTCATAATTTGAAAAACCTTACATTTGTGGAAAGATAAGAAAATTATTAAGAAACCCTTTTCATTTCATCAAATTTTGGTGCAAAAAAAGTCATCAGTTACATGTTTGAAGTAAAAATCACATAAAAACAGGCCAAAAGTATATTTTTAGGATGTTTTTAAAGTTAACCATATAGGTTTGGTATCAAAAACTAAAGTAGACATTATAAAGATATTAATTGTTTTAATTTAGTATCAGGGTGGGTAGGAAAAAAGTTTGAATATATTTTGAAATGGTTTGAGATATTTCAAAACTACAGATTTTTTAGATCGCCACTTTTTGGCACACCATGATCCTATACATATCCATGTGTGTGTGTGTGTGTGTGTGTGTGTGTGTGTGTGTGTGTGTGTGTGTGTGTGTGTGTGTGTGTGTGTGTTTAAATATAATATGCATGGGGGTCAATCAGGAATCCCTGCCTTATATAAATGCAGGGACTAAAAAGTCAATAACCAATGTGAAGAATAAAACACCTATATATACGATTTCCCTTCTCACCTACAACCACCAAGATTCAATTTTCAATTTCACTATTTTTGATATAAGACAAAAATAATTGCCATATATGAATTAAACTCAGTGAGACTTGAGATTGAAGGAAAGAAATTAAAGTAATAAAAGCAATAATGATGGTTATTAAAGATTTTAAAAATACGTAATATAGGATCAACAAATGAAAGATGGGTCCACTAGTTTTCTGACAAAACATGATTCAAGCAATTACTGCCTCAATTAACTTTAAAAATCCCATCAGATGACGACAAAGAGATGAACTAAAAGTTAACCCCTTCACTAGTGAACCTCGCTGAATGCTTCCTTCTCCTGAGGTACAAGTTTCATAAGAGCAGCTTTCTGGATTCGAACCTGTATCCTGTTGTGATTAAAAGACTTCACAAATTCCTTTCGTAATAGGAAAGAAACAAAAGAAGCGCTCTTTTACATACTTGTGTATGGGACAAGTATGCGTAGAACCACTGACCCATCATCTTTTTCGTAGGCATTTCATCATACAGTTCGATGCTTCTTTTCTTATCATTCCAGTATGCATTAGTGTTAGCGAATGCCATCAAACAACTAGAATTCCATTTTCTTTTTCCTTTGAGCATGTTCACCATTATTTTCTTACCACATAGCATTCTTCTCTTTCATTCTTACTAACCCACCAAAGCCATTTTTCAACTTCTTCCTTATAATTATTTTGCTTGTATCACATAATGTTTTGTACAATGATTATTTCTTGATAAAATTTATATATTATTTTATTCAAATTAATTAGAATATTTTAAATTCCCCTTGGTCAAAATTAGCTTCTAATTAGCCTCTTGTAGTCATATTGTGTTTAAACATTCATTTTGTGTTTAAACACTACTCAGTGTTCCAAATATATAAATCATCACTTTCTAGAAAAAAATGTTCATGCAATATTTTGTCAGTTATCATACATCATTCATATCTTCTTCCAAATTTTTCTTCATTTATAATCCTTTTTTCCAAAACTGCCTTCCCAACATTTGATAGGAACTTGGCTGCCCTGCAGCTTTCGCTATTAATTATGTCTTACCTTTTTTATATGCCTTTGTAGATACTATTTTAGCCTTCACAAATATTATCTATTAATCTATTTGGTATATCTTGTACCTAATTATGTGCATTGTTCCATATCATATTTTAATCCTTCTACCTTTACTAAGGTTCCATGCTCTCAAATTCACACTTGCATAAAAACTAAATTGAATTTAGTCTAAAAGGTACACCTTACCTAGTAATCCACATAAACTATATGATAATTTATTCAATGACCACAAAGGTAAACAAATGAAGATGGAGATCATCTTCTTTGATTCTTTTCTTTTGACTTGCACTAATTGAGGTGAAGATTTTTTTCATTAACTTAACTTTTCTTCTTCCAGCCTTACAATACTCCCTAATGGAATACTCCTAATTTTAGGGTCAAGTTTTGAGTAAGCTTTTATATTTTCATCTAAGCTATTGTTTAGTGTATTGATTTCTTCATTCTCTCTTAATGGTCTCTTAATGGTCCTTTGTTACATAAAATAGATGGTTTGGTTGCCCTTTGTGTTGACCTTAATTAAGCTCTATTGTCATTTTCTCAATGTTTAAAAGCAATCTCTCTTCCACTATGGTTTGGTTGGTTCTTAGAGTGGTAATTATGTTGTTCATGTTTTAATTATGGTGTTCATGTTTTAAAAGGTTTGCAATTGTTAGATTATCTTCTCATTTGTTCCCTGAAAGTTCTTATTGTTCTCTCATTATACAAGACTATCAAGACATTCTTTATCAAATGAGTTCCACTATCTTAATATAACTAAAATCTCTTTCCCCTACCTGAATATCCACATGCTTGCAAGATTAATGGAATTTAGATTCAAACCCATCAACAACATTTGGTGGAAAAGATGCTCCATGAAAGTCATCAACAACATACACGATTATAACTATGAATGTCTTTGACCTACATTAAATATCCCAAATATGCACACAATGGAAGGACACTCGTAATAGCAATAGAGTTTGGCTACACACCCATCAACAAAATTTGACAGAAAAGATACAAAGATCGAGTTTCACAGCATAAAATTTTTGTGAAAAAAAATTTGCATACATCAGAGTACATATTGCTTTTGAAAAATACACAAAAAATAATAGAAAAATAAAAGAGTTTTTGAGCACCGGCCATTCTAAGGGTAAATAAGGAAAAAAAGATTTAATCTCCATCAAAGTTCATTTCTATATGAAAACTCTGAGAAATAACCTCCAGATCATATTGATAAATATTTATGGTCCTACCCAAACAATAGACAAAGTGGTAGTATGGAATGAGATCAGCTCCTTTATAGAAAGTCATCAGAATGATTACTTTATCATTGGAGGAGATTTCAATGCAACAATAAAAAGAGGAGAAAAATATGGGGGTCTTCAGGGAACCTCATGAGCAGCAGTGGACTTCAGAGAATGGGTAGAGAAAACTCATTAATAGATATTCCAACCAAAAATAGAATCTTCGCTTGGAATAACAAGAGGAAAGACTTCAACTACATAGCAAAGTGATTCGATGTATTCTTCTTTAAAGGAGATCTAAGTAATTTAAACATGGAAATCAAAGCAAAGATTCTATCCTAGCAATTTTGGATCACTTTCTAGTAAAATTAGACATTATTGAAGCTACCAAACCTATAAGAAACTCGTTTAAATACAAAAAATGTGGTTTCTAGATAAAAAATTCATGGAAAATGATAAAAACTAGTGGCAAGAAGGAAAAGTTCAAGGGTAAAAAAATTTCTTTGTCTCTAAATTAAAAATGGTCAAAGAAAAAAATATTAAAATGAAACAAATCACAATTTAACAACATATTTAAAGAGAAACTTGATATAGAAGAAAAACTAAATAAGTTGAATCAAGAAGTCATTAAACATGGAATGAACAATGACAAATCTACACAAGAAAAAGAATTGATATCTAAACAAGAAGACATTTTAGCAAAAGAGGAAGTGTTTTGGAAACAAGAATCTAGGGAGAAATGGTTGGCAAAAGGAGACTGAAATACAAAATATTTCCATACTAGCACCATACAACATAGAATGATAAATAAAATCATGAATATTAAAAACAAAGAGGGCAATATGGAAGATAATTCAGTCTAAATCTTAGAGGCTTTTGTTGATTATTTTAAAGTATCCTTAATAACTTTGAATCCTCAAACCGAGTAGCTTAAGAGGATATGTTGAAAGAAATCCATAAAATAATCACAGAAGAAGATAATAAATCTCTCAACAAACCTTCCTCACTTAATGAAATAAAAAAACTCTTTTTAATATTAATCCTGATAAATCACCAAGACTGGAAGGATTCCAAGCATTCTTTTTTTAGAAATGTTGAGAAATTATAGGGGAAGATCTATGCAATGAAATCAAATCCACTAGAAATGGAGGATCAGTATTAACAGAAATTAATCATACATTCCTAACCTTAATTCCAAAAAATAGTTAAGGTTGAGGAACCAAGAGACTTCAGATCAATAGCTCCCTGTAATACAATTTACAAAATCTTATCAAAAACTTTAGCAAACCACTTAAAAGGTTTTCTTCCTCAACTTATATCAAAAGAGAAAATAGGGTTTGTCCCCAGGAGAGCCATTCTAGATGGTATGTCAATTATCCAAGAAACTATTCACTCAACATCAAATAATAAGGAGACATGCATGTTGATGAAACTAGACATACAAAAAGCAAATGACAAGGTGGATTGGAGATTTCAATGCAAAACCCTTGAAGCATTTGGATTCTTGCATCAATGGATCAACATCATTTATCAATGTATCTCAACCCCGAAAATATATTTTCTAATCAATGGAACATCATAAGGTTTCTTTAGTATCTCTAAGGGGATTCTACAAGGAGACCCTATTTCACCTTTCCTCTTCATCATCATGGAAGAAACATTCAAGAGAACCATTAAATTAGCTCAAAATGATGAAATTATTAAAGGAATTAAGGTCACAAAGAATATCACAAATACCACTCATCGATAGTTTGCATATGACACAATCTTTGCATGTATAAGCTCTAAAAAAGAAGCAAAAAACTTTTAAAAATCATTAATAACTATACCAAAGCCTCGAGACAAAAAATTAATGCTGAAAAATCTGCAATCTTCTTCCTCAACAGTCCACTTCAAAGGGAAGACTATATCTACAATGAGTTCGGGTATAACAAAGGAACCTTTCCATGCAAGTACTTAGGAATATATCTAGAAAATGGAGCTAAGAAGAATCAAGGTTGGGAGAAAATTCTAGAAAGAATAGATAATCACACGGAAGCATGCAAAGGAAAATGGCTAACCAAAGTTGGTAGAACAACTAAAATGAAAGTTTTTCTCTCAACTTTACCCATGTATCAATTACCATGTCTTCAACTACCTAAGAACATTAATAAAAAATATAGAAGCAATACTAAGAGACTTCTTTTGGAAAGGTATAGAGGATAAAAAGGTGGCTTTAATTCAATGGGACAAGATATGTAGGCCAAAAGAAGTAGGGGGATTAGGAGTAAAAAACCTAGACTGGCAGAATGAAGCATTAGGAGCCAAACAAGTATGGCAGATGTATCAAGAAAGAGACAAAAAATGGGCCAGAATAATGTATAGTAAATATTTGAATGCAACAAACAACTCATCTCTCCTAAGAACTACGAACACCACCACCCCCCCCCCCCCCCCCCCAAAAAAAGGATCAGTAGCCTAGAATTTTATGCAAAAATGTTGCCCATTGATCTCTAATTTTGTAACTTGGGATATAGGAAGAGGTGATAAAGCTCTATTTTGGGAAGACTCATGGAACAGACACCTTCCTCTAGACAAATCAAATCTCTTTATCGGTTCTAAAAATCTACTAACTTCTATATGGGGAATCAAAATGGTTGATTATATCCAAAATGATCCTTCTAATGAACAAGTTCCATGGAGATGGAAATTCCTAGATGATTTGGGCCTTCTATTAGAAGAATAAGAGAAATTAGAGACTATTCTAAGAGATGGCCCAATCAACTACCATGATAGGGAAGATAAGCTCATTTGGGTGGCCTCCAAAGATGGAACTTATTAGGTAAAGGAAGGATACAACCTTATGATCAATGCACAAAGATGGGAAGCTACAAACATGCCCCTGAGTCTCTGTTGGGACCCAGCAGGATCACCTAAAGTAGGTATTTTCCTATGGGCAGCCTCACAAAATTGAATCCTAACTACAGATAGATTTAGGAAAATGGATTTTGAAGGCCCATCTAGATGCACTCTATGTAAGGAAAATTATGAATCCATAGATCATCTCTTCTATCAATGTAAATATGGTAAGTGCTGGGAGTGGCCTGAAATGAAACTTAATTGGACTGCCCCACTCTCGGGGGCGTGGCAAGGTTTCCTAACAAGGTGGCCCAAAGACTCTAATTACAAAGTGTATGGAAAATTATGAAACATCACCTTTGCTATTCTAGTATGCGAGATCTACTAAGAAAGAAATAGACAAATTTTCAACAACATTGAACTTAATGCTTTATCCCTCAACAAAATTGAAGCAAGCATCACAGAAGTTATGAACTATAACCTTAGAAAAACTACAAAAGAACAAGGATCATTCTTAGAATGGGATGTAGATATAAAAAAGAATTGGCAACATTTAATCAATTCCCCACCCCCCTCACTTATAAAGAAAATAATGGTACAACTAGAAGTGAATGCAGGTGGGAACCTCCATCCAAAGGACAAAAGAAACTCAATTTTGACAGAGCCTCAAGAAGAAACCTAAGGAAAATAGGAATCAGATGTATAATCAAGGAAAATTCTAGAAATTAGATCATGAAGAGAGCTAAACCCTTGGGCATAGCTACTAATAATATTGCAAAACTAGAAACCTTACATGAAGGATTAAAATTTAGTATAAAATTAAAAATCAATAGGATCATAGTAGACGGAGATTCTCAAGTTATATTATACACACTCAGGAAAAGGAAAATACCTAATTGGGTCTTGAATTCTAAACTTGAGAATATCCTCAACCTAATGGACATGTTTGAAGAAGTAATATTTAACCACATTTACAGAGAAGGCAATTCAAAAGTAGACCAATTGGCTAATAAAGGAACAGATGGAGAGAATATTCTTCTATTAGCCAATGAAATTGAAAATATATAGTAACACGTTAATCATATTGACCTCTTTTTTTAAATTCCTCCCTCTTTATTGTACTCAAACTTAACGATTTCATCATTGTGTGAACTTTTAACTACAATTTTTACTCATCACTTAGAGTAACTATAGCTAAAAGGCAAAACATTGTAATCATAAAACTTATGTATATATTTGCTCACGGACAGCAATGATCTTCAGATGTTGACATCTCTCAAACCTCTCTAGATCTTTCCAAATCCTGATATTAGTATTTAATACTCAGCTCTACATCATTTATTACCGCTTCTACTATGGGCAATTTAGACTTTGTCTAGTTTAGGTGTGAGAATGGATATAAACATCAGCTTGTGTCATGCTTTAGAGATCCATACTATGGCATTTAGAGGTAATGTTATGTTGAAGAGATGGAATCAGCTTCTTAACCTAGTAGATGATATGTCCAGGGTAGCCATCAGTCAAGCACTAGGTGAAGGAGTCTTCAATTATGACTACTCTTGGAGTACTAATAGCGATATTGTAGTAGTGTTTATCGGGTATTTAGCTAGGACCAAAATTGGTAAATGGGAGATTATCTGGCTCTACTACAATTTGTTTGACCCTATATGGTTGGAAGGTTTAGAAAAAATGGTTTTTAGCATAGATGACAAGCTTAAGGTTCCTTTGCTAGAATTTTATGTCTCACCTGCCCGACATCTTTGAATTAGAAATTGTTCCTAGATGTCCATCTCTAGTCATACGAGAAAACATTCATTTTTATCAAGAATGGCCAAAAATGGAGGCCATCATCCACTTTCTTCTTTGGTGGAGAAGCATCATGGAG
Source organism: Cupressus sempervirens (assembly GCA_028749045.1). Classification (NCBI taxonomy): domain Eukaryota; kingdom Viridiplantae; phylum Streptophyta; class Pinopsida; order Cupressales; family Cupressaceae; genus Cupressus; species Cupressus sempervirens. The sequence goes on along the minus strand of CM053789.1, from coordinate 511,119,708 downwards.
GACCCCAACAAGGACTAGTTACTGAATTACCTCCAAATCTTCAATACATGTATTCATCTGGGGGTTGAATTTGAAGAACTTGTAGCCCTGGAGTTTTGCCTTCCAAAATTAGATAAATCTAGTAGGGAAAGGAACACTTTTTAGTTCCCTCCAAGCTCCAATGCCAAAGATTTGAAGGAATTTTTTGAAATCATAATGGTGTACTAGAAGAGGGAAGGAGAAACCTAGTTCTGAAGTGCTCTTGCAATGATGGCTTTTTGGGATAATTGCTCTAGTTTTCGACTCTATGCTCCTAGGTCTTCAGCTTCGAGATGTACTTCATTTTATTCTAGTTTTTCTTGTAGGTCATTAGCTTTATAATTTTACTAGTTCTCTTTGTATTGACTTCTGTTAGGGCTACCTCTCTAAAATGAGTTCTTAGTACATTAAAGATCTTTAGTTTTAGGGCTGATATAATTTTTTTCTTTGTATAAATTTTATGGGCTCTATGGTTAGTAGGTTTTAGTCTTCGACATCATTCCTAGTGGCCAGGGCACTGGTGTTGGTTATGATTTTAGAAGCTAAGGGCTCGGTCTTATGATATTGCGACAATGTAATATTGATTTGGCAAAGCTGAAGACTTTTGGGTTTCGTAGGTAGTCTGGTTTCTCCCCTATTGAATATGGGTTTTTTCTTGTTTCTTTTTGGCCTCCTTTTTTGCTTCTAAGTTACGGATCTAGCAATAATTCTATAAATGAAACTATTTTGGAAGCTAGGTTTCATCCTTTGTAGATGTGGATTCTAATATCAACTGTTATTAGAATTGTAATTTAGTCTATATAGTTATCATTTGTGTATTCCTTGAATGATCATATGTAAAGCTCCATATATCAATATAGTATTCACTTTGGGTGTAATCACATCTTGTTTCTCATTGGTTTGATTTCTACATTAGTTTTTTTTTCAAATTGGAATATTAGATACATATTAATTATACTTCTAGCCCTTGAGTCTACATTGATTAGTTTTTGTATGAATCCTTCAAACTTTGATCCATAAGATTTGGCTCTCTTGGAATTTGAAATAAGAAAAATGCATCCTATTTTAACTAAAGGAACAATCAGACATAATTAAAAGGAATCTAATCCATATTTAAAATGTTAACTAATTTATCATCTATTCGGTCATGTACTTTAATAAAAAAGGCAATAGTAGAGTTTTTCCCCTTAGTTTGGGCTCAAATTTGATTTGTAGATTATCCTGATTAATCATAGGATTTAGTAAAATTTAGTTTTAGGGATAAATCTACCTAATCAAACTTCTTAAAGAGGTATTCCTAATAACTGACAAAGTATTAAATACTAATCAAAGAGGCTGATAGGCATATGTATCAAGAATAGAGCTTAAGTAGGTTTAATTTTAAAAAATAGATCAAGATTGTTTATCATGAAGTTGAATGATACAAACATAAGGACTTTTTGATAGGAAAATAGGGAGATCAATTCTAATGATATATTTTTCTAACAGAACTAATGTAATTTTTGAGTTCCATTATCATCAGCAAGTTAGCAAGGTGTAATCACATTTTTCAAATTTGTAGAGGTATAGTCTATTGCAAGAAATGAAGATTAGCATATCTCCATCGTTTATTCCCTAGCAACTAAAAAGCAAAAGATGTATGTAATTAAGATCAACGTATCTAGAAATATTTAGAGGGGAATCATATCAACTATATTGTATATAGAACAAAATAAAATAGAAAGGTTGAGACTAGGGTATGCCCCTTTTAATCATGTAATAATAAAGGACTAAGGTCTTAGGCAAGACTAGAGGTTTTCTTCTCCGTTCTTTCCTACCAAATCCCATTTGAATGGAGATAGTATGTTGTCTTTTTATTAAATTAATATAATTATCAAGGCTTCAGCCTTTTACCTATCAAAAAATTATTTAATTAATTAATTAATTAAGTCATTCAGTATATTCCAGGAAAAGTTTTTACTTTATAGTTTAATTACTCTAAATGAATGATCAATACAATGGGAGTTGTGAGTGTCATGCTTGTCATAATTATTCTTAAATGGAAATTTTCAGATGCGTCATGAATTGTGAAACTTGAATATTATTTATTTCACTATAGACAATTATGTCAAAATTAAGTTCGATAATATCTTAAAATTAGTCCAAAATTCAAATTTACTTTACTTTCCCAGCAGTATAATATTTATCTTTCAAATTAAATGTGAAGAGTTTTTTTAAAGAAATTATTATTTTTTACAGCTGTTTTAAATCATTTGATATATATATTTACATATATATACATATATGTATATATGTATATATATTTACATATATACATATATGTATATATGTATATATGTATATATATGTATATATGTATATATATATATATATGTATATATATATGTATATATATATATATATGTATATATATATGTATATATACATATATATATACATACATATATGTATATATGTATATATGTATATATATATATATATATATGTATATATATATGTATATATATATATATATATATATACATACATATATGTATATATGTATATATATGTATATATATATATATATACATACATATATGTATATATATTACATACATATATGTATATATACATATACATATACATTGATGTTGTTTAGATCTCTCATTTAAAAAATTCAGATATAGAACTTTTCTTAGTGAATTTTAGTTCTAATAATTTATTTTCAAAGATTTTTTTTTTTTGAAGTATTATATAGTAGCCAAAAAGATGGGGGGCTGACCCCGGAGAACAAAAAGGTTGAATAATTAGCTAGAGGTTACCTCCAAATCATCCAACTGATACCAATTTTATACTTCAAAAAACATATAAGTTTCAGAACAAAATAATTGTTACCATCAGTTATGTTACTAACCAACAAAGAAAATGGAAAAGCATTCCAGTAGCAAGGGAACATATTGCTAATATCAGTCTAGCACTTAAACATATACATATATAATAAAAGCTCATAGGGCACCAAGTTTAGAGTGATTGACAACATAAAAGAAAAATAAAAAAATAGAGTAGGGGCTAGGTGCCCTCATTCTTTCTTGGTTCCTCGTTCTCCTTAGGCTCATCCCTTTTCACGTCCACCCCTCCTCTTTGACAAGTTTGTCCAGGAGTGTCTTCAGCTAGTCCTCTGCCAGGAAGCCATAAATGGAGTGAATAGTTTCGCTCTCCTTGCCCAGGTCCTTCACCTCATTATTCACCTACAGGAAATAAAGAGTAGTGGTAGTGAAATGCATAAATTTTGTGGAGAATTCCACTAGTGTGGAAAATTTCTAGTAGATGTCAATGTAATTGTCCACCATCTCCTTCATCAACTACTCTAGCCTATTCAACTAAGCATTTCTTTGGCTCTAGTCATGGCTATGCTTCCCTTTTTGTCCCCCACCTTTTGGAGTGTCTTTCATGGGGCAGGTGATGTCCTCCCCCTTGATTCTAACCGGTGATGGGACACCTTCAAGGGTATCTGATATGTGTGAGGGACTAGGTGGGTTGGAGATAGGCTTCTTTCCAATGTCATCTATCTTGGTAGACTCAGAGGTAAAGCCTTGTTTGGGGTGGGGGTGGACTTAAATTTCTTGAATTGGAGATGTTTGCTAGTTCTTCAAGCATTCTACTTACTCTTCCTTGTGTCTTTATCTGAATCAATGAGGCTTATTTTAACCTCAAGCATAGGGGTTGTCTTGATTTTTTTGTGGCTTGAGCCAAGTAAAGGGTCCATAGAAATTTGGGTAGTGATTGTAGCCAACGGTTGACTAGAAGTGGTAGGTTTAAAGCGAGGTGTTAGTTGTATAGTTTATTCATGAAACCCTGGTGAATGAGATAAAAGGGTTTATTCTCCTCTTTCTTTTTACTAGCCTTATAGACATTGTCTTCCATGGAATTCAAAATAAGACATGGAAATGAAATCTGATCTAGGTTCCTAAAATGGTTTAGAATGGGGAAATGATAGTATTAAAGTACTTGGAACCGATCCTTGAGGGTAATATATCTCATTATGGCATAGGAAATAACATCTTAGGGCTTTGGAAGATTCTCTCTAGAAAACCCACCATGCATTTGAACCGATTTCTCATTAAACTTGAAGAACTTCCACAGACTAGTTTCCTCATTCACTTTGGCCTACTTGTGCCAATTCTTGCCTCCCAGGGAAAACCCTCCAACCTTAGCACTAACCTCTTCTATGATTTTGAATGTCATCCCACTAATGTTCACTTTTCTATCATTCCACAAGTTGAAGAATTACATCGAGGTGTGCTCATCATATTTTTCCATTCATTTCATAAACAGTAATAAACCACCTTCCCAAAGATAAACCAGCACAACTTCACTCTTACAGATGGAAGCCTCAACCCCCACTGGTTCAATGTAATTACTGGTGCCCATACTTCCACCCAACTCAACCACCAACTCCTTAGATTTTTCCAACGTTGCCTTGTTCCAAGTTTGGCAGTCCCCATAGGTTAACTAAATTACACCCAAGATGAAAATGTTAAGGTAGCAAAAACCCATCATAAGGCTGCAAAGTTTCCCAAAAATCAAAAAACCTCCCTTAGCAACATGTGTTAATAGTCCCTCTGTAATCACCCATCGCTAGCCATAGTTGGAGTGGGGTTTGATTAAAGTGTCTTTTTCATCTTTTTTAGTTAGTTTTGTATCTCTAGATAAATCCACTCCTATCATCCTTTTACGAAAATAATTAAAGCTCGTAATAAGAAGATCATAAAATTGAATCCTCATGCAATCTTGCCAAAATATCACTTTATGAAGGGAAATCATATTACCTTCCCATCCACTTGGATTTTTAGAGGCATGCCACCTGTTGTGATGATTCATGCAATGTTATGAGAAGTGCACTCACATTCTATCATCACTTGAGTTGGTGATGGAATTTGGTTGGCATCCTTTCATTCGATTAGCCACATGACATTATGGCCAAATTTTTCCAACTTGTTCACCACGCCATTTCCTTCGTAGTAAATGTGGTCCGTGTGGATCTCTTGGTACCCCTCCATCAACTTGCAAATTTTGTCTATTGTCACTTTGATTGTCCTGCTACTCCAACATTCTCCTCTAACAACTTTAATAATTAACATTGAATCCCCCTCAGTTCTAAATTATTTTATTTTATTTTATCAAAATTCTAAATTATTTTATGTTAGAAAATAATCTTTCTTTCGCTTAAATATCAATAATATTTGCAAAAATAGATACTATGATGAAATGATAGAAATTCAAAACCTAACTATAGATAAATATCATCTACAATTTGTTGGATACAATTGTTCAATGTTGTGTTGTCTCTAATTTTACACAAATGTCATATCAGTTATCAGTCAGAGTCTACCGAGCTCAGATGGTCAGCAAGGCAAAAGAAAAAGTTTACCGAGTTCAAAAGGCTAGAAAAGAAGGTTTATAGTGTCTATCGAGCATTCTTAGGCTTTACCTTGGACAGGTAGTTGCTACCGAGCTTTCAAGGTTTAGCAAAGGAAATTCAATTTTTATTGAGCTCACTCGGTCATCAAGAGAAAATAGTGTTGGAAATAGTTCTAACAGTGAAAGAAATCTAGTTCTTACCGAGTTAACTCGATAGCCAAAGGATTTTTTGCAGCTTTTATAGTGTTAACTGAGTTAAGACAGTTAACTCAGAAAATTATTTCTAAAAGCAATATTTACTGAGCAGGGTCGGCCAATGAAGGATTCCATTATTTTGTGAAATAAAGTATATTTGTTTAATGTAATATTTGTAGCTGACTGATATATGGTTTATTGGTAAATGTAACTTGTGAATGAGCCAACTTGATAATCTGAATGGTATATATATAAGGTCAAGCTGCGAATTCTAAGTGTGTGTTAGATGTGAATGAGAAGTACTAAGAGCGAATTTTGAAGGATGATCAGAGATCATTGAGGAGAAGCAAAGCTATATTTGATCGAGAAGGATCTAATAGTGCAGAATGGAGATCTGTTTTCAGCAAATTTAGTTGCATCTTATTCAGGTCAATTCATTGTTACTTTCTAACCATTGTAGTAGTGATTTCAAATCTCTTAACAAAGTTGGTTTAACAGCCATTTTGTAAATCCTCTAACAAGGTGATAGTTCATGAATTGTTCTAAAGACCTCTAGCAAGGCCACTCCTAATAGGGTGATTAAATCCTCTAACAGGGTCACACCTAACAGTGTGTATTGTAACATTTAACAGGGTTGGCTCCTAAGAGGGCTCACTTCAGAAGAGTGAAAAAATTGTTAGCTAGTTCCTTGGTGGTTTTTTCCATATTAGGTTTCCACATTAAATCTAGTGTCTCTTGTGTTCATTTTATTTAACTTTTGCATGCATATTAATAATTATGAATGCTAGATGATTAGTAACCAATTAATCTACTGAGTTACAACATTCTTACAGTGTTTACCAAGTATCAGTAATAAATAGGTATTTAAGACATCTAAGGGATCTGTGGATTTTTTTCTTTGGTAACTGATTCCCCCCCCTCTTAGTTACTCCGTCTATAATTCCAACAATTGGTATCAAAGCTTTTTGGTGCTTACAGGAAAATATTTCAAGGACCTAAGCCAAAGGTCAAGATGTCTTATAAGAGGGAAACTTCAAGACTTAATAGAGACAACTTATCAGCATGGCAGGGGTTGATGAGACTTCATTTGGCTTCTATTGGTGATACAGGACTAAAGTACCCTGATGAAAAATATGCAAAACCTTCTGGTACATTATCTATCAATGATATTGCTAAAAAGAAGACTCACAACAACATGATGATAGATATATCATCTGCTTTGAGTTATGAAGAATTTGATGACATCAAGGATTTGCAAAACCACCTTTGAAATGTGGAACAAGCTGAAAGAGATCTATGGAGGAGATGATAATGTGAGAAGAGCCAAAGAAAAAATTTTGAGAGGAAAATTTGATCAAATGAGGATGAGAAAGGATGAAAACATTGCAAAATATGTTAAAAGAGTTAAAGCATGTGTTAGTGTAATCAAATCATCCGGAGGAGATATCAAGGAGGAGACAGTTATAAGTAAAGTTCTTAGAACTCTACTTCCCATTTATGCAATCAGAGTCTCTACAATTCAAGAAAGAAGATGTGAAGCAAATTATAAGATAAATTTAGAGGCCATAATTGGAAGATTGACTGCATTTGAGCTAGACAACTATGATGATTATGTTCTAGCTACCAAGAACATTGAATCAACATTTGAAGCCAAGCTTTCACTCAAAGAAAAAGGTAAAAATTTAAAGGATCCTCAATCAGATAGTGATGAAGAATCAGAACAGAGTTCAGACAGTGATCTTGAGGTGGTTGAAGCTCTACTAGCAAGGAAATATTCAAGAGTCAAAGAAAAATACAAATGTAAGGTTCCTCTAATCCATTTTTCTTGTGAAGAAATTAGACATATTGCTACTAGGTACCCAAATAAGAAAAACAAGGATGAGAAGAAAGGTCAAAAGTGCAATGGCAAGAAAGACTTCAAATCATTCAAGAATAAAGGTAAGAAAACATGTTTCATGGCTAAAGATTCTAATAATTCTGATGATGAAGAAGAAGATGAAATTGTTTACATAGCTGTAAAGGATGAATCTGATAATGATGAAGAAATGGCACTCATTTCTCATGTGAGAAAAAATGATACATGGATTATAGATAGTGGTTATTTTCATCACATGACTAGTGATAAAATTAAGTTTGAACACTTTGAAGACTATGATGGTGGTAGTGTAAGATTTGGTAATACAGTGGGTGAACCCACAATACTAGGTACCACTTTTGGGGGACAAAGGAAATCGCGAAATGATGAAAAATTTGCATATAGAATTTTACGTATGTTCGCCTGAACGTGTTAACTATGTTTGTGTGAACATATAAGCATTCTATGTTTGTGCGAACATATAAGTGTTCTATGTTTGTGTGAACATATTAAGTTTAAACAAGGTATGTTCACACGAACATACCTTGTTAATATGTTTGTGCAAACATATTTGTAATGATGATTTTGCGATTAAAATTCACTTTTCCGGTTGAGATCTTGATAAATTTGTCTTTTTTGTATGTTCATGCGAACACATATTATTATAAATGTTTGCGTGAACACGTTAAATTAAATTTCCAACTGTCGAATTATTTTTCTCGTACATTCGTGCGAACAAATGTTTGCACAAACATATTAGACAACCTCGCACAAACATTGTGTTTGTGCGAACATCTCAAATTACAAATATTTGGTGTTGTTTTCTGGAGAAAAAATGAAATTGGCTCGTTTGACCCCTAAAATTGAGATTGAATGTCTCCTACTATAAAATAATAAAATGCCAATTTGTGCTACTTGGAGCAAGCTTTCCAATGACTATAATTGTAATACATATTATATTCATTAAGACTTTCAAATATGAGTTTAACTCATTATAAGTTCATTATTGATTTAGCATCAACCGACTTTGACACCTCAAGAAAATTAGTAAATTAGGTCAAAAAAAATTCGAAAAATATGTAGGAACTAGCTTATTGAGAGACCTTTCTATTAAAAAAAAAGGTTTCTAATAAATTGACTTCAAATTATTTGTGTCAAACGAAACGTATGTCTAAATTATGATTCATGTCACTTCAAAACTTCATAAACTATACAATATTCAACCAAAATGAATCCTCTGGATATTGATGTTAGGAATCTAACACCAAAAGAATTATGTCATTATCATTTCTAGAAAAAAAAAGTTATGTGTGTCAAACGGACAGTCACTCTTTAAAAATATTGAATTTTATTATGTACTACTTTTGGAAGGAGATGAAAAAATTAACCTAAATAAATTTTTTTTTTTCAGATTAAAAAATATGGTTACAAAGTAGGAATAGAGTACTCAAAATCATTAGTTTATGTCATCTTGAAATTATTTATAGTTTTCAAGATATAGTCAGTTGAACATGATATTTGTTGCAAAAATATTGATTTCAATGTCAAAATTGGTCAAAAAGTGGAACCCATTATTGTGAGATCACCCTTGTATAAGAGGAAAAGGAATTATCTCACTGACCAAGGAACTTGTATGTGATAATGCATATTGGGTAAAAGGACTAAAGCATAATCTGCTGAGTGTGGCACAACTACTCAATAATGGATTCAAAGTGGAATTTATGCATGGAAAAGCAAGAGTGTTGGATGGAAAAGGAAAGCTGATTGGATCAGGCACTCAAACAAAAGGTAACTTGTTTTATCTTGAACTTGGTGAATGTTCATTTTTTATTGCTCAAGTTGAAGAAAGTTGGTTATGGCATAGGAGGTTATGTCATGTAAACTTTGACAACTTGATAAAGATAAGTAAATTCAAGAAAGTAAGAGGCATTCCTAACATAAAGAAACCTGAGGTTGGTCTATGCAAGAATTGTCAAATTGGCAAAATGGGAAAAACTAGTTTTAAAAGCAAGAACTATCAGTTTGAAAAAAAATTAGAAATTGTGCATACTGACTTATGTGGACCTATTGGCATTGAAAGTTATACTGGTGAAAAATGCTTCATTCTTTTTGTTGATGATTATTCAAGAATGATGATTGTCATGTACCTAAAAGAGAAATCAGAAGCATTTGAAAAGTTCAAATGGTATTTGGCTAGAGTGGAAAAGGAAATAGGCAAAAGACTGAAATGTTTAAGGTTTGACAGAGGTGATAAATTTATTTCACATGAATTCAATAACTTTTGCATTGAAAGGGGAATCAAAAGACAAGTTTCAGCACCAAGAACTCCTGAACAAAATGGAATAGCTGAAAGAAGGAACAGATCTATCATAGACTGTGCAAGAACCTTAATGATTGAGAAAAGCATTGCTATCAAATATTGGAAGGAAGCTATCACCACTGCAATTCATACCTTGAACCAAGTACAGCTAAAAAAGGACTCATTCAAGACCCCCTATGAGTTGTGGTATGGCTACAAACCTAATGTAAGTTACCTAAAAGTATTTGGAAGGAAATGTTACATTTTGAAAGAATCTAGAAAAGGTAAATTTGATATAAAGGGTGATGAAGGAATATTTTTGGGATATTCTTGCAAAAGTAAAGCATGTAGATGTTTGAATCTGTCTACTCACAAAGTCATAGAAAGTGCACATGTGAAAGTTGATGAGTTTGCAAAAAGAATTGAAGAAGAAAGAAAAAGGGAACCTGAAGGCTACAGGAGATTTGTTTACATTGAATGTAATACAATGCCAAATATACCTATTAATCAAGAATCTTCAACTCCAGAGTCTTTAGTAATTGAGTCGCAGGAAGTTCAAACTGAGCTAATGCCTACTGAGTTGCAAGAACCTGAGTTGCAAACAAAAGCTACCGAATCAACATCTACCGAGCCTGAACAACCAAATCCAGAACTAGAAGTTGAGACACAAAAGGATAAAAATGCAAGTCATTCAAAAGGCAAGGAGTCTGTGTTAGCCAAGTATGTCAGGAAGCACCATGCACCAGATCAGATCATTGGAGATAAATCAGAAGGAACAATGACAAGAAGTAAGTTGAAAGGCACTTGTTTACTTGCTGATTTTGAGCCTAGAAATGTCAAAGATGCATTAGAAAATGAAAGTTGGATTAAAGCTATGAATGAAGAGATAGAACAAATAGAGAAAAATAAAACATGGACTCTTGTACCTAGACCTAAAGACAAAAATGTAATTGGAACTAAGTGGGTATTCAAAAACAAGTTAAATGAAGATGGTAAGGTGTCAAGGAACAAAGCTAGACTGGTATGCAAAGGATACTCTCAAGAAGAAGATGTAGACTATGGTGAGACTTTTGCTCTTGTTGCAAGATTGGAAGGTGTCAGAACCTTACTTGCATATGTTGCATACAAATGATTCAAAGTTTATTAGATGGATGTCAAGTCAGCATTTCTCAATGGCATATTGGATGAAGAGGTTTACATTGAACAGCCTAAAGGTTTTGTTGATCCAAACAAGAAGGACATGGTCTACAAATTGTATAAAGCATTATATGGTCTGAAACAAGCCCCTAGAGCATGGTATGAAAGATTGCATAACTATTTTATTCAGATTGGTTTTCAAAGAACTAACGATAATAGTAGTTTGTACATAAAAGAAGGACCAGATAATAAGATTGTTTTAGCAGAGATATTTGTAGATGATACTTTGTTCATAGGAAATGATGATCTTTGCAAAAAAAATTCAAAACAAATGAACAAGGAATTTGAAATGTCAATGTTTGGTGAAATCAAATTCTTTGTTGGTCTTCAAATTCAACAGAATAAGAATGGCATCTACATCACTCAATCTAAATACATCAAGGAGATACTGAAAAATTTTGGTATGGAAGACTACAAACTAGTTGAGACTCATATGTGTACTGGATCGAAACTCACCAAAGATGATGAATCAAAGGAAGTGGATCAGACATTGTATAGATGTATGATTGGAGAGTTGCAGTATGTAGTGCACACAAGACCAGAAATTGCCCTTGTAGTAGGAATTGTGGCAAGATTTTCAGCAAAACCAAAAGAAAATCACATGATGGCAATCAAAAGGATCATGAGATATTTAAAAGGAACTCAAGATTATGGATTATGGTATAAATTTGGAGGAAATCTAGATTTAAAAGTGTTCACCAATGCAGATTGGGTAGGGAATGTTGATGATAGAAAGAGTACAAGTGGAGGAGCTTTCTTTTTTGGAAAGAGGTTGGTTTCCTGGACAAGTAAAAAGTAGAATTGTACATACGAGTCCACAGTAGAGGCTGAATATGTTGTAGCAGTAGTAAACTGCTCAAACATTGTATGGTTCAAACAATTATTGGAAGGTATGAAGCAAGAAATCAAAGAACCTGTTATTATGTTTTGTGACAACACAAGTGCAATCAACATATTCAAGAATCCAGTGATGCATTCAAAAACCAAGCATATGCTATAAAGTATCACTTCGTCAGAGAATTGGTACAAGAAAAGGAAATCAGATTGGAATATGTCCATACAAAAGAACAAATTGCTGACATATTCACAAAGCCTTTACCTAAGGATGCATTATTGTATCTAAGAGGTAAGCTAGGGGTCATTCCCCTATCTAAAGCTCACTAAAATACAGTTTTAGTGATGCATCAATAGGAACAGAATTGAAGATCTATCAGTTGATGCAACAAAGTAATGAAGACATTGCATATGAATCAGTGCATTAGGTACAATGTTATTCATTTAATTTGTGTTTTCTTTGGCATGTGTTGTCAAAGAGGGAGAGTATACTGTCATATATTTCTGAAATTTGCAAGAAAATGAGAGCTTGTGTAAGAGGGAGAGATTATTATGAAAGAGGGAGATTTTTGTAAAGTAAAGATCTATTTAGACCCATTTTCAAATTTCATTCTACTATGACATGTTGCGTTGTCATCAATGCCAAAGAGGGAGATTGTTTGATACAATTGTTCAATTGTGTGTTGCCTTTGATGTTACACAAATGTCATATCAGTTATCAGTTAGAGTCTACTGAGCTCAAATTGTCAGCAAGGAAAAAGACAAAGTTTACCGAGTTCAGAAGGTTAGCAAAGAAGGTTTACAGTGTCTACCGAGCATTCTCAGGCTTTACCTTGCACAAGCAGTTGCTACCAAGCTTTCAAGGTTTAGCAAAGGAAACTCACTTGTTACCGAGCTCACTCAGTCATCAAGAGAAAATAGTGTAGGAAATAGTTCTAACCGAGCTTTCATGGACAGTGAAGGAAATCTGGTTCTTACCAAGTTAGCTCGAGAGCCAAAGGATTTTTTGCAGCTTTTGCAGTGTTAACCGAGTTAAGACGGTTAACTTAGGAAATTATTTCTCAAAGTAGTATTTATCGAGCAGGGTCGGCCAGTGAAGGATTCCATTATTTTGTGAAATAAAATTTATTTGTTTAATGTAATATTTGTAGCCAACTGATATATGGTTTATTGGTAAATGTAACTTGTGAATGAGCCAACTTGATAATCTGAATGGCATATATATAAGGTCAAGTTGTGAATTCTAAGTGTGTAATGGATGTGAATGAGAAGAAGGACTAAGAGAGAATTTTGAAGGATGATCAAAGATCATTGAGGAGCAACAAAGCTATATTTGATCGAGAAGGATCTAATAGTGCAGAATGGAGATCTGTTATCAGCAAATTTAGTTACATCTTATTCAAGTCAATCCATTGTTGCTTTCTAACCATTGTAACAATGATTTCAAATCTTTTAACAGAGTTGGTTTAACAGCCATTTTGTAAATCCTCTATCAAGGTGACAGTTCAATTGAATTGTTCTAAATACCTCTAGCAAGGCCACTCCTAACAGGGTGACTAAATCTTCTAATAGGGTCACACCTAATAGTGTGTATTGTAACCTTTAACAGGGTTGGCTCCTAATAGGGCTCACTTCAGAAGAGTGAAAAAATTGGTAGCTAGTTACTTGGTGGTTTTTTCCATATTGGGTTTCCACGTTAAATCTGGTGTCTCTTGTGTTCATTTTATTTAACTTTTGCATGCATATTAATAATTATGAATGCTAGATGATTAGTACCTAGTTAATCTACCAAGTTACAGCATTCTTACAGTGGTTACCGAGTATCAGCAGTAAACAGGTATTTAAGACATCTAAGAGATCTGTGAATTTGTTTTTGTGGTAACTAATTCAGCAACACCCCCCCCCCCTCAGTTACTCCATCTATAATTCCAACACAATTTACTTATGAAAAAAAAAATATCATCTACAATTCCATCAATGAAATGAAACATTTTCTATCTAGAAAATAAGTTATAAAAATATGAATGATATGTAAAATGTATATTTTTTAAAAAAAAACTAACATAAACCTTTTAGAATTTCATTTACACATACTTATTTATTTTATTTCAAACTAAACATATAAATATATCTCTTTCAAATAGATATTAAAAAATTATTAATTAACTAATTATTTTAATAAATATATTTAATTCATCCATCTCAAAGAAGAAATAGGTGAAAGAAAGATTATTATGGAAGAATAAAACCGTTTTATCTATTTGTAATTGTATAGTAGATAAAATCAATAATTTTATATTAAACTTTTAATAAAATTTAAGTTGGTATATAAATTTAAAATTATATTGAAATTGACAAATATAGAAATTATAAAAAATTGAACTTCAAATTTGATGCAAATTATAAATATTTTAACTTTAAATTTAATATACAATAGTTTGTACACTTGATATGAAAATTAAATATAATGAATAACCCCCCAAAATAATTTTGTAAGTTAATTGGAAAAACCTAATTTTTCAAACAAAAAAAAGAAAAAAAACCAAACCTCCTTGAATTTAAAATGAGAAAATAAAATAATATTCCAGTTAACTATTTAGAGTTATAGTTGAGAGACTCCGAGTACCTCGATCATGCTATGTGCATGTATGACTATGCATAGTATTGAGGGGGCAAATTGGTCGGCTGCATAACGGGCTCCATAAGGAGTTCCTTTCTGCTTACTCCGCCTGTCAAAGTTGCAGATACAAGGAAAGCGGATGCACACGTGGCACAGTTACGTGACATTCTCTGTGGTTGTGTTTGCTCCTGGTTCGTCGAAGCGTTCGATGATATTCCATGAGGGAAGCGGACTAAAAAAGTATAAATTGAAATCCCTATCTCGATTGAAATCCGGGAGGCACAGCACGGCACGGGGCTGGAAAACATTTTAAACCACTTTGGATCGCAATTGGTAGTTTGCATTACAAGCGAAGATAGCAAAAAAAACCAAATTTTGTTCCTCTAGGGAGCCCTGATTTCGTTCTCAGATCTGCCCATGGACAAATATCTGCACCGACTCCCGCCTCAGCCGCAACAGAAGCAAAAGGAATTAGCAGATTTTAGAAGACGGAAACCATTTCTGGAAGACGACAGCGGAAACAGCACACCGTTGAAGAAGAAGATGAGGATCCATAACGAAGCAGATTATTTTATCAGTAATCACGGTTCGAACTCCACCTTTTCCCAGGGCCGCAGAGGATCTGGCAGGACAAGCCGATCGCCATCGCCAGGGTTCGATCACCTCGCAGCCGCCTCCATTAATGCACACAAATTCCCTTCGTCAGGTTCAGTAGTTAACTGGCGGCTGGCCTGTTCTATGGCGAGGGAATACCTCTCACGCGGGACACTGCTGGGAAAACAATGGCCGCCGCAGGATTCGAACACAAGACCTCGGGAAGACGCTGCGGCGGAGCAGAGGAAGAATCTGCGAGAAGACGAAGCTGCCAGTGAAAGGGAAGCGCTTTACTCCACTTTAACCACCGATTTCCTCCGCTCAGAAGATTTTCATATTCCGGGGATTGTAAATCCTGCACAGATGGCCGCTTGGTTCGGATTGATTTGATACCACTCTGCTGAAACCCTAGAATGTAAACTCTAGATGATGGCCGTGCTATCTTGTGATATAAGCCCGGACTGCTCTAGATTTGTTATGTCTTCGTTTCGAAAAGGTGAAGCTTCCCTATTTTGATTTTTCAGGTTATTCTGTATAAGAAAGTTTCGACGCTCACGCAGTTGACAGATTAGAACGTCTGAATACCGTTGTGGTATTGTATGGGCGGACAAAAGCCAGCTTGCAGAGAGTTTCGATTGGTCAGCAGACTGAAAATGTTATACCAAAGCAAGCGTATAACATTTATTTCTTTACCGCTACGGCAGGAATTTGTGAAGTGTTTTTAATTACGGCAGGATACGGGTTCGAATCCGGAAAGCTGCTCTTATGAAACTTGTACCTCAGGAGAAGGAAGCATTCAGCGAGGTCCACTGAGTTTCACTTCGTCTCTTTGTCGTCATCTGACGGGATTTTTAAATTTAAATTTTCAATCATGTTTCGTCAGAAAACTAGTGGATCCATCTTCCATTTGCTGATCTCATATTACGTATTTTTAAAATCTTTAAAAACCATTATTATTGCTGTTAATTTCTTTTTTATGGAGGTTTCTTTGTAAGTCATTTAACTTCACCATTAGATCAAAAGCCCATTGACATTATTGTTGTTATGACTATTCATATGCAGTTAATTTCTTTTTCCTAGCTCTTTCTTAATTTCTTTTTCCTAACTCTTACTGACTTTAATTCATATATGACAATTATTTTTGTCCTATATAAAAATGGTGAAATTGAAAGTTGAATCTTGCTGATTGTAGGTGAGATGGGGAATCTTATATATAAGTGTTTTATTCTTCACATTGATTATCAACTTTTTTATATAAGAAACTTTTAAAATTATTAGATAGAATATGGAAATGAATGAACAATGATGTGAAAGAAGTGCATACAATAACACTAACGATCAAATAAAATTTTAATATTAAAAGTAAATAGAATATTGTGTAGGGATCTGTTTTACAAATAATATTAGAGTAAAGACTATATGAACATTGTCTATTGTTTAATTTTTAAATTCTAAACATTGTCTATTGTTTAATTTTAAAATCCTAATTAAGATCTTGAGTATATTATTTTAGGTCAAATCTTGTTTCAATAGTTTAAAGTATTAAGTTATTTTCATGATTGTTATGTCTTTTGGAAATCACAAATCCAAACTATTTCCTATTTCTTTGTACATTCTAGTTGAAAATGTTAGATTTTGTTAACTCGTGTCACCAAGTTCATAAAAAAGAGCTTGAACAAGAAGGGAACTATGTGATAATAAGGTGTGTCAAATACAAATGCTTTCATTTTCTTAGGAGAGGTCCTAAAATTAGCGTAAGAGACATGTTTTATGTGACCTAATATAGTTATTCTATACAAGTAATTAGAAGTAGATATTCCAAAATATTTATTTAATATATGATGTTTAGGGAAAAGGTGTTTTGATGAGAAAAAAAGTGATGCAAGATATTTCAAAAAAATTGTTGGTTCTCCTTCTATCTCCTCATTACTTAGAGATTTGTTATTATATCCAATTTCACATTAAGGTAGAGTGCTTTCAATAGAATAATTGACTATGATTCTTTGATATGACTTTTTACAAGTCTTTAGATTACTTCTATTAGTTCAAACATAAATTTGATTGTCACAAATAGATATTAAATTAGAATTTGCAATCTTCATTTAACCATAACAGATCCAAATTTGATTTAAGAATTCATAACCAATGTTAGAAATCAGATTTGCCAAAGGCTCAAATGATTTTTAATATAAATTTCTGAAACTTTGCATAGTGGCAAACTAATTGAAATGATCTATTCTCCATCTAATTTTTTCCTATTTTGCTATTTTGTATCATTTACATATCTTAACTAGTTTTATTTCTTTAGATTTGATCTCGACGTAGTTATAGTCTTAGTAATGTGTTTAGCATTTGAATTTGCACAATTGTCAATATTTTTTAAGTTAGAGGATTGAGTGACAAAATATATAAATTGTGTGTTTGATTTCTTGATATAGGTGATAAATCAAAGATTACATAAGAGGTTGATAGAGAATATTGTGAGAGCTCACAACATGTTATTTAAGCAATAGGAATAGGGAAATGCCAAATACAAATCTGAACGCCATGACACATGGAACTATCTTTACCACAAAATAGCTAAAGTTTCTCAATGAAGAGAATTTTTAAGTTCATTGCTAACAAAATTATTATCACCTACACAATTAAGGATTGGCCTCCAATCATTTGGTAAGCAATAGTTGATAGAGTTGATAAAAGCATAGTATGTCATAAAAAAATGTTAGCAATCTCTCTCTCTCCCCCCCCCTCTCTTTCCTATTCTCTCTCTCTCTCTCTCTCTCTCTCTCTCTCTCTCTCTCTCTCTCTCTCTCTCTCTCTCTCGCACGTGCACACACACACACACACACACACACTCCCGTATCTCTCTTACTCTCTCTATCCTATCACCCCTCTCTCTCCATCTTATTTCCCACCCCTCTCTCTCTCTCCATATTTCTCACTCTCTCCATCCTCTCTCTCTCTCTCTCTCTCTCTCTCTCACGTGCACACACACACGCACGCACAAACACACACACACACACTCCCTTATCTCTCTTACTCTCTCTATCCTATCATCCCTCTCTCTCCATCTTATTTCTCACCTCTCTCTCTCTCTCTCTCTCTCTCTCTCTCTCTCTCTCTCTCTCTCTCTCTCGCCATCCTAACCCTTTCTCTCCATATTTCTCTCTTTATCCATGTACAATCCCCTTTCACTCTCTCCATCTTGTCCCACTATCTCTTTCTCTCTGACTCTATATCTCTCTATCTCTCTCTCTCACTCTCTCTTATGATATCCCCTCTCTTTCTTCCTATCCACTACTCTCTCTTTCCTTCTTCCTCTCCCTCCCCCCCTTCTCTCTCTCTCTCTCTAACCCCTAATCCCTAACCCCCCTCTCTCTCCCTAACCTTTGATCCTTGAAATGGGAACTTCACGTAAAGAGAGATATAGAGAGATAGAGTAGGTGATAGGAAGAGGGAGATGGGATAGGATGAGAGAGAGAGAGAGAGAGAGAGAGAGAGAGAGAGAGAGAGAGAGAGAGAGAGAGGGACATAGGAGAGATAGAGAGAGATGAAGAGAGTGAGAGAGGGACATAGGAGAGAGAGAGAGAGAGAGAGAGAGAGAGAGAGAGAGAGAGAGAGAGAGATGAATTGATGGAGAGAGGGACCTGTGTGTGTGTGTGTGTGTGTGTGTGTGTGTGAGAGAGAGAGAGAGAGAGAGAGATGAATTGGTAGAGAGAGAGGGACATCGAAGGGAGGGGGAGAGAGAGAGAGAGAGAGAGATGAATTGGTGGAGAGAGAGAGAGGAACATGAGAGAGACAGTCATGAATTCATGGAGAGAGAGAGAGAGAGGGACATTAGAGAGAGAGGGGGGATAGGAAAAGAGAGAGGGGATAGGATAAGAGAGAGTGAGAGAGAGACAGGGGGATATGATGGAGAGAGTGAAAATTATGGAGAGGGGGGGGATATGATAGAGAGAGTAAGAGAGACAATGGAATGTGTGTGAAAGAGAGAGAGAGAGAGAGTAGGGGATAGGAAGAGGGAGAGGGTATAGGATGAAAGAGAGAGAGAGAGAGAGAGAGAGAGAGAGAGAGAGAGAGAGAGTGTGTGTGTGTGTGTGTGAGAGAGAGAGAGAGAGAGATGCAGAGAGTGAGAGAGAGAGATGAAGTGATGGATAGAGAGGGACATAGGAGGGAGGGAGAGAGAGAGAGAGAGAGAGAGAGAG
This sequence comes from Cupressus sempervirens, assembly GCA_028749045.1. Taxonomy (NCBI): domain Eukaryota; kingdom Viridiplantae; phylum Streptophyta; class Pinopsida; order Cupressales; family Cupressaceae; genus Cupressus; species Cupressus sempervirens. The sequence continues at coordinate 511,100,488 of CM053789.1, read as the reverse complement.
AGAGAGAGAGCGGGGGGGGGCTTAGGGATTACTTGGTGAGAGACAATGTGTAAGAGTAATAAGTTAGAGAGAGAGAGAGAGAGAGAGAGGTTATTTGTTAGTTATAGGATGTGTAAGGTTAGAAAAAGTAAGGGATATATCTTAGGAACTATTTAGTTAGTGAGTGATTGTGCATTTTTTTATTTTTTCAGAGAGAGGGAGAGAATTAACACTATGTTAGCAATTGTGTTTACCTATTGATTATGCATTTGGAAAATAACGACTACCTATTTTAGATTTTTCTTAATTCAAATTGATGGAAAATAAAATTTTGATGGAATAGGATTGATTTATCTACATCATGTTGTAGATCTCTTCAATATCTTTCCAACGCATTTTGAATGGAGTCAATTGAACTCTGTATGTGAAAGTTATGGCCTTCGAAGTAAAGCCTACTTTTAGTTCTTCCAAACCCAATCAGGTTTTGAAGAAATAAATTTTACTTCTTCAAGACTTGATCAGGTTCTAAAAAACCTAATCAGGTTTTGAATGCAATTTTTCATTTCATAACCCGATCAAGTTATTTGAATCCTAGAAACATGATCGAGTTATGGCTTAGTGATAGCATAGGGAAATGACCCAAAGGCTTGGGAGAATGTTTTCCCTCCAATTTTTTCCCTTAAGACAATTTTTGATCTTCTAAGATGAATTCTTGTCTTTGCCTTCATCAGGTTTTCTTATGGTGAAGCGGGTATCCTTAAAATTACCACCATAATCTTACATGTCTTCTTAGCTTTCTAACCATATAAATTTTTTTTTTTTTGGACAGCATTAACTTTGTAAACTTTAATCACTTTTACTAATGCCTTGACATTCCTCACAGACATATGTCTACCATTTTTTTAATAACTTTTTATATACTTAACCAAATTCAAAATAAATTATATATTACTATTCTACACTTTATTCTATACACTTTTTAAGAAAAAGGTTTTCATTTTTTATTATTTTGATGCAAGTTATGCTCAACATATGAATAGGTACCAAAATTTCAGGATGTAGTCAATTCAATAATTCATAATAAAAAAATAATGATCATAAAATTACAAAAAAATACACAACTTCTAGATATGATTCGCATCTATCATCCTACCAAAAGGATATGCATGATACTAAATATGGCTCAATCTTTTGTGTTGCACACATAAACAACTATGTTATGTTTTCTAAAAAAACTAGGGACTATTTTTCGTGTGCCTAGGGTTTAACCCACCTAATCTTATCCATTTTATAAAAATTCAAGTAGTTTAGAAAGAAGATTCAGAATACTACAATTTATATGTTTTATACATCTTGTCAGTTTTAGTGGATGACCCTCAAATGTCTAGTTCAAATTTAGGTTTACCTAATTTTAGAAAAAAAAAAAAAAAAAAAAAAGGTGTCCACTTATACCCCCCTTTTGTACACCATCTTGGTGCACTCACCCCACCAAGATAAAGTGTTGTATTGCATGTGTATCTTCATTTCATTAGTTTTTCCTTGTTTTGCCTTCTAATTTGAGTAGTGTCATCTAAGGACACTCATGCAGATTATTGTATTTTTGGAATTCACCATATCTTGTGCCTTATTGTGCATGCACTACTCTGATTAAAGTGTCATGGGGGGTTGATTTTTTGCCTTTGTTTTCTATCTTCCTTTGTCCAATGAGCTTCCCTTCCATGTCATTCGCCTCATGATGTGTCTGAGATTGATCACCTCAGGACACACATATGTACTCTTTTGTGCATCTTGATTGTGATTCCTTGACATGCAACTCTTTTGGCCCACTTTTCTAGTTGCTTGTCACCTAACCCTTGTCTGCATTAGGGGGGGTTCTTCTGTTGTTTCTCATGCTTCCTTGGTTCAATGGAGTGAGCTATGACATCCTCCTGGTAGTGTCAATCGAGTTCACTTTGTCACTATGGCAACCGAGTTCACTCAGTCATCATGTTGTTCGAGCTCATTCAGTCCTTACCTGGCTAAGTAGACCAGGCTCACTCGGTTCCTTTGTTGACTAAGTTGACTTGGCATAGTGTCGACCAAGTAGTGTGTCGACCATTTTTGTGTGAATCAGGCATACTCGATTATAATTCTTGCTAAGCTCAGTGGCTTCTATTGGTCGTTCATCTCCTGAGTTGCCAGAATTTTTTAAAAGTTTTTCCACAGCCTCTCACCAGAATCATTTTAACACTTTCATGGCCCAGCGAGTAGCTCAGTGGCCTCAATATTTTTGGTGGGGTAATGGCCTAGAAAACTTTCCACAAAGATGTTTATCAACACATCATGTATGCAAGGAGCTACGATGGAATGGATAGACATAATGCCACCATCATCTTGCACACATACTAAGTAGTGGCAATCATTGATGGAAAAAGTGAATCAGGATTGTTGAGAAAGGGTACACCTTCAATTTAATTACTCTTATGACTATTTATATGTAGTTAATTTCTTCTTCTTCTTCTTCTTTTGTTCTTGATGAGTTTAGTTCATATATGACAAATACTTTTGTCCTCAATATATATAAAAAATATCAAATTGAAGGTTGAATCTCGATAGTTGTAGTTGAGATAGGCAATCTTATATATATATAGATGTTTTATTCTTCTATTTGGTTATCAAATTTTTAATATAAGATGTTGAGTATATTATTTTAGGTTAAATCATATTTCGATAGTCAAAAAGTTTCAATATTATTTTAGGTTAAATCTTATTTCAATAGTCTAAAAGTGGGAAAGTTTTTTTCATGAATGTGTCTTTTGCAAATCACAAATCCAAACTATTTCCTACCTAATTGTACATTCTAGTTCAAAATGTTGGATTTTATTAACTTGTGTCACCAAGTTCATAAAGCAAGAGCTTGAACAAGAAGGGAACTATGTGAATAATAAGGTGTATCAAATAGAAATGATTTCATTTTCTTAGGAGAGGCTAAAATTAGTGTAAGAGGTGTTTTATTTGACCTTATATAGTTATTCTCTATAAGCAATTAGAAGTAGATATTCCAAATTATTTATTTAGTATATGGTGTTCAGGGAAAATGAGTTATTTTCATTAGAAAAAATTGATGCAAGATATTTCAAAAAATGTTGGTAATCCCCATTTCCTCATTTGCCTATAGGTTTGTTATTATCCAATTTCACATTAAAAGAGTGTTTTCAATAGAACAATGAATCTTGATTCTTTGATATCTCCAATTGTTTTACAAGTTTTTAATTTGCTTTAGTAATAGCACCCCAAATATATTTGAAGTTAGAATCTACAATCTCCCTTTAATCATAACAAATCCAAATTTAATTTAAAAATTTATTAGCAAATTAAAAATTAGATCTGTAAAAGGCCCAAATGATTATTAATAGAAATTTTTGAAACTTTACATTGTGGTAGACTTATTCAAGCCACCTATTCTCTCTATCTAATTTTTATCTATTCCTATTATTTCTTATTATTATTATTATTATTTAGATATCCTAACTAGTTTTATTCCCTTAGATTTGACCTCACCATAGTTATAGTCTTAGTAAACTTTTGGACTTTTCAATTTGTCCAATTTCAATGTTTTAATAGCTTGAGTGACAAAAATATATATTGTTTCAATTTAACAGATTGAGGACAAAAATATATATTGTTTGTTCGATTTCTTGTTATAGGTGATAAATCAAGGAGTATCGATAAATTAAAGGGAAAGGCTTAAATATCACACCCTAAGCTTAATTCCTAGACTAAAAGTGTTAGATAGTTAAAATTGACTTTTTTTTCCAAGCTTAATTCTTCCTTGAATGTGTGATGTTTAAAAATGACTTACACAAGAAGTTGATAGAAAATATTGTGAGAGCTCACAGCATGTTATTTAAGCAGCCAGAATGGTAGAATGCTAATTATAAATCTGAACGCTATGATATAGACAACTATCTCTACGACAAAATAGCTAAAGTTTCTGGAAGGAGAAAATTCTCAAGTTCATTGCTGACTGAAATATTATTGCCTAAACAACTAAGTATTGACCTCCAATCATTTGGTAAGCAAATACCTGATAGAGTTGATAAAAGCATCGTATGTCATAAAAATGTTAGTAATCTTATGTTCTCATGATTGTGATGTTAACTATGGTGTGCAGAGATTCAGATTGAGTATAAATTATGACTGAAGGTGAAAAAGATGGAAGTACAGATTTTTATTTTTGTCACCGAGAGTTATTATTTGTATTTTTTATGACCATCATGATTAATCTCGAATTATTCTGAGTTGGAAATTCTATCTGTGGCTTGCGGTATCTGTTTTCTTTCCGTACATCCACGAACAGATAGGGAAGATATCTCTGAAATACTAATGTACCATGTTAAATACTTGGGTTGACATTAATTTTTTGAAGAGTTTTTAGTAGGAGGAGATATTCTTCATACCTCGAGTTAGCTTGACAGATGATATTTTTAAAAGAAAAATATAAAATATTATGTATCTTATTAAGCCGATAGGCTTCACTCCATGGGAATCCTTGACTGGATTGTTTGGATTTTCCGGCAGTCTTATGCCGTTAAACGCAGAAATCAGTGCCGTGAAAGTTGAGCTGGATAAAGTGACGAAAATGCTGCGCAGAGCCAAACCACTGTGTTATGCGCAGGATTCGTAATGGAGTATTTGGATTGTCTTATGCTGATATACGAGCAAGCCATACTGGAAAATATGCGTCGACCAACTTCCAAAGATGCCCGAAAACTAGAGTGACGGCTCAAACTGCACAAATGAAGTGGAAATAGTACCGCGTAGGGGACATTTTCATCGTGGTACAGATTGAAGTATTAAAAACAATCGATCTGATACGAAGAATATCTGAAAGATCTCTTACCTTATTGATGTCCTCTTCTACACTGAGAACAAGTTTTTTCTAAAACAAAGAAAATGATCTCTAGCAATTATAGAATGTGTTAATGCCTTGAGTTGATGGAATGGATTGGCTGTTTCAGGCACGTTTATGATCAATGTTGCATTAGAATGTTGTTTCAGATAAGCTAAGAATAAGAGTAGGTCCCTTGTGTTTAAGGAAGTGATTACTTATCAAAATGGAGCAATAGTTGAGATATTGCATGCCTGGATTTCAATTGTTCTATCTTCATAGAGGAGACTTACATTGATTCAAATTCTTTGGATTTCTTTTTATAGGTTGAATCTCACTACTTGTTGTGTATGGATATGGTAAAAGACTAGTCCATGGTTAGGATTGTGGTCAGACTTATATTCAAAAGCACATTCTTTCAATCTCTACTCTTGATGATGTTTTATTTTACTCTTCTTATGTATTTATCTATCCAATTATAGAGTTTTAATAATTACTATCACCTAAATAAGTATTTTACCTTATCCATGCACATCATCAAAAATCAAGATCTAACCACCAAAACTAAAGTTGAAGGATTTAATTGAGAATATCTAATTTATCAGAATGATTGCCTCCCCAACAATTGAAATACCATTCCCAATATTTCTAAATTTTACTCTAAAGCATAACTCTAATAAAATGAAAATAGTATTTCAAATGTCCAACCTTCTTTAGAGAACAAAATCGTAGCAATATTAGTTAAACATTGTCTCAAGTTAAACCTTCCATCATTCTTTTTACAAGTTGGATCTTTCTTTCCACAATGTGCATTGATATGATGAAAGATCCATCTATGGTCAAGGTCCTAACAAGGCCATACATTTAAAATAAATCTTTTCTCCCTCTATTTTAAATGATGCTTTACTGGAGTATACCTTTGATGTGGGTTGATGTCAAATTTGATATTATTTTTGGAAGTCCCTGTATTCTTACTTCTATTGGATAAAGTATGCTAACTTATTATGTGTGATGGTCTTGTTTGTGATCACTTTTATGACGTCAACATGGCTTGAAAATACAAAATCATTGTATTGGACTCATTTCATAATTTTTTAAGGATGAGTTTTCATTTAAGCATTTACAATTGCCTTAGTTTTTAATTAATTAGTGCATACAACAAACAATACTAATATTTGAAAAAAACAATTGAGTTTTTATATCTTAGATAAGTATATGACTTCATGACATTTTAACGAATGTTTCACTTTTCTACCATTTCGAATCAGCAACTAAAAAAAATCAACATTGCTCTGAACATTATAAATGTCTTTATCAAATTTTCTTCTTTTCAAATAACTATTAATATGTATTTATATTTCTCCTTCATTATATAAGGTGGGACTATAACTCTACAAAGCTCTTGTTTATTTATAAAGTAATCATCTCAACATAGATTATTGTTAAGGCAGAGTAACCTATGCAAATAATTGTAGGAACACACTAAGAAACTCCCTATTAAATGTGAAGCATGCTTTGGTGGGAGAATAGATCAACAACGGCATTAGAATTAATTTCTATTAGTATTCAAGTAGTTGCAATGCGCAACCTCCATCATGACCAATACTTGGGCATCTTCCTTTGCAAAGTATAAGAAAGAAAACCTTTCACATACTTTTATCCTCTCTCTCACAAATCTATTATGCTTGAGAATTTATTTTGTTCAATGGGAGTGTTTGATATGGCTGATTACTCTCGGTCAGGGAATAATGTTTTTTTATGAAGGATCAGTTAGCAATTAATTTATTAATACATTTGCACACATTTTGCAATCAATTTATTTATTCATATGCTTATTTGCAAGAAACTGTGAGTTTCGCACTTCATTCTCACTTCACCATCCTCCAATTCCATTATTTTGTTCCTCTAGTTGTGTGATTAAAGTTATAGTTTTGTGCTACCAAGTTGTGTGTGCTTTATTTCTTTTTACAGCATATTGAGCCAATAGGAGGGAAATAACTAGGAAGAAGAGAGAGAGGAGGGGGAGATAAAGAGATAGAACTATAAATATTTATGGATTGGTGAAATAGAGAGGAAAGGACTAGCATTTACAGGTGTGTCTAGAATAAAATCTCCAGATGGTCTCTATATTCAACTCACTTTTAATCTCAACGAGTACTCCAAACTACAAAACAATCCATATACATTTATAGGGAAAATAAAGGAATCTTGTCTAGACCCAATGATCCAAACAAAAAAAATGTAATTATTTCACATGTATAAAATAATAAAGATGAAATTATTCCATCAAATATTTTAGTGTATCACAAAAAGTATTATGGAAAACCTTCTACATCAACAATGCACTAAGATTATTTTATATATATAACACTATTGGTGTAATCCTTGCACCCTTCAAAGGTGCAAGTGCTAGTTTAGAAGCAATTCAAAGAAATAGTGATAATAAGATTCAAGACTTCCAATATTTGTTTGTGTGGATATGCAATTTCTCTCTGCAATGAGATGTAAAAGCTAAATTACAAAATTAAATGATAAAGGCATTTGATAATGAAAATATTCCAGAAAGTTGAAAGAAGGATGGATTGAGGAAAAAGATTAAATGTAGTTTTAGTTTTTAGTTTTTGCCAAGATACGTGTTCAAATTCCTATGGCACCCTTTTATAAAGCTTCTCCATTTGGTGAAGGAAACCCTTCACTATGAAACACACGACATCTTTTAGTGGGTGTAATTTTTAGTTCGGGGCTTTTTTGGTTGGTCAGTTCAAGTTGAATGGATGTGGAAGTTAATTGAAGGTGGCAATGTGTTTTCTTTCTATAATACCTTACCCTACCCCACTAGGATTTGAATGTGTATGTAAAAATAATCTATTTTTTTTCCTAATCAATATTTTATACTTCTTATTAACTGAACAACAAGTACAACTACAACTGCATGATATTTTCTCCATTTGAAATGATCATACCTATGTCATGTCCATTATTATCTCGAGGAAGCTAGTGATGAAGCCCTCCACTAGGATTTATCTTGTTATAATGCATTTTAAAACTAATTGTAGGTTACTTAAATACTTTCGAAAGATGTACAAAGATTATTAAAGAAAATATTCATAAGAGTCCCACTCAACTTACTTTTGCATGAGAGGATAGCATCGTTTCTATTTAGGCATTCCATCATATTTTCATCAAACCTTATTGTATTTGTTCTAGGCAATATACTATTCCTTTGATTAATCTTTTTAATTTCAACCAATTAGATATATGTATTTTGTTTTGAATTTCAATATTTTACTATTCTAATGTATATTTGTGAACTTTTGTAATTTCTAAAATCAAAATATTTTTACTTCAATATGATTGACTCATATATATAAAGTCTTATAGGGGCGGATTTCTAAGAATCACTACCCGTACTACAAGGCGATATTTTAGCAAATGAAATTTAATGATCTTAATCACATTTTGAGAAATCTTACCCTACTATTCTTTTAAGAGGGCTATTTAACAATCATGCCTAAAAATAATAATTAAAATATGCACCAAAATAAAATTTATTGAATAGTTTTAAAATTTAAATAAAATATACATACACTAAATACAACTAAGCTATAACAGTAGCATTACATTAAGATTATAAATTTTTAATTATAATAATTTTATAGTAAAATTTATTATTTTTCAAATATATAAATATGTGTGCACTTTACAAAGTTCATTTAAAAATGTTACATATTAATCAAGTTTTAAAATATTAATTAAATTATATTAAGCATTATCTAATTTTTAATTTTACTACTCTATCCAATTAAATTATTATACTCACAAGGCATTTCATGGCACTTGTTTCTTGACAAGAATACAACATGTATAGATAGATAGGCCAATTTTTATTAAATCTTAAATACATACATTTTTTCCTTTTTATTAACGTTTTGCAATTATTTTCTAATTTTATATATTTTTTATGTCAAATAAAATTGTGATTCAAATATATTTTATTTTTAAATTTATAAAATGATTCATATAGACAATCGATGTTTTAACTAAAATATAAACTAAAGAACATTAATGACCAAAGAAGTGTCATGGTTGCAACCAAATTTCTTGATCTGATCTATGAATTTATTTAGTTTTACTTAAATTTGATGTTTATTCTTTGTTTTCATTAATATTTGGATAATTGTTTGTAACTTCATACCCTACTCTCAAATCTAAAGTTCCAGGGTGTTTGCAATGTCTCTAAAAGTTACACATACTTGCTATTCAGATGACTCAAACATAGGGGCATTTGCAATGTCTCTAAAAGTTACATGTATTTCTATTTAGACATCTTAAACATCACACACAAAGCTTCATTCGATCACTAAAAGTGTTAAATAGTCAAAGTTGACTTATTTTTTCCAAGCTTAATTTTCTCCTTGGTGGGTGATGTTTAACCTTAAGGGTTCCCTTTGTAAATAATAAACCAATAAAAGAAAATCAATCAATGAAGAAGACAAAATATAATGATACAACTATTTATCATGGTTCAAAAAAACTTTGCCTATGTCCATAATCCAACAAGGAATTACTTGTATTAATAAAACCTTCGTGGGTTGCACACAACCATTATATGGGTGTGTGCACCAAGTTGTGGTGCCAAAAACATGACATCCCATTTTTTTTAATTTTTAAAAGTGTGTATACGCTATAGTGCATACACACTTTTAAAAATTAATTTTTTTATAAATGGGTTGCAAATCCGTAGCCCATTTCATTTTGCAACAATTTCCTCCTCGTAGCGTGTACACGAGTTGAAGGAATTGAAGAATTTTGCCACCCGCCTCCTCAATATGCCTCCTCGTCATTGAAGTTTGAGATCAAGATCACATTGTATGTTTTCTACTCTTGTTTTTGCAAATTTTCTTATATGTCTTTGCATTGTTTTGTAGGTTTTTTACAATTTTTCTTTAAATTTTTTTATTTATTTAGATTGCAATTGGTTTTTTATTAGGAAATGTGGATAATGAATCACCAAATCCCCAACAAGATCAAAACTAAAAACCTCCACAAGATCCAAACGAAAACCCTCCACAAGATGAGAATCAAAACCCTCCACAACAAGAGCAAGAAATTATGCAACCTACACCAATTGGAAGACCTCCTCTTGACACACAAGACAACATAATAAATGAAATAAAAATAGGGAAAAATGAATTGGAAGCACTCATTGATAGGTTGAAAGCTTGTGGACAAACCAATCTAATGAGAGCATAATTGGCATCATCCCTCGAGTCCATTATGACCCATATAGCTTCTGTTAGTGGTCAGTTAGATATTTGGCATGTTAAGAGGGATGAACAAAGAAGATATTATGCAAATAAATTATCATATCAAGATGTTTAAAAAAAAAATAGCAAAAGATAGCATTTTTGCATTGTTTAAAAAGTCTGGTGAACAAAATACTATTAGAGAGACAACTAAAAGGTTCCCCATCCATTGGTGCATACATGATGGTATTAGAAATAATTTTTGGGATAGATGGTGGATGGTCTTTGATGCCCCTCCCTGCAATAATCATGAGGTTCTAATGTATTTCTTAAAGAAATTGTATTGTGAATTTGTCCTTAGGGAGATACCCAATTATTTTGATATATTATAATCTCAGGGTAGAGGTGGGGGGTCATCATTTGAGAGGCTGAGGGCACATCGTGACCCTAATGTAGTTATGGCACCTGTTGTCAAGCCATAAGGTGAGCATGTGATTATTCCTTCAGTTGTGAAGGAACATGTAGAGACCAACACTCTAGGGACTATTAATGCTTTGACGTAGACCCTCATTCATTGCAAGAGTCCATTAGTTGAGGAGAAGCCTTTTGTGCATCACGATCACATGTGCACATCATGTGGATCCTTATGCACATTTGGCAGTCATGTTGGAGATGGTATGGATGATGAGCTAGTCATTGATCAATTCCTGAATGAGACATTTGGCATTGACACAAAGGTAAATTACAATTATAATAAACTAATTTGATCACATCTCATATGTATAGTGAATGACTAATTAATTAGCATGTATTGACATTGTTCAACATTCAAGATCAGAGTGTTGGCAGCCCTAGTAGAGATCCCTCGGCCCCATTTTTCATCTCATCGATAAGTCCAGAGGTATGTTTCGATTTAATCATTTAAATTAATACATATATTTATTAAGTAATCATATGAAGTATTGACAAACAAAATTTATACATGTGCATTAGTTTTCTACTAGACCATCAACATTCACTAGGAACTCCAAGCCTAGGCATGATACGATCTTTGTAGAGGTACATTTGTTTCATGTTAATTTAATTCATTTGATTATATTTGTTTCATGTTCATGTTACATGTTACATGTAACTTGTATTGTATGACATGCAACTCTTGACAAATTTTTTCTCCTGTCAAACTTTTTCCATCAAATCTACATATTTTTTTTTAAAAATTACATATTCTTGAAGAAGACTCTCTCCTCTAGTGCAGCATTAAAAAATAATAATTTTTTAACATGATTTACTATTTTTTTCTTATTTTTGAATAGACATCTTCCTGAATCTTAAGATACCTACTTGTAATATTTTCAAATTATAACATATTATTCATAATCAAAATTTTAAAAAAATTATATGATCATAATCGTGACTCCGAGAACTACAAAATTATATTTTTATTTTTTTAAAAAACTTCAATCTAGTAGGTCAAATTGGCCTTCAAAGTGAGATGTTTATAGAAGTTCTGATTTTTGCAGATTAAACCGCCAACGGTTAATGTCACTATTTGATATAAAATAAAATTGTTTTTTCTTTTTTTTTTTAAATAAATATATAGAACAATAAAAATTGGAAGAGGATTTTTAAAAGAAAATTAATTTTGAAGCAATTTTCAACAACTATTCTGCAGATTTAATCAATATTGCAAAGGATCAAATATTTTGAAGGTGCTTTTTTTTCTTATCTACTTATTTCTATTTTTGTGTATTCTATATTGAACCATTAGCTGATATTTAGTGAAATCTAAATTTTTTTTTTTTTTTTCTATAGATTGAAATATTCAATGGGTAGTAAAAGGAAAAGATCAAGGAAATATGATAGAATAAGAGATGACAAAATGAAAGGCCATACAAAACATAATCAAAACCAACCTACTGAAATTCCTAAACAGGATGAGATTCATGAAGAAAATGAAAGTAATGAAGAGGAAGAAATTGGCAGTTCTATTGATAGAGACAAATTAGAAAGCATAAAAAATTTGATGGATTTGGATGAAGAACTACTTTTTAACCAAATTCCATATCAGAAAGCATTGTCAAAACATGTGGGATGAATATTTCAAGGATAAAAGTATATTTGGACAGGCATAATTATTTGCCAAGTTATTTAGGAGAAAAGATATGAGATCTATTTTGGAGTTGTTGGGTGTTGATAACAGGAAAAGCCATGTGCATAATATTAATAAAATAATAGTTGAAAACTTGCAAAATGCTTATAACAAAATTGACAACACAACTCGAGGAGGTGATTTGAGTAATGCACCTAAAGCATTGATGACTACTATATCTAGTAGAAAATTGACACATAAAAAATAGGTACGTACAATTTCTGATGTACTACATATATCTAGAAGAACTATCCAGAGATACATCAAGAGGAGAAATATGCTAGATGGTAACATTGAGAATAACTGGGTGAATATTTGTAGAGTTCTTCGAAAAGACAAGATTTTTGAAGATGTAAAAAGACAAGTTATTGAATTTTGGACCACACATTCTTGTGTTTCTTCCAACAGGCGTGATACTATACAAATTAAAGATCAAGAAACAGGGGCCAAAATTGAACATCCAAAACATTTCATAGATATAACTCAAAGTGAATTATTTCAAGCATTCAAACAAGAATTTTTAAATGTCAAAATATGTCAGAGAATGTTTGAGAGTTTACGTCCTTCCTTTGTACGCATAAATAAGATACGTGAAACTTGTTGTTGTAGAAATCATGTTGAATTTGGTCTACACTTGCAATCATTTAAAAAATTTATGGAAGTACTTGATCCTAATTTGGTCATCCCTAGCAGTACAACACAATTTGTGAGGTCTATATTATGTGATAAATTAGAAGATTCAGATGAATTCAAAGTGCAATGCATCAAAAATCAGTGTGAAGATTGTTGAGATTTACACAAAAAATTTGAAATTATGCAAGTTGAGAATATTAATGAATCCACACCAGTTTACTGGATGAGATATGAATATGAGACATACCAAAATAAGAGAGGAGATGAATCCAAAAAAAATTGTATTGAAGGAGAGTGAATTGCATTATGATGAGTTCATGACCAAGTTCCGTCCATTGATATATCCACATATCCAACATTGTCATGGTGCACGATGGCAAGCTAAATAGTTTCGTGATTCCAAAAATTGTTTTCCACCTGATTGTATACTTTCAGTTGTAAATTTTTCTGAGAATTATACATTTGCACCTCATACAGAGCTTCAAGGCCAATATTATCATTCTGAACAAGTTGCAATATTTGTGCAAGTGACCTATAGACATGCACAATTTGAGGTGGAACAGATAGAAAGATTGGATGAAAATAAATGCATCATCATCAAAGAGGTTCATTTCTATATTAGTGATGATAGAGTTCATGATAGGAGTTATGTGGCTCATTGTTTTGTAATGTTCTCTGAAGATCTCAGAAATCGTGGAATAAATGTTTCAGAGCACTAGATTTGGTCTGATGGATGTGTAGGTTAGTATACACGAAGTAGTTACACATTTATTTAACTTTATTTTGAACTTATATTTATTTGGACATGTCTATTTCTATTTGATATATGTACACGGATAATTGTAGATACTTATCATGTTTCATGTTCACAGGACAATTCAAATCTGCAAAAGCGTTTAATTGGTTAGCAATGCAACATGCTAGAACCAATGTTAGGTTTTTATGGAATTTATTTGAAAGTGGACATGGAAAAGGGGAGCATGATGGAGTAGGAACATGTATAAAACATGCGCTTCGACAACATGAACTTGCAGGTAAATATATGCATTTTTTAAATGTGCATGTTTAATACTCTAGTAGCATATATTTTAAATTTTATATATACACGCATATTGTATGTACATATAGGGAATAGGATAGAGAGCACAAATCAAATTGTTGAATGGTGCAAAGTTCATTTTGCTACTCGAGATACTAAATACAATAAGCGTTACTTTTGGGAGGTGAAAGGTGAACTAAGTTATATTTATTTTTAATGTATTTTTCAAATCAAGTTGAGTTTTTAGTTAAATATTTATTTTGAAATATGAAAATTATTTTTTGTATTTGTAACAGATATAGATCGATCTAATCCTTACAATTGTCAAACAATTCCTTGTATTAGAACTTTACATCAAGTGATGACTACAGGAAACCATAAACCTCTAGTAATTAAAGTAAGAGAGAAAACATGTTTTTGTGATGACTGCATTAAGGACAATCTAGTGAGTGCATGTGAAAATATTGTGAATCCATATATGTTTCACATTGGGATTTGAAGGAGATAGTTAGAAAGCCTCCTTTTGAAGATGTTGACATTGACATTGACATTGATGATCCTATATATTCAACTAATTATGAGCGCATTTCTAATTTAGTTATGGCAGGTTTGTGTGCATATATATACATATATATAAATTAATATACATGTATATTTGTTTTAAAATTAATTTATATTTATCTATATTTTTATATACATGCAGGAGATATTTTGTAGTTCAAGCCTTACCAAATAATGTGAAAAATGTGGACTATTATCTTTTAAGATGCACAAAATAAAAACACAAGTTGCTAGAAGGAACTATAGATGCTAATCAACAGTCATATCCAATTGGATCAGTTGTTATTGAAAGAACATATTACCAACAAACAAGGGTAATTGATAGTGGTATTGAATTTATTGAATACAAGCTTGGAGGAAAGGTTTTACACTACAGTAACCATGTTATAGCAACCAAATTACAATTTGAAGCAATACAAAGAAGAGGACGTCGTGGAAATCAAAAGTGGAAATTTTATTGAGGAACATGAAAAACTTCTAGAGATAATAAAAAGTAGAGAGGATCCTAACAATACATTGTTTGTGGAGCTCTAGTTTACCTATGTACTTATTGTGGAGCTCTAGTTGAGCTATGCATGTATAGCTCTTATACTTTCATATTTAATATTGACAGGATATTTGTTTTATAAATTTTTATACATTGGATCATTTATCTTGGATATGCAAAATTAGACATTTATTTTTATTTTTATTTAAATTCGACATGGATATCTCATTTAAGACCACCTCTTAGGACCTCCCCTGAAGACAACTATTAGGACCTCCCCTTAAGACCACCTATTAGAACATCCCCTTAGTACCACCTTTAACCTAACCTCTCCTTAAGACAACCCATTTAGTATTTGCATGTATTTATATGTACATTGTTTATGTTTTCTTACATATGATTGTTAATATTGTTATGTATTTATGTAGATATAATCTTTATATGTTCTTATATGATACATTCTTTATGTTTGAATATAATCGTTATGTTCTTGCATGTGTTAACTTTTACTAATTAAATATTGTAACATGCATTCTTTAGGTCATACTCTTTATATGTTCGTACATGTATATGTTATATGAACTATGTTACATATTACATACATTATATTTTATTAATTAAATGTTGTTAATGATAGTTAATTAAGAATGTATGTCATTAAATATAGTTAATTATAGTTAGATTAAATATATAGTTAATTTTACTTGACACATGTCATTAAATATAGTTAATACATGAGACATTAAATATAGTTAGATTAGGGGCAGGGGCCCTAACTCGGTTGGCTAAATCTTCCCTGTTGCAGTGGATTGGTCATGGGTTCTAGTCTCCCCCGTCCCCATGGTACAGGTGGGCGTGTTGCACCAATGCTACCGGTCACGTTAAAAAGTTTACTCGGCACACTGCAGTTTACAGGGGGGGTCGTGCTGCACCCAATTCCTGCAGTCTAATAAAAAAATATATAGTTAGATTAAATATACTTAATGAAGACATGTCATTAAATATAGTTAACTATACTTAGATCAAATATATAGAACTTAATTATAGTTATATTAAGACATGTCATTAAGTATAGTTAATTAAACTTAAATTAAGGCATTAAAAATAGTAACATGTATGTATAAACATGAATATTGAAGACATATACATATGTATATTAACTTTTATTAATTAAATGTTGTAGTTCATGCATTCTTTCTAGGTGATCATAGTCTTTATAGGGTGAACCCACAATAATGGGTTCCACTTTAGTGGGACGAACAAAAATGAAAAAAATTTCAAAATGAGAAATTGAGTTTACCATATGTTCGCGCAAACATTTTTTTTAATCATGTTCGCGCAAACATATCTGATATATATGTTCACGCAAACATGATTTGCGTGTTCGCAAGAACATAGGTTCACGCAAACATGGTAAACGTGTTTGCGCGAATGCCATGTTCGCACAAACATGCAAAATCACAAAAATTTTAACCTTTTTTTTCTTTTTTTCTTTTTTTTGCTCTTTTGACTGCCATAATTGTAGGAGAATGATCTCCTACTGTAAAATAAAAAATGTCAAAATGTGCTTCTCGGAGCAAGCTTTCCAACAACTATAATTTTATTACATAATTTAATCATTAAGACTTTCAAATATGAGTTTAACTCATTATAGGTTCATTACCGATTGAACATCAACCGACTTTGACACCTTGAGAAAATTAGTAAATTAGGTCAAAAAAATTTTGAAAAATATGGAGGCACTGGCTTATTGAGATACCTTTCTATTCAAAAAAAAAAAAATGGTTTATGATAAATTGACTTCAAATTATCTGTGTCAAACGGAACGTATGTCTGAATTACAGTTCATGTCACTTCAAAACTTCATAAACTATACAATATTCAACAAAAATAAATCAAACCAAATGCAGACACTAGATATTGATGCTACAAATCCAACGTAGAAAGAATTACTTCATTATCATTTCTAGAAAAAAAGTTATGTGTGTCAAACGGACTGTCACTTTTTAAAATATTAAATTTTATTATGTACCACTTTTTGGAGGAGATAAAAAAAATTCACATAAAAAAAAAAAAAAAAATTAGATTAAAAAATATGGTTACAAAGTAGGAACAAAGTACTCAAAATCACTAGTTTATGTCATCTTGAAATTATTTATAGTTTTGGAGATATAGTCACTTGAACGTGATGTTTGTTGCAAAAATATTGATTTCAGAGTCAAAATTGGTCAAAAAGTGGAACCCATTATTGTGGGATCACCCTATATGTTCTTATGTACATGTATATGTTATATTCTTATGTACATGGACCATTAAAATTATATAGTTAATTACACTTAGATTAAGGCATTAAGATGAATAACTATACATATACATGTAAACTTGAATATTGAAAACATGAATATAAGGCATTAAGATGAATAACATTTAGAAACATGTTCATAACACATACATAAGTTACATAAAAGATTAAGACATTAAAATATCAATAAGATACACGTGTACATTAAAAGATCAATAACATACATGTACATATATCTGGAGAATATAATGCACCCATATCAAATGTATGAAAATAGATCATGTACCAAATGTCTGGAAATAACATATATAAAACATCAAAATCTCCATATAAACATGTATCTAGAAATAACATATAAACATCATTTAGTGTCCATGATATAAAGATGTATCTAGAAATAACATATAAAACATCAAAGTGTCCATATAAACATGTATCTAAAAATAACATATAAAACATCAAAGTGTCCATATAAATATGTATCTAGACATAACATGTGTGTAATAAAATAAAATAATTAGCTACATCTCCCCTCCTGATCCTGGGCCTTGTCCCCAAAAGGGTCTATCAACTGCATCTGAACCCTGTGTCAAATGATAACTTGGACCATTTAATTATGTGTATAGAAAAATTATATCAAGATCTACATGTATATAAATCATATATATATATATATATATATATTGATTGTAACATACTTGGGACTCACGACATGTAGGATCTGTCGGTGTCTGCAGATCAGCAAAACGTAACATACTATCACTCAAACCCTATAACACATACACAAACACACACATATACATAAATTTAAACATATAGACATATTATTTACCATAATAAAAATAAATCTAAACATATAGAGATATTTACCATAGCATTATGTAATGCTCTATCGATCTGACTAATATCTGAATCATGCAATGAAAAAATAGTATCAGCGTCCAAGTTAATAGTGTGGCCTTGATCTGAAAGCATGGAGGTAAATAGACCAAGCTATCTAGCACTGACATCTTGAGTAGGGGGGGGTGTTGTAGGGTCCTAAGTAGCTGGGGTTGGTGTTGTAGCCTAGGCCTGTGTAGCAGCATGAGTAGTAGAAGGTGTAGGAATGTCCTCCTACCTCTATGAATCCTCTGGAGTGTTGTACATGATAAAATATGACTAATCTAAGAGCTCATGTCATGAAGTGGAATCCCTAAGAGTGTATATCGAGCATTAGCTACTAGAGAAGGTATGTCTGCAACTCCATAATCATCATCAACAGGTGCGCTAGATGATGCAACTGTGGGAGGGGTACCTCAAGACCGTAGCATATATCTACCACACCAATCAGAAGAAATCTCATGTAACTATGTGGTGACAATGGTGATGCTTGAAAAAATCTATGTCCTAATTGTGTCATCAGGAACACTCTCACTTGTAGCAGCCATCTATGGACCTCTCGGCATAACCAAAATTTTTGGACCCACCATTTCCCGTTTGCTAATAGGCGCAGGAGTGTCTGCAGGTTTTAATCTATCAGATAGTCTCCCCTGACCCTGCCCAACATGCCTTGGATAATTTGTATAGTCAACATCGTAGTGTAAATGAAATTCTACAAACAATTGTTTGCAGAAATATAGAGGGAATTCATCCTTCTGTGGCCATCTATGATGAGTGGCCAACCAACGAGGATACATCAATGGTGTGACGAGTGGATCAGTACACTTCGTCACAGAGTAGCCTTTGACTTTGTGATGATTTGTATAAGATGGAAAAATAGATTTCACCATGCCGATAGAAACCTTAATGTCAATCTGTGTGTACTTCACAATGCCAGTGGCACTATGAGATAAAGAAGAATAATATGTCTCAATGCTCATATCATCAAAAGGGTTGTATGATTCAACGGTCTGAATCATATGAAATAATTCCTCTTGCATCATTGTGACCTTCTCCTTATTAGGGATGGTGGTAGAAGAGGAAAGTGAGGTATCCAAAACCTGCATAGCATGAGATAATCTTGCAACTGTATCTCTAAATAATTGTTGTCTATCATGAGTGGAGGAGGTTGATCTGTGTGCTATACCAGACTCAACACTCTAACCCCCACCACAGACACTGGCATCCCCTCAGGATGCAGG
The DNA here is from genome assembly GCA_028749045.1 of Cupressus sempervirens. Taxonomy (NCBI): domain Eukaryota; kingdom Viridiplantae; phylum Streptophyta; class Pinopsida; order Cupressales; family Cupressaceae; genus Cupressus; species Cupressus sempervirens. The sequence goes on along the minus strand of CM053789.1, from coordinate 511,081,102 downwards.
AGCATGATCCCCAAAATTGAATGCCATAATGTATATATAAAAATAAATACGAGGATATGAATGTGAAGCTACAAGAGTGATAAATATCTAGAGATTTGCACATGCATATATATACAAATATAAACATACAAGTGTATTTAAATTAAAATAATTAAAAGTTAAATTTAATCTGAAACATATGTACATATAAATACACAACATTAAATGTATGGTGTTAAATTCAATCATGTAACATATATGTATTTTTAAACAAATTATCTTAGAGACCATATCTAATGTACATTGTAACGTGCTCATGCAAATGTGAAAAATAAATATTCATACATGTACATGTGTATATGCGATAAAAAAATAAAATTTCTTGATTAAATGATAACTAAGTGTACACATGTATATGCAATAAAAAGTACACATGTATATGCAATAAAAAAAAAAAATTCTTGACTAAATTCTAGATTTTGATGTAAATGCTTTGATTATTATGGGGAGTGTAGATGAGAGTTAGGACATAGGGATAGAAAAATTTGTTACTACATAAATAAATGAGTTTAGTTAGAAAATGTTAGTTTACAATTTAGAACTCATGACTTAATTTAGTAGTTTGAATTAGAGTTAAGAATGTTAATAAAGTAAATGGGATATAGTTTTATTAAGGTTGATAGTAAGGTCAGTCTATTATGTGCTAGTAAGCATATGAATACCTATTAGAACCTACAACAAACATAATGACCTAGTCTAGGAGTCCATAGGTCCCCTTAACATATATATGGATAAAAATACCTCGAAATGTATCATAAGAGTTCGTTATGTGTCATTTGGTAATGTAAGAATCATTATTACCTAATAAGACCTATTATATCCTAATAATACATATTAGGACTTATTAGAACCTATGAAAAATAGTATGACCTATTACGACTCCTATGTCCCCTTAAGACACACATGTATGGATAACGTACCGAAAAATGTATCATAAGTGATCTTAATGTGTTGTTTGGTAATGTAAGACTCATTATTACCTAACAATACCTATTATGTGCTAGTAAACATATGAATACCTATTAGAACCTACAACAGACATAATGACCTAGTAGGAGTCCATAGGTCCCCTTAACATATAAATGGATAAAAATACCTAAAAATGTATTATAAGAGGTCATTATGTGTCATTTGGTAATGTAAGAATCATCATTACCTAATAAGACCTATTATATCCTAATAATACATATTAAGACTTATTAGAACCTATAAAAAATAGTATGACCTATTACGACTCCTATGTCCCCTTAAGACACACATGTATGGATAATGTACCAAAAAATGTATCATAAGTGATCTTAATGTGTTGTTTGGTAATGTAAGACTCATTATTACCTGACAATACCTATTATGTGCTAGTAAACATATGAATACCTATTAGAACCTATAACAAACTTAATGACCTAGTAGGAGTCCCTAGGTCCGATTAACATATATATGGATAAAAATACCTAGAAATGTATAATAAGAGGTTGTTATGTGTCATTTGGTAATGTAAGAATCATCATTACCTAATAAGACCTATTATATCCTAATAATACATATTAAGACTTATTAGAACCTATAAAAAATAGTATGACCTATTACGACTCCTATGTCCCCTTAAGACACACATACATGGATAATGTACCTAAAAACATATCATTTAACTAATCTTAATGTTTTTTTGGTAATGTAAGACTCATTATTACCTAACAATAACTAGTTGTTAAAATGAACTTCATGAATATCTAAGTGTGGTTCACTCGGTTAGTAAAGTGCCTATGTTATGGTTAGAATGTGGTATAGGTTATGATTGTAGTTAATATAGGGTTATGGTAGAAGGTGTATTTAATGTCAAAATTAATTTCACCATAAGAGATTATTGTTTCACCTAGACCCATCAGGTTATGTTAGAAACTGAACAATGTCCCCTAAAGTTTTGCTACATTTTTTACTAATGTTTTTCTACATGTTTACCTCATGTTTCTCTATATTTTTTAACTAATTTTTTTGACATTTTTACCTAATGTTTTTCTATATTTTTACCTTATGTTTTTCTACACTTTTAACTAATGTTTTCTACACTTTTAACTAATGTTTTTCTACATTTTTATCTCATGTTTAACTACATTTTTGCTAAAAAATTAATTTAAATACCATTCTAAAACAATCTAAAATAATTTAAAACAATTTAATTAATTTAAATATATTAAAAAATAAAAAATTCTAAATATTTCACTCACAAAATAGGAAAAATACAACTACCTTAAGTACAATTAACATTTACTAATAAAAAACACATTAAAATTTTTTTTTAAAAGGGGGAGAAAAAAACGACTAACCTGTTACAGCCGAAACACCTGAGCTGCTCTCCAGGGACCTAGGAACTACAACAGTAAAAATGATAGCCATAAGAGGTTTATGATGATTTTATTATGGCACGGGGTCTCAGCCAGAACTATTTCGACTGAAAGGGTTCTAACCGAAATAGTACAGGCCACATAGGCATGAGAAACTGCCACATACGTATGTTTGATCGAAACTATTTCGGCCAAAACTATTCTGACCAAAATACCCAATCGTATCACAAACGGTCACACAACTTTGTGCTTCCACCCCATACAGAGTGGCTATTTGATGGTTGTAAGAAAATAATTAATTTTGTGTGTACATATATTTGATTTCAATGTATAATAATTACTAATTCATATCTACTTTGTTTGTATCAGCTTGAGTTAGAGAAGAGCCTAAACAAGAGGACGAGCGAGCATGTGAGGAAGACCCTATCATCCCCATCATCTCCCTCCACACAATGACCGAAGACCTCTAGGGATTTGTTACCTTCCCCTTGTAGAAAGGAGAAGATATAGTTGATACACACACATGTATAGGCATCAATGGAAATATATGTTGGATTTTATGTTAGTGGACATATTCAATATACACTTGATGTATATATGACATTTTATATTTGATGTATGACATATATTTGATGCATGAAATTATTAGACTTATGACATTATTGGTTAATATATGATATTTTTTTTCATGTATGACATTATTGGTTATCATAATATATTATATGTTTGTTCATGTATGACATTATTGGTTATCATAATATATTATATGTTCATTCATGTATGACATTATTGGTTATCATAATATATTATCAAGGTTGCATGGGTACTTGTACCCACACCCTTGGTACTCATACCCACGTACCCAAGTACTAGGTAGATGTATCCCAAGTACTGGGTACTTGGTGGAGAGCATCATAGCTAAGGACCTTGATTGAGATTTGTGATTATTATTTTTTTTCATCTTTTTTTTGTGTATCAGCTCGTTGTTTATCAAGCTTAATTCAATACCTAATTAGTTTGAAACTTTGATAGAATATTGATTAACAATAAACTTTATCACTGTTCAAGCATAAGTTTATCATTTCCAATATGTCATTGTCATATGGTTTAAGATCTTGTTCATATTTAAAGTTTTCCTTCTTTTTTATTTTTGTATCAAGCTTAATTTGATACCTAATCAGTTTGAAACTTTGATACAATATTGATCAACAATAAACTTTATCATTGTTAAAGCCAGAAATTTATCATTTGCAATATGTCACTATCATATGATTTACAATCTTCTTGTTCATGTTTAAAGTCCTCCTTCTATGTTATGCATCTAAACATTTATCATAAATTATTATTACAAACATATAACAAATCTGAAATTGAAAACAATACATTACATTTACAAACTTTATCATTTTTCTTGATTTGAAAAATCATTGTCATGACTCATAAATTCAGGTTTTCTATAAATATAAAAGTATAATTAAAAAAAAAGTTTAACATACCAAAGTACCCCTATCCCCTATTATAAACATACCTGTACCGATACCCTAAGTACCCCAAGTATCCCCGTCCCCATGCAACCTTGTATATTATATGTTTGTTCATGTATGACAGTATTGGTTATCACAATATATATCTTGTTTCTATTGTTTACATTTTATGTACATTTCATGTATCTCATTTTAATATAAATTACATCCAAAATGATGCAGAGTGCTCACACCAAAAGCTAGTGGATTCCCAACAAGAACACTTTTAAGGAAAACCTGCCTATGGCATTTAGTGACTCTTAGGGATGATTCAGTTCGGTGTGCCTGAGAACATTTGTGTGCTCAACGAGATGGGAGGAGCTTGGGGCTAGTGTTTACCTAGCAACCTAGAGCTAATAGAATAGATAGTTCGATCCCACGATGAAAGGTGAGAGAGATTTAGCAGTTGGCAACATTGTACTACCCAACACTACAAGTTTTAGCATCACTCGAGATGGCATTGCAAAATCAAAACAGAGTAAGATCACCAAAAAGTGAGAGAGGTTATTGTAGGTCTCCACAACATGGTCCTATAGCACATGGAATCGTATCCATACCTCACATGAGCTTTGACATATGCCCAATCAAATATTATTGCCCTATGACATTTAGTGACTCTTAGGGATGATTAGGTTCAACATGCTCGAGAAAGTTCGAGTGCTCATGGGATAGGAGGAGATTGGGACTAGTGTTTACCTAGCCACTCAGAGCCAATGTAATAGATAGTTCAATCCCACAATAAATGGTGAGGGAGATTTGGAAGTTGGCAACTTTGTACTAGCCGACACTACAAGTTTCAGCATCACCCAAGATGGCATCACAAAATCAAAACGGAGTAATATCTTCAAAAAGTGAGAGAGGTTATTGTAGGTCTTTGCAACATGGTCCTATAGCACTTAAAATTGCATCCATATCTCGTACGAGTTCTAAGATATGCCCTATCAAAGATCATTGCCCTATGGCATTTAGTAACTCTTAGGGACGTTTCAGTTCGGCATGCCCGAGAATGTTTGAGCACTCAAGGGGATGGGAGGATCTTGGGGATAGGGTTTACTCAACCACTCAAAGCTAACATAATAGACAGTTCAATCCCCATGATGAATGGTGAGGGAGTTTTGGTAGTTGGCAATGTTGTACTGGCTAATACTATGAGTTTCAACATCAACCGAGATGGCATCGCAAAGTCAAAATAGCATAAGATCTCCAAAAAGAGAGAGAGGTTATTGTAGGTCTCTGTAATATGGTCCTATAGCACCCAAAATCACATCCATACCTTGCACGAGCTCTAAGATGTGCCCCTCAAAGTTCACTGCCCTATGACATTTAGTGACTCTTAGGGACGTTTTGGTTCGACATGGCCAAGAACATTTGAGTGCTCAATGAGATGGGACAAGCTTAGGGCTAGGGTTTACCCATCCACTTAGAGCTAACAGAATAGATAGTTTGATCCCACGATGAATGATGAGAGAGATTTGGCAGCTGGCAACTTTGTACTGGCCAACATTATGAGTTTCAACATCACCCGAGATAGCATCACAAAATCAAAATAGATTAAGATCTCCAAAAAAAAAAAGAGGTTATTGTAGTTCTCCACAACATAGTCCTATAGCACCTAGAATCACATCCATACCTCACACGAGCTCTGATATATACCCATCAAAGATTTTTCCCTATAACATTTTGTAACTCTTAGGGATGTTTTGATTTGGTGTGCCCGAGAACATTTTAGCACTCAATGAGATAGTAGGAGCTTGGGGCTAGGGTTTACCTGGCCATCCAGAGCTAAAAGAAGAGATAGTTTGATCCCACAATGAATAGTGAAGGAGATTTGGTAGTTGGCAACATTGTACTAGCCAACACTATGAGTTTCAGCATCACCCAAGATGGCATTGCAAAATCAAAACTGAGTAAGATCTCCAAAAGTGAGAGAGATTACTATAGTTCTCCACAACATGGTCCTATAGCACCTATAATTGCATCCATACCTTACACGAGCTCTGAGATATGCCCCGTCAAAGATCGTTGCCCTATGAAATTTAGTGACTCTTAGGGACATTTTGGTTCAGCATGCCCTGAATGTTTGAGAACTCAATGGGATAGGATGAGCATGGGGATAGGGTTTACCTAGCCACTTGAAGCTAACAAAATAGACAGTTCGATCCCATGATGAATAGTGAGAGAGATTTGGCAATTCATGACTTTGTACTTGCCAACACTACAAGTTTCAACATCACCCGAGATGGCATTGTAAAATCAAAGTGGAGTAAGATATCCAAAAAGTGAGAGAGGTTAGTGTAGGCATTCACAAAATAGTCCTATAGAACCTAAAATCACATCCATTCCTCACACAAGCTCCGAGATATGTCTCATTAAAGATCATTGCCCTATGACATTTAGTGACTCTTATGGACGCTTCAGTTTGGCATGCCCAAGAATGTTTAAGTGATCAATAGGATGGGAGGAGCTTGAGGCTAGGGTTTACTTGATGACCTAGAGCTAACAGAATGGATAGTTTGATCCCATGATGAATAGTGAGGGAGATTTGGCAGTTGACAACTTTCTATTGGCCAACACTATGAGTTTCAACATCACCCAAGATGGCATCACAAAATCATAATGGAGTAAGATCTTTAAAAAGTGAGAGAGGTTATTGTAGGTCTTTGCAACATGGTTCTATAGTACCTAGAATCACATCCATACCTCACACAAGCTCTAAGATATGCCCCATCGAAGATCATTTCCCTATGACATTTAGTGGCTCTTAGGGATGTTTCAGTTTGGCATGCTCGAGAACGTTCGAGCGTTCAATGGATGGGATGAGCTTGGGCCTAGGGTTTACTTGGCCATCCAAAGCTAATGAAATATAAAATTTTATCCCATGATGAATGGTGAGGGAGATTTGGCAGTTGGCAACTTTGTACTGGCCAACACTATGAGTTTCAGCATCACCCAAGACAACATCACAAAATTAAAACAGAGTAAGATCTCTAAAAAGTGAGAGAGGTTATTGTAGGTCTCTACAATATGGTCCTATAGCACCTAAAATCACATCCATACATTGCACGAGCTCTAAGATATGCCTCGTCAAAGATCACTACCCTATGGCATTTAGTAACTCTTAGGGACATTTCGGTTCGGCGTGACCAAGAACATTCAAGCACTTAAAAAGATGGGAAGAGCTTGGGGCTAGGGTTTACCTAGCCTCCTGAAGCTAACAAAAAAGATAGTTCAATCCTATGATGAATTGTGAGGGAGATTTAGCAGTTGGCAACTTTGTACTGGCCAACAATACAAGTTTCAACATCACCCAAGATGGCATCACAAAATCAAAATGGAGTAAGATCTCTAAAAAGAGAGAGAGGTTATTTTAGATCTCTACAACATGATCTTATAGCACCTAGAATTGTATCCATACCTCACATGAGCTCTAAGATATGCCCCGTCATAGATCATTTCCCTATGGCATTTAGTGACTCTTAGGGATGTTTTAGTTTAGCATGCTTGAGAACATTTGAATGCTCAACAAGATAGGATAAGCTTGGGGATAGAGCTTACCTGGCCACCTAAAGATAAAAAAATAGATAGTTTGATCCGGTGAAAAATGATGAGGGAGATTTGGCAGTTGGCAACTTTGTACTGGCCAACACTACGAGTTTTAGCATCATGTGAGATGGATCGCAAAATCAAAATGGAGTAAGATCTCCAAAAGGAAAGAGAGGTTATTTTAGGTCTCTATAACATGGTCCTATAGAACCTAGAATCACATCCATACCTCACATGAGCTCCGACATATGCCCCGTCAAAGATTGCTACCCTATGGCATTTAGTGACTCTTAAGGACATTTTGGTTCGGCATGCCCAAGAATGTTCAAGTGCTCAATGGGATGGGATGAACTTGGGGCTAGGGTTTACCTAGCCACCCAAAGCTAACAAAATAGACAATTTGATCCCACAATGAATGATGAGGGAGATTTGGAAGTTGGCAACTTTGTACTAGCCAACACTATGAGTTTCAACATCACCCGAGATGGCGCTGCAAAATTAAAATGGAGTAAGATCTCTGAAAAAGCAAGAGAGGTTATTATAGGTCTCTACAACATGGTCCTATAACACCTAGAATTGCATGCATACCTTACATGAGCTCCAAGATATGCCTTGCCAAGGATCTCTGCCCTATGGCATTTGGTGACTCTTAGGGACGTTTCGATTCAGCGTGCCCAAGAATGTGTGAGCGCTCCACTAGATAGGACAAGCTTGGGGCTAGGGTTTACTCAGCCACCTAGATCTACTGAAATAGATAGTTTGATCCCATGATGAATGGTGAGGGAGATTTGGTAGTTGGCAACTTTGTACTGGCCAACGCTATGAGTTTCAACATCACCTAAGGTGGCATCACAAAATCAAAATAGAGTAAGATCTCCAAAAAGAGAGAGAGGTTATTGTAGGTCTCTACAACATGGTCCTATGGCACCCAAAATCACATCCATACCTTGCATGAGCTCCAACATACCTAAAACCAACTAAAAACAACTAATCCTTGGATTTCTTGACCAAAAACATTAAAAATCTTGAATTTGTCTAATGAGAAACTTTTGCTTATAACTTGCATAAAGTGCCTTAAGCATACAAAATTGTGTCTTTCCTTGACAACCATGGACTTCTCATCCAAGGGTTGTTTATTCTAGCCTAAGTAGGTAAAAAAACATGTAAACCAAAATATAAACCAAGTGCCTTGGTGCTCTATACAAGGAACATATCCCCAAACATGAATGAAAAGAGAAAAATGACCATGGAATGGAATACAAACACACCTTAGACCTTAGACCAAACTTCCTAAAACAAAATTGTTCTAAACAACCCAATCTACCATGGAAACTAGTACAGTCTACAAAAATAATGTAAAAAATGCCTTAAGACTCAGAAACTCAGTAATTTTGTGGTACAGGAGCACCTCAAACATTCAAGCCAAAGATAAAGATCATGAGGACCTTCATGAACCTCAAGGGAAATCTAGAGGATGGAATACAAAATCAGGGTCAACAAGACAATCAGAGGATAACGAAAATTAATTGGGAAATACTAAAGCCTATAATGGCTTTTTGATTTTGCAAATCCTAGAAATTATTAAAAGTCCTAAAGGGACCAAATTTTCTTTGTAAGGGGGACCAATAGAGTCCTTGGGTTAAATTGGAATTTTTAGGGTCTAGGAAAGTTTAATGATCATAAAAGATCAAATTGAGTAAGTTAGTGGTCTTTTTGTTTAAAAGAATTCAATAAATTGTATGTTGAAATTTTGAATTTTCAAAATCCAACGACTAGTTTAGGATTTAGAGGGAAGTTGGAGTTGTTATATTTTTAAAGCACTAAACCATCAACCCAACTGATCAGAGTTGGTTGAAATAGTTTGGAGAAGTTATTGTGAAGCTTTTATATATGTGAGAATTAGGAGTACAGATAGACACAATGAGATTGGTGAAATGCAACAATAAAACTCTTCATGTTTGCAAGTTTGTTCATTCTTGAGAATCTCAATTTAGCTTGTTTTGATATGCCAAAGAATCAATAAATTTATTCACTCAGCATCACTATTTTGTATAATTTAGGGCCCAATATTAATGGGATGACCAAACTAACTTGTATTATTAAGTGCTAACTGAGCATATGCAGATTAAGACAAGTTTTAGGTCATTTCCTTGGAGCATTTAGATTGTTGATAGGCCCAGATGCCTAAACCTTTGAAATTTCTAAAACTTATTGTATATTGAAACCCACCACCCTAGCTTATTCTACTTACAAGGCTTACTTGGAGCATAACACAACAAAAATGAAAAGGTGAAGGCCCTATGATTGGTGCAAGAGCACCCCTCTTATGAAATCATGTAATCAAGTTGTTTGGGTCATTTATGACCTCTTTCCAATTTTCTTTCCATGTTTTCAATAAGGTCATGATTTTAGACTCCTAGATTTTCCATTAACCCTTTTGCATGGTCCATTAGCATTATTGGGTGTTTTATAAGCCCATTGCTCAATGAGGTCACAAGGGTACAATTTTTGTATTTTGAATGCATATGCTTTTCATCTAGGGTCTAATAGTTGTATTGAGTCAATTAAGACTCATTTACATAGTTAAAATGCCTTTTAGGTACAAAAATGCAATAAAAGTTGCAAAAGTTGCTATGCCAACTTTGCAACCTTTTGCATAACTAAGTAAAATTGTTTGTAATCATTCCCTCAACAGTCACAACCTTTCAAATTTGGTTGGATCCGTTGGGGAAGACCTTTATATAGCACTTTCAAGTGGGTGGAATGTTAGTTTTTGGTGACTGATCAGGAAAGTACTGTACATATTTCATAAATTCTTTGGAGTTCAAGGCATCACCTCGAAAAAAAAATTGGTATTATTTGTAGATTCGCCACTAAAGTAATGGTTAATATTTGCCAATTTATGGCTGACATGCAGTAACCCTAAAGCGGTTTAATACTTATAGAAAAGGGCTTAGGGTTAGGGTTGTTTTAGAGTGGTGATGTGAAATAGGTTCTTGCAGTGGTATTGAGTTGTAAGGGATTATGGATTGTAGTCAGGTCGTAATCACTAGATTGTAATAATATCGGACTTGTTGTTTGGTGGACGTAGCCCAGGGATTGGGTGAACCACATTAAATCTTGGTGCCTTGTGTTCTTTTTTGTGTGATCTATTATTTTATGTTATTGGTTATATTTGCATGTAATTTTTATTTGCTGTCTGTTGTTTAATCCTAACATGGAAGGTATAATGTAAGATTTTGCTTTGAAATCAATAAAATATAACCTATTTTGTTGCATTCTAGGATTTTTTTGCATGGTATGGCTCTGTACAGATCAATAGGTGTCAAAACTTGGTATGGTTGGATGCATATTTGAGTTACCTTGGTCTTGAAATTTGGACAGCCCAAAATTTAAGGGTTTCAAGGGTTTTGGTGGAAATCACATTATAACTTGAGATTCCACCATAGCAATTTTATGGCCTTTGGTGGAGTCCTTGTATTATTAATGCTCTTTGAGATTTTTGTGGTTTTAGTTGTAGAAATTTAGGTATAAGGGAGAAAGATGATGCCCTAGGTGCATGTAGCATATATACACCAACTCACTATTTTGCTACAGTCAACACTTGAGACCTTAAAACTCATTTTCAAAGCTTCAAACTTGGGAATTAGGCTATTCAAAACATTCTTTAACATATCCAATTAGTTTGGTGGTTCTAGCACATGTCTAAATAGTACTTCCTCTGCAATAGTGGCCTAATCAACCCTTTAGCTTTAATTGTTGTCCCCACAGGTTAATGGAGCATTTTTGTGTATGTAATGTCAACACTTTGGAATCCAACAGTATATTAGGAGTAGGAGGTTTCTTGGTGGTTAGTTTTTTCTTCCATTCAACATTTACTAAGTTGCAAGCCATAACCTTGCTTCTTGGGCTACTAGAAATCCAAGAGGTTAATGAGGAACTATGACTTTTTCTCAGTTTGAGGCCTTCAAATTCAGTCCATATGCCCCTACTGATGTAAAAACTACATGCCTTAATTCTATGTTCATGGTTCCATGTCTAGAGTAGGTTTCATATGTTAAGCCTTTGTTGTTGTCAAGGTGCAAGTGCGGGGTTTTGGGCCTTGTTTGGGCTTTCAAACTTTGTTTAGGTTCCCTTGTGGGTTGTACTCTCCCAACCTTCATTGTTAGTACCCTACCACTTGCATCAATGATTCAAGGTGACCCTACACCACTCTTTCTCTCTCTCCCTCTCTCCCTACTGAATCTAATGAATGAACTGGATCTACTCTACATTTTAATGTCTCATGTATTTCCTTGTGGTCTGACTTGCAAACTTTCCAAAGAGTCTTATTATGTGATTTTCACCATATTTTATCAAGTGGACATTTGATGCGAAAACAAGGTTCAAATAATGAAGAATCTTCCTCTCTATTTACCAATCCTCAAATAACCACAAGTTAGGGTTCTTCATAGAATATCATCTAAGCCATGTGCTGGTTACAATGACCACACCGATATGGTACTCTAAACCTTCACCATCTATAACCCAATGATCCAATTTTTGTTTGGCTTGGACACAATGACACAATAATAATCTATCCCTTCTTCATTGTCTTCAGGTGCAATAACAACAAAAACATGGCCTACAGTGATAAATGCACAAAATATGATCATCAATTCAGAAAATACTTAGGTAAAAGTTATAAAGTTAAATATTGAAATTAAAAAGATATATATATATATATATATATATATATATATATTACCAGGTTGCACTAGATCAGACAAGCAGTGAAAGTCAATAGATGAATCCATCTCTACCATTTCCAGTGCTTGTGGGGGACGATAGGTGTCAATTGGGTCCAAAATCCATATATTCCATTTGTCCACCCATTCAATCGACTCACAGTCATCCCAATTTTCCTCTGCACATGATGGACAATAGCATGCCATTTTGTGTGTGTGGATACTCCATGAACCTACATCAGAGCTTCTAAAAGAGTGCAACTCACTTGATCCTATTAGTGTGCAACAATCCTCATATGGTGCAATGTTAGTATTAGCTATTAATCAAAAAAATCTATGAACAATAAACTCACCGTCCTTACCTAGACCCATTGTAGCATTACACCACTAGATGATGGATTTTGCATCTATCAATAGTGAATCATCTTTGTACTTTAGTTCTTCAAAAACTAAGGCTTTTTTGATGTATGCACCTACACCATCGTGCTCTCCCTTTCCATGACTAGCCTCTGTGAAATTTCACATACATTGAATTCTACATAACCTGTGCATCCTACTTAACCAATAGAACATCTATGTATTCTTGAATTAAGATGCGCAATTGTCTGACCAAATAATGTGATGACGATATTGTATGCCCATGTTAGCCAAATCCCCATAAAATAGTGATTTAGAACCCACTTTGTCATAAGCACTCATTAGATTCTTTACAATGCTTTTTTCATTTGAATCATCCATCATTCTTAGCTCAAGAATCTTCATGATATGCCTAACTTTCAAATTCCTCATCATTTCAAAAAATAATTTGCATTGACCTATAATATTTAATTCTTCAAAGAATAATCTCCCCATATGATTAACTTTTCTTTGACAAGTATGCTTGCTAATCTTGTCAGACATTGATTTCAAAATGTTAGTATCAATATCAATCAAATATTTTGGTCTTTTAAAATGAATTCTAGAAGGTGTTATAATCTCTTCCATTCCCTCAACATTTTGAACATTAACATAAGGTTGAGTGTTTTGGGTGCATTGAACCGAAGATGATGTGCCTTGGCAATAAGATGCAAAAGATGGAACATCACATACTTGATATGTTGATGTTGTGCCTTCAACATGACATGATGGAGTGTGTACATCGATGAATCTACAAATTAGTTTCTCTTCAACATGAGAGGATGATATGACTCCAACATTGGAATATGGTATAGCTTCATAAGTCAATTGTCTTCTTTAGCATAACAATCTCATTCATTCTCTTTGTGTTTCCAATTCTTCCTCTTTGTTTCTTTCTATCGATGGTTCTTTTTCCTCTTCAAAAGTCAATTCTTCATTATTGCTTTGCAATTTTCTTTGTTCATGTAATAGTTTCATTTTATCTCTTTTAATTTCCAAATCTCTCTCCCTCTTCATTTGCTTGATTTTTTGGTTTCATCCTTGGCATGATGATGATTTCTATTTTTCAAATTATTCAAACATATGAATTACTTGCAATTTGTGAATTACAAATCATTCAAATATATATATAAATTATAATTATTTCAATAAATACACAATAAATATTAAACAACTTGCCAAAATTTCTAACCATGTCCAAATAACAATTCATTCAAACATACAAATTTCAATGAATTCACTATATATTAAGCAACATGTCAAATTATAATCAAATTTGTCTTTATATAAAAATAAAGAATATTTAAAAAGGACTACACTAACCATTTCTATAGAAAGAATATTCAAAAAGCCTTCAAATAGTGTATCCAATGATTGAATTTGGTGTTTGCTAGCTTCAAATAAAATTAAGGAATGTTCAAAAAGCCTTCAAATAGTGTTTGCTAACTCCCAACAGCTTGAAACTTGTGTTTTCTATTTTAACAACATAATACACAATATAAAAAAAGCAGAAGATGGATCAGCAGGTACCCAAACTTGCTTTATGACCCTTTTTTTGTGTTTTCATATAGTGCATACACACTATGTAAAAAATAATCTCTCCCTATCCCACCATCCCCATCCCCTACTCTCTCTCTCCCCCTACTCTCTCTCCTCTCCCATCCCCTACTCTCTCTCACTCTCTCTCTCTCTCCTCTCCCATCTCCTACTCTCTCTCACTCTCTCTCCTCTACTATCCCTTACTCTCTCTCTCTCTCCCTCCCCTACTCCCTCTCCTTCTCCCTACTCCCTCTCCCATCCCCTACTCTCTGTCTCTCCCTACTTTATCTCTCCTCTCCCATCCCCTACTCTCTCTCTCTCACTCTCCCTCTCCCACCACCTACTCTCTCTCTCCCATCCCCTACTCTCTCTCACCCTCTCTCATCTCCCATCCCCCTCTCTCTCTCCCTCTCCCACCACCTACTCCCTCTCTCCCATCCCCTACTCTCTCTCTCCTCTCCCATCCCCTACTCTCTCTCCTCTTCCATCCCCTACTCTCTCTCCTCTCCCATCCCCTACTCTCTCTCTTAAACTCCCTCTCCTACTTCCTCTCCCATAGCCTACTCTCTCTCACTCTCTCTCCCTTCCCCTACTCTCTCACTCTCTCTCCTCTCCCATCCCCTACTCTCTCTTTCTCTCTCCTCTCCCATCCCCTACTCTCTCTCACTCTCTCTCTCCTCTCCCATCCCCTACTCTCTCTCTCTCACTCTCCCTCTCCTACTCCCTCTCCCACTCCCTACTCTCTCTCCCATCCCCTACTCTCTCTCTCCTCTCACATCCCCTACTCTCTCTCTTACACACACTCCCATCCCCCCTCTCTCTCTCCCTCTCCCACCACCTACTCTCTCTCTCCCATTCCCTACTCTCTCTCTCTCTCTCTCTCTCTCTCTCTCTCTCTCTCTCTCTCTCTCTCTCTCCCCTCTCCCATCCCCTACTCTCTCTCTCTCTCACACTCTCATCCTCCTCTCTCTCTCGCTCTCCCTCTCCCACTCTATCTCCCACCACCTACTCTCTCTCATCCCCTATTCTCGCTCTCTCTCTCTCCCATCTTGTTCTCTCTCTCTCTGCCATCCCCTGCTCTCTCTCTCTTATAGACACTCCCACCCCCCCTCTCTCTCCCTCTCCCACTCCTCTCCCACCACCTACTCTCTCTCTCTCACTCTCTCTCTCTCCCATCCACTACTCTCTTTCTCTCAAGCTACTCTCTCTCTCCCCTCTCCCATCCCCTACTCTCTCTTTCACACACACTCTCTCTCTCTCTCTCCCATTCCCCCTCTCTCTCTCCTCTCCCATCCCCTATTCTCTAGATCTCTCACACACACTCCCATCCCCCCTCTCTCTCCCTCTCTACTCTCTCTCTCCCATCCCCTACTGTAACTCTCTCTCTCTCACATCCCCTACTCTCTTTGTCACCCCTACTCTCTCTCACACTCTCTCCCATCCCCTACTCTCATTCTCTCTCCCATCCTGCACTCTCTCTTTTTCACCCCTACTCTCTCTTGCACTCTCACACTCTCTCCCATCCCCTACTCTCTCTCTCGGGCTACTCTCTTTGTCTCTCGCTCCCCTCTCCCATCCCCTACTCTCTAGATCTATCACACATACTCACATCCCCCCTCTCTCTCCCCCGCTCTCCCACTCCCTCTCTCATTTCCTATTGTCTCTTTCTCTCTCCCTCTCTACTCTCTCTCTCTCCCATCCCCTACTCTCACTCTCTCTCTCCCATCCTCGACTCTCTCTGCCACCCCTACTCTCTCTCACAATCTCACATTCTCTCCCATCCCCTACTCTCTCTTACACACACTCCCATCCCCCCTCTCTCTCCCACTCTCCCACTCTCTCTCCCACAGCCTACTCTCTCTCTACCATCTCCTACTCTCTCTCTACCCCCTTCCATCCCCTACTCTCTCTTTCACACACACACCCATCCCCCCTCTCTTTTTCTCTCTCTCTCCTCTCCTCTCCCATCCCCTACTCTCTCTCTCTCACTCCCTCTCCCTCTCTCACTCCCTCTCCCACCACCTACTCTCTCTCTCACTCTCACTCTCTCCCTCTCCACCACCCCTACTCTCTCTTAGACTCTCACACTCTCTCCCATCCCCTACTCTCTCTTATGCACATTCCCGTCCACCCTCTCTCTCCCTCTCCCACTACTTACTCTCTCTCCCATCCCCTACTCTCTCTTTCTCTTAGGATACTCTCTCCCCCTCTCCCATCCCCTACTCTCTCTCTCTTTCACACACACTCTCATCCCCCCTCTCTCTCCTCTCTCCCATCCCCTACTCTCTCTAACTAGCACACTCTCATCCTCCTCTCTCTCTCTCTCTCTCTTGCTCTCCCTATCCCACTGCCTCTCCCACTACCTGCTCTCTCTCTCCCATCCCCTACTCTCACTCTCTCTCTCCCATCCCCTATTCTCACTCTCTCTCTCTCCCATCCCCTACTCTCTCTCTACCACCCCCTACTCTCTCTCACTCTCTCCCATCCCCTACTCTCACTCTCTCTCATATCTTGTACCCTCTCTGCCACCCCCTACTCTCTCTCCCATCCCCTACTATCTCTCTTACACACACTCCCATCCTCCCTCTCTCTGTCTCTCCCTCTCCCACTCCTTCTTCCACCCCCTACTCTCTCTCTCCCCTCTCCCATCCCCTACTCTCTCTCTTTCTCACACACACATACTCCCATCCCCCCTCTCTCTCTCTCCTCTCCCATCCCCTACTCTCTAGATCTCTCATACACACTTCCATCCCCTTCTCTCTCTCTCTCTCCCTCTCCCACTCCCTCTCCCACCACCTACTCTCTCTCTCTCCCTCTCCCACTCCCTCTCCCACCACCTACTCTCTCTCTCACTCACTCTCTCTCTCCCTCTCTACTCTCTCTCCTATCTCCTACTATCACTCTCTCTCGCTCATCCCCTGTTATCTCTCTGCCACCCCTACTCTCTCTCACACTCTCTCTCATGCCCTACTCTCTCTCTTACACACACTCCCATCCCCCCTCTCTCTCTCCTCTCCCATCCCCTACTCTCTCTATCTCTCTCTCACTCACACTCTCATCCTCCTCTCTCTTGCTCTCCCTCTCCCACTCCCTCTCCCACCACCTACTCTCTCTCTCCCCATCCCCTACTCTCAATATCTCTCTCCCATCCCGTACTCTCTTTGCCATCCCTACTCTCTCACACACTTCCTCTCGCTCCCATCCCCTACTCTCTCTCTCCCCTCTCCCATCCCCTACTTTCTCTCTCTATCACCCCTACTCTCTCTCACACTCTCTCCCATGCCCTACTCTCTCTCACGCACACTCCCATCCTCCTCTCTCTCTCTTGCTCTCCCACTCTCTCTCTCTCTCTCTCTCTCTCTCTCTCTCTCTCTCTCTCTTTCCCATCCACTACTTTCAATCTCTCTCCCATACTGTACTCTCTCTCTACCACCCCTACTCTCTCACACTTCCTCTCTCTCTCATCCCCTACTCTCAATCTCTCTCTCCCATCTCATACTCTATCTCGATCACCCCTACTCTCTCCCATCCCCTACTCTCAATCTCTCTCCCATCTCGTACTCTCTCTTTGCCACCCTTACTCTATCTCTCACACTTCCTCTCTCTCCCATCTCGTACTCTCTCTTTGCCACCCTTACTCTATCTCTCACACTTCCTCTCTCTCCCCTCTCCCATCCCCTACTCTCTCTCTCTCTCTCTCTCTCTCTCTCTCTCTCTCTCTCTCACACACACACACACACACACACCCATCCCCCCCTCCTCTCTCTCTCTCTCTCACTATGCCTCTCTCCTTCCCTCTCTATGTTCTATTTAGGTATTAATAGTGTGTGTGCACTAAAGCACATATGTGCTAAAGTATGCATGTGCTATTAAGACTCAAATTTTAAAAATCTTTCAATAGCATGTGCCTGCTATAGCACACACACACTATTTAAAGCTTTGCATTCTACCAAGCTTAAGGCTTGTTTTTGCCTTGGGGATCCAACCCAAAGGTTTGGAGTCTATAAACTACTCTAAGACGTGTTTTGCTGCAAACATACAAAATTGATTGATTTTTCTTGTGTACTCTCTTTCAAGTTTCCTCATGGTTGAGCATCGATAAAATTAAGTTGCATGACATTGTAGGTCTTTGTGTTAGCTATATAACCATATACTTTATTTTTTGTTTCAACTATTTCAAGCCTTTCAACTATATTTTCTTTTGAATGTATGTCCATTTTTTGTCAAAAACCAACATGTACTAATTGGGCTATAGATTTTAGCTCATTCATCAAATTTTGCAACAACTTAGTTTTTTAGAAACTAGACCCCATTCTACACACTTTAAAAAAAAGAAGTTTTGATATTAGATTAGTGCTTAATCATTTCTAGGGGGAGCACATAGATATTTCACATTTTTGGGATGTGTCTAATTAAAAAATTCATTAAAGAAATACACATTCTAAAATTACCCAGAAAATTTGGGATAAACTACAAAGTGTTAGGTAACTTTTGACTAGAGCGATTAAAGAATTTCAAAAAAATAGTTAAAATTTTAGGGGGGCCACACTTTGTACTATGTTATTTTTTTTGGAATAAATAGTACCACTTTCTATGGCCACCTTTTTTGAGGACCTAAAACTAAACCATTTTGAAAAAAAAATAGTAGTTTAGAAATTAGATTCAAAGGACTACTACTTTTGTTTTTGTCATATCTTAAAATTTTGAGCATAACTATCTTCAAAGTCTCATTGAAGTTTAGAAATTGTTGATTTCAGAAACAAGGTGTCCACTTATACCTCCATTTTGGCACCACAACTTGGTGCACTTACCCATATAGAACTCTACAAATATGAAGAGTCAATAGGGAGAAGGAACAACTGGTGACCATTGGGTTTCATATCTCAAAAATCTACCTCATGAAGTCAAACCAACACAACCATGAATCATGACATCCCTTGGTCCCTATACCACATGTCAGAGGACAACAAAACTATGAGAAGATCTCAACATTGCCATACTAAGCCTTCTCCAAGTTAAACTAGAATAAATAAATAAATCTTCTCCTATTATTGTGCTCCCCTTTTGGACAAGATTAGCTAGCTCTAAAACCTAAAAATAAAATTCCCCATTGTCAAAATTTTATATTTTCTCCTCATCCAGAGATACAGCAGACAATGTCCCTTCTGTAATTATACCCATCTCCCTATGATGTTTTGAATTTTCACTTGGCTCTGCAATTATCTCTTCCCTTTGATAATTGAGCCTCTCAAACTCTTCACAAAGAGCCCCATGAAAATGGTAAGTCAACGTTGTATGCCTAAAATGTGAGCACACTTCTATGAGTCATTATATCCAAGATTGCATAAGAATGAAATCTCAGATGGCAACTCATAGCTCTCTATTCATGAAGTGCAAGGGTTTGTAATGGAGGCCCTTAGTTTGACCTTGTTTGTGCCCATGCAAGTATATAATAAAATGAGAGATTCAAAGATCAAAATATGAATGCAAATGAAGATGCAAACTAATCTAAATGACGACAATACAAAGCAATGCAAGATAGGAAATCTAATCCATGAAAGGAAATAACAATGCAAGATTAATCTACGAAAGAAAATATGGATCTAAGCTAATATGAAAAAGCAAGGATGGATCATGATGATGGAATCCATGGATACATGAGAGAAGAAAACAAGAAGATAGAAGTTCTCCACAAAAAACTTTAATGCTCAAACTCCTCCAAAAATCATTCTCCAAACGTGCAACATAACAATAGCATGATCATGGATGTCAAAAATGATGAGTGGGCTCTTCCTTATAAAGAAGAATGGACGATTAAGATTAAGAGGCAATAATATTTAATCAAGGGTGGAGAAAGAACAATCTATCTGAGACAAAATTCCACCAATGACAAAAGATGAGGAAAATTAAATGGAATCCCTCTTAGAAATATGTGCATTTAAGTGTAGAGGAAAAAAAATTTATTTAATTTTTATTTATTTTATTTCCTTTTTCAAGTGGGATTTTATTTAATTATAAGGGAGCAAGTTCTTTTAGTTAAATAGGAAATATTTAATTAAATTAAAAGAGGAGGTTTTCTCTTAATTAATTAAACGTGGATTAATTATTTAATTAAAAAATAGGTTTTCTTTTAATTAAATAAGACTTAGGATAAAATGATCAAATCTTAGGAAATATTGAAATAATTAAATTAATTACAATTTGATCAAAGAAATTGATTTGAATTCATTTAATAAAATATTGCAAACCATTGATTTAGGAATTTTGATAAATTGAATAATGGGGGCCCATAGTCTAGGTGACCATTTTAGGGTGCATAAATTTGCCCCTCTTTGACTAATGTGTGATCGATTCGAAAACACATGTAGTCAAAGAAAGAAATTGAAGTGTGAGATCATTTTGGGATCACAAAACAACACAGATGTGTGGTCAATTTGGGAACACATTAGGACAAAGAATACAGATAAGTTTTGATTTAAAAAAGTTGAGGATAAAATTGATAAAACTAAATCAAGGATTGAAGTTGATAAATACTGCCCCCTTGCGATTGAAATCGAAAGGAGATAGAGGAGAAGAAACAAATTGATAAATTTGATCAAATTGAACAAAAGATAAAGTTCTTGATGTAAGATTAAAGATATAAGAATCACAGGACCAAAGTGGATCATCAAGCATGAGATATTATGCCCCAAAGTTGAATTAGAAGAAAAGAAGTGGGGTAAAAGAAAATGGAAGATAGAAGTTTGGAAGAGGTGGAAAGAAATGAAAAGAAGAAAGAGAATTCTCCTCAAGAAAGAGAATGCCTCAAAATCAATCAACTATTTAAGATAGAAATTTTGATTGAGATCACAAAAGAAGATAAGGAAATGAAGATCAAAACATGACCACGGTTGATTAAAAGTCCACAAGAAAGATGAAGGGAAAACCCTCTCAAACTCATAATGCAACCTAAAAATGCAAACTAATATGAAGTCTAATAATGCAAGCTACATGAAATTGCAAAGGTGTACTTGCAAAAGAGAAACTGTAACACAAGATTTTGTGTTCATCATTAATTAGAGAATATTGAAGAACTTATTTTCATCATTGGGCCATTATTAATAGACATCAAAAAAGCACACAATCATCACTAGTCACAAGCACAACTATGAATATATGATGTGATTTATATTAGATTGGAATGTGGAAAGATTCTAACATAAGCATCAAAGACATAAAGGTGAAGATGACTTTGATGTTAGCTTACCCAATTTAATGTAGCAAAACCATGCTCGCATCAAGGCATAGAGGCCTGGATGACCAAGCAACCCCACTATTCTTTATTTGGCTCTTGCCAGGAATAGTTGGTGGGGGATGGATAAAGACAAGGGACAAGAGACAAGGGCAAGGAACAATAGGGACAATAACCCCACCCAAAGTCTAGGATGTTTATCTGGGTTGGTGGAGAGTTATCCTAAGTGTTTCAAGGGGACAATAGAGACACTTTAGAGTTTTAAGATCACATCAACAAGTAGAAAAAGAATAAAACATTCCCCATTCCCCAAGTCCTCTAGCTATGCATCTTGGAGAAACTTATCAAATAAGGGCACTCAACAAAAATCAATTTCAATTAGCACACAAAGAAAAGATCATGACATAGGTCATGCATTAAGTGGTGTGCTTAAAGTTTTAAGTGTGTTAAGTAATATTGAGTCTCAAGAATAAGGATCAAATGCTTGGAAGTAGGTAAGATCGCATGATGAAATTGGGTAAGACCAAACTGATAAGTGTTAAAAACACTCAATGTCGGGGGTTGTATTGAAAAATACAATTAGGGTGGTGTTGAAAAACACTATTTGCAAGGTGTCCTAAAGATTAATGCAGCCAAGAGACCAAATCTAACATGGTTATGCCCCACGGGAAAAGACCAATTCCAAACCAAGGAAACAAGGACAAGACATGATAGAGAAAGGCCAAGTGTCGAGGACATGCAGTAAGAAACAGGGGGTGCAAAGGCCTCAAGTAGTGCACATTTCCAAGTTTTCACCACTTGGATTATTATTTTATTTTTCTTTTTTTTGGAATATATAATTTTTTGGGGGGATACATCAAAGTGCTTATTACTAAGATGATCATTTTTTCAGGATATTTTCCAATTTTTAGAATTTTGATAGTGTACCATTTTTTTGTATTTTTGAAATATATCATTTTTTTTTGTATTTTTTAGGATCAATAAATATGTATAAAGATTCTCCTAGACAGAATGTGCATCATGGATAGAACTTCTTTAGGTGCAAGACATTGATAGGATTAAGGAGCTGCTCTCCCTCTATTATAGACAGTAAATAGGAACTAGACCCAAAAGTTGCTATAATAATGTAATGTTCAATCTAATTAGGTTCAAATTTACCCTTTTGATCTCTATTCTATTGATTCTTAGGATTTTCATGTAGGACAAGATCTCCCACCTAAAATTCTCTAGGGTGAACCTTTTTGTTGAATTCTTTTGACATGCACTTTTGATAGACCTCATATGGCCAAATGATGCTTGGCATTTCTCATCTAGAAGTCTAACTCTTAAAGTCTCATGGCACGATACAATCTTCATCTGTAACTAGACCTTTGAGAGAAACTTTGAGTGAAGGAATCTCAACCTTTAAAGGTAACACTACTTCAACACCATATGTAAGGGCAAAAGGAGTAGCCCTAGTAGGATTACAAATACTCATTCTATAGGCCCACAAAGCCAAATTTATTTGTAATTGCCAATCCCTACCATGATTATGAACTGTTCTATGTAAGATTTTTAGAATGGTTTTGTTTGATGCTTCTGCTTAACCATTTCCTTGTGAGAAGTAAATGGAGGACCAATGTTGTTTTATCTTGAATTTCTTACAAAGTTGTTTAAGGTCCTTATTTTTAAACTGGCCTCTGTTGTTAGTGGTAATCTTGGAAGGAACTCCATATCTACAGATAATATGATTCAGAATAAACAAGGAAACTATCTTACCATAGGCAACAAAAAGTGGGATAGCTTCTACCCATTTAGCGAATTAATCAGTAGCAGTGATAATAAACTTATGTCCACATGATGAGTTGGGATGAATTTTCCCAACAAGATCAAAGGCCCAACGCTGAAATGAACAATGAGAGATAGAAGGAATGAGTTCCCTACCCGAAGCATGTAATAGGTTACCATGTTTTTGACACTTTTCACATGACTTTCCAAAAGCTACTACATCAATCTGCATTGTGGGCTAATAGTACCCTACCCTAAGCAACCTTCAAGCCATGGAAAGACCATTGGAATATCCCCCAAAGATGCCCTCATGGATGTTAACTAATTCTTGATTGGATTCTTCCTTTTCTAAGAATCTAAGATGTGTTCCATCTAGACCCTTCCTATACAAATCTCCAGAGATAAGGGAATGGCGAGAGGCATTTCAAATAAGGTTTCTGCATTCAGATCGATTAAAGGTTTCAAGAATAATGTCATCACGAAGGTATGAATAAATGGCACCATAATGGGATGACTCATGACCAGCAATGGTACAAATAACATGACTTTCTTGGAATCATAGATAGGGTGATGTAGCTCTTCCACTAGGAATTCAAATCTTGATTCATGTTTCTCTAATTGGAAAAGTGAAGCAAGTGTAGCCATAGCATCAGTTGCTTTATTTTTTTCTCTAGGAATTTTTTGAAATGAGATAAATGTGCAGTAGCATCTCAAGGAATCAACCATTTGTTTGTAAGGTACCAATTTCTCATTTTTCGTTAAATAATTGTCATTGGCTTGGTTGATTATCAGTTGTGAATCCTCATAGATGTGTAACTCTATAATTATCCATTCTATAGCCATCTTAAGTCCATTTGATAAAGCTTTATACATACCCAAATTGACTACTTTTGTAGGTTCAATGAGCACTAAAGATCTTTCTTGAAAATAACTAGGGAGACGATCAAGTACCTCATCCTCAAGTGCCTTAGAGATTTTTTCAACCTTGGATATGTCCTTTCTTTTTTATTTTTTTTAGTTCCAACATTTCCACATAATGGTTTTTTTCGTCAGAATTCCTATTCTTTCTATTTTATTTTCTTTTTATTTTGTGACTAAGGAACTTGATATCTAGCTCTGTCATGTTGGTATTCGGTTCACTAGTGGAAGAGACTATGGGTTTAATGGCATTCAAATAGCAAGCTATCTCATAATCATTTTGAAACATTAAAAGCTCAAGTTTGTAATTGCATTGGGACCAATCAATCAAATCAGGATGAACAAGGGGTAAATCAATGATTGGTTCAAGGTTATGAATATGAATGCTACCTCTAGTGACCAAAGAGTTAGAGCCTGTTAAGAAATTTCCTAAACTACCCAAATCAGGATTCATCCTAACAAGAAAAGAATCATCCACTAAGTTAATATGTGAGTTTAAATCATCTGATCCTACACACGAATCATCAACTAACTTGGGTTGACAACTATATGTATGAACAACACAATGTTTATATCAACTATAGAAGGCTTCAAGAGGGAGTCCTATTCATACTCATTGGAATTTGTTTCTGAATCTTGACATGGATGTTTACACCATGAAGGATTGGGACAACTAGATGTGGAAGCCTCAATATCAAGGGTCACACTCTCTTGTTCTAAATTTACAACTATCTCATGAGATACTAGACTATCTAAATCTCCCCAAAGGAGATTAGTAAAAGGGACCCAATCTTCACACATATCTTGTTGATTTTCCAAATTAGTTATGTACTCTTGTTCTTCTTCACTGTCTAACTTATCAAGGATAGGAGCAACATTATTGTGATTTTCATATCCTAGGCCAACCAGCTTCTTAGACTTGCATCCAAAAAGACCATGATCAAGGGGTTCGGCTCTAGCATCCAATCTATTACTAAGAGGGCCATGTCCAAGATAATCCATCTTCTTGACAAAAATATACCCTCTTCCATAAGCTTTAGGAGAGGGAGTGAAGTTCTTATTATGCATATAATTCTCTTCTCGATAAATCCAAACTCTAATAGCGACATCTTTTTTCTCATCTTTAATAGGTAGTAACGACTGTACAAATGTGTCAAATAATGTCATAGTTGAAGAGAATAGTTTTGTCTCTTATGAAGGTTTACCATAAGATGTAGATGAAAATAGTAATTCTATGAGGGAGTTGATTTGATATCCCCCCATGCCAAGGCCGATGGATTTGAACTTGTCTTTACATTCATATAAACTTGTATCAAAGTCATCTGCTTCTCTATTGACGGGAACATGAGTACTTGCTTAAATCGAGTTAATAGACAAAGTATTATCCCCAGGTATACAAATCTTTGTTCCATTGTAAGGGAACTTAATACACTAATGATAGGTAGATGACACTGCTTGCATATCATGAATCTATGGTCTACCAAGTAAAATATTGTATGCAACGGGTCCAGCATCAACTATTTGGAATAAAATATGTTTTTCAACAGGACCAATCCTAATGGTAAGGATGGCCAACCCCTTTGAACTTCTCTCTACCTCATCATAAGCTTTGATAATAATCTTCCTTCTGGTACCAATAACTTGTTTAGAATAACCTAATGGCTTTAAAATACTCAAAGAACAAATATTAAGCCCAGCACCCTCATATATCAACATGTGCCTAACACGGGTTCTATGGATCATGACCTCAATATGAAGGGAAAGATTGTGTGGATGGCTCAAAGATTTATCATCTTCCTCTAAAAAGGAAAGGTAATGAGGGCTAGCAATATGATTAACCATGCTCTAGAATTGATTGACATCTAAATTGTTGGGGACATTCACCATGCACAAAGCATCCTCAAGGACTTGTTTGTGTCTCAAAGACAACTCTAAAAGCTCAAAGAACAAAATTTGAGTGGGGATTCTTTGCAATTGTTCAACAAGATTATAATTTGACCTAGGATTAACCACTGGTTTTCAAAGAACATACTTGGATTGCACTTGTTTTCTCTTACTTGGTTGATTTAAACTAAGTCCTTTGATGACAAGGGGACCTTGACTTCACATAATAGCATTGAGACTTTGGGAAGACACTTGCTTAGGTACACTAGACTAGTTTAAATTAGGTCTTCTAATGACAAGGGGACCTTGAGATGACTCTCTAGAGTGAGCACCCCTTAGCACCAAAACAATTTTTTCACCAACGATAGGAGAGCTCAAATTTAAATCATAACAATTGGGATCTTTATCTTCCATCATTTTGACACTTTCTTCTACAACCTCAAGCATATTGACAACATTTTCTACATTTGCATAAGTGTAAGTGATTGCAGCCTTTCCATTCTTAGGTTGGGAAGCTTCCCCTTTCTCATACTTGCACAAAGGTTCTTTGAATATTGTGTGATCAGCATTGGTATTTAATCCATCTCTTTCAAGTTTTCCATTCTTAATAAGATCTTGAACAATATGCTTAAATCTCCCATAGTTTTCAATATCGTGCCTAATGCCATTATGAATTTTGCAATAGGTCTTCTCCTCCCACCACCATGGATTAACTTCAAGTATGCAAAACTATGTGGCATCATAAGGGCATACAAGATTACAAGCAAGGAGCTTTGTGAATATCTCTTCATATGACTCACCCAATTGTGTAAAGTTATGTTTCTCTCCTTTAGGCCTTTCTTGATAACTTGTCTTGTTACTTTTTTTATTAGCACTAGCCAAATGGAGAACAACTTGGTATTTAGGCTTAGAGGAATCCACAACTCCAT
Source organism: Cupressus sempervirens (assembly GCA_028749045.1). Lineage (NCBI taxonomy): Eukaryota > Viridiplantae > Streptophyta > Pinopsida > Cupressales > Cupressaceae > Cupressus > Cupressus sempervirens. The sequence continues at coordinate 511,054,264 of CM053789.1, read as the reverse complement.
CATTAACAACTTGTTTTCTCATATTCCAATATGTATTCTTTCCTTTATCCTTGTTATTGTTGTTATTCTGACCATTTTTGTTGTTGTTTCCATTTTTTGTCAAAATACCTTGCTCTCTCAAAACATCCTCAATTCTAGATGCAACTTCAACCATGGTATCAAAGGACTCAAAAACCATCTTCTTAACTTCGTACTTCACCTCAGGAACCATGTTACTAATGAGGATTTCAATATTTTCTTTCTCAGGAATAGTCATAGAATAGAGAGAGCATTGTCGTCTCCATCTTTGCAAGAAAGAAACAAAGGATTCTCCTTGATTTTTCTTTGTGTGACATAAGTCCAATAGCGAGATGGATCGTGATATATTGTATGCAAAGTGTTGAAAAAATCTCTAAATTAACTCAAGGAAAGTCTTAATACGAGGACTTATATTGGCAAACCATTCCATTGCTTGACCCTTAAGACTCCTTGGAAATAATCTCATAAGGTATGAGTCCTCATGATGAAACTCAAAACTCATAGCATGGAACTGACTCACATGATCATTCGGATCCCCATTTCCATCATATTTTTCATATTGGAGATCTCAATTTTTCTAGAAAAATCTTTCATGTTAACACTCTTATCAAAAGGATTAGAACAAACTGAATCAAGTGAAAAAGAACTCTTGGGTGTTGATATTTGCTTCAGTTTTTTCTTCAATTGGTCAATTTCTTCTTTCATAGAGGGATCATGCTTTTGAATCTTTTTGTCTACATCAAATTTTTAAGGGACTTTAGCACCCTTGTTGATTAAATGTTGAAAGCTTGCATCTTTTCTTTGGTCCATATATGCTTCCATATGTTGCTGAAAATGTGGGTCTCATTGCATAGCCATGGAATCATGAGAATTATGGTCAAATTTTGAGCTACCACCTCCATATTGTGAACCATGATGAGCTTGTTGTGAAGGTTGTCTTGAAACTCTAGAAGGCGTTGGTCTCCTATAATAATCATATCTTGAAGCTCTCCTTCCTTTAGGGCTAGGAGATCATGAAGGAGATCATTTGTGTCTTACACTTTTAGGAGTCTTAGGAGGGGTGGATGGAAGAGAGTTGTTTCCACCACCAATGTGCACATTGTTGAATATATTGTCAATTTTTGAAGCCATGAGAAGGTGTTGTGCTTCTTTACAGGCTTTCCTTTCTTCCTCTAGGTGTCTAAATTGTTCTTCCTTCTTAGCTTGTTCTTCTACAAGGGCTTTCTTCTCACACTCAAGTACTTTGAGTCTTCCACCCGCATAACCTAAAGGTGTCATGAGCAGTGTACATGGTCTTGACTATCTAAACCAGTTACTAGTAAATGTTGCATTCACATGAGCACTAGAAAGCTCACTAATTTGATCATCATATTGGGATTTCTCTTCTTGATAAGCATAATGCTTACCTTTCTTAGCACTTTGGTGTGCATCCAAATATCTATCCTTAATATGGGGTGAGGCTAGTTTATATTCATGAGTGAGACCACCACTCAAAAGGTCAACATAGTATTCACCACTTTGATTCTTCTTTTGTGGAGCCATTGTAAAACCCATATCCATATCTAATTGAGGTGATGCTAAGGGTGTACTCAACTCAATCAGCTCACTACTATAGTCAAACAAAGCTTCTAGAATATTCTCCGACAATTGACCAAACACGGGTTCTTTTTCCCTTATGTCATTGACAAGTTTGAACTAAAGGTAATTGTTTAAAGATGACTTGAGGTTTCTTTCCTTGATCTACTTGATATCTTTTTGTAATAGGCATGGAAGAAAAGCTACTAGGTGATAAAATAGCCCTAAGAAACATTGGTACCAAACTAGGATAGTAAAAGCACTCACTTGTCCAAAAGAGATGTGATAAGATAGAATTTTGCAATAGGCATAAACCAACACTGTCAAATAGTTACCTACAACTTTGGGTGAATACCCTAGCACATATGGACTAGGAGGATGATTTAACCATATTATAAATAATTAAGATTGTTTTTTTATGAAAGTCGATGGACAAGAAATTACTAAGACTCTCCAAGCATAATATCAAATAATCCAAAGGTATATCTTTCTCAACAAGGATGGTCTCTAACTCATTGACTCCAAATAAGGTCACTTGTGAAATCAAAGATCACTAATTCAAGGGGTCAAAGCATAATAACCCAAGGTGTTGTTGTTTAGTATGGAGCCTGATCAATCCCCAAGTGGGAGGTTATTAGATTGTGGTGACTGATCAAGGATGTTTATGATCAGGGAAGTTCTATATATACTCCATAATTCCTCATGTAGGGTTCAAGGCCAAGTCGGGCCTCAAGCAGGGGCTTGGGGGTGGCATGCAATTATTAATTATAACCATAAAGAAGTAAAAATACTTGCATAAAAGGGATTAGGGTTAGGGATTTTTTGATTGTGGGTGATGCAAAAATTGGTTCTTGTGGTGGTATTGAGTTGCAAGGGATTACAGATTGTAATCAAGTTGTAATCACTGTAGACACCTAAATTTGATTACAACGCTTTGGCAATCTAATTTAGCCATCTCTAAAGGCATCATTAATTAAATTCTTATTTAATTAATCCTTTGCCATCCTTAGCTGATTAATTTAATTAATCATCTATAGTCCTAATTGATAAATCAAATAACTTATTATTTATCAATTAAATCTTTTTCTCCTATCTAAGTCCAAAATCCCCATTTATCAAATAAATCTATTTGATAAATAAAACCCTCAAATCTAATAAGACCCTAACTTATCCCTAAACCCTCTTTTTAGCCTAATCCGCCCCATCCACCCATACTAACCAAGCTTAGCCACTAACTCACCCACCCTCATTAATGCCATCCACTTGCACATCTCTAACATCCCTAATCTAATCCTAAACCCAAGCCTAATCCACCCCCTAATTTTGTCACATTCCCTAAACAAGTTTAAGACTTTCCTAAACCAAACCAAAGTCTCCCCTCAAAAATCCCAACCACCAAGTCATGAGTGTTCTTACAAAACATAAAAGACTCTTACAAGCCCACTCATGACTCTTACATCCATCTTCCACACTCTTCCCTCTTCCACACTCATTCCTCTTACATCTCTCTTACGTACTCAACCCCACTCATCATGCCTTTAACCAACCCTTTACCCTACCCTCTCACACTCATCCTCCTTGTGACAAGTGTCACCTTCCCATTGGTGCTAAACAAGCACAATCCATGTGCTCCCCTTTGAGTGCATCTTAGCCCTCCTTAACCATCTCTCCATCCTTGAATCTAAGCCCTCCATCCCTCTACCCCTTGGCCTATAAATTGAATCCCATCCCAAGCCATAAAATCAAAATCTTTGAGCTAAAGTTATCATGCCCTTTTGAGAGCCAAAATCTATACTCATACCCTTATAATGCCAAATTGAGAGCTCACAAAGCTACCAATTTGCCATTTACCCATCTCCATTGAATCCATTTGAGCATTTGAGCATACATCCCCAATCCACACATAGACACATCTAAAAAACAAGAGAACAATCTCATTGAGAGAGCTTATCCATGGCTCACATTCTCATTTGAGTTTGTCTTCTCTTTGTCTCTCTTATATGTTATGTTAGTTTTATGTGTAAATGCTTTCATTGAATTAGTATTTCTAGCACATTAGATTAGTGTATACATTTTGGCACGCCCGGTGGGACCCCACTATGGGTCATTTTTTTCATCCATTTCAATCTACATGTTGTTTTTAAAAACTAACAATCTAATGGTTTATGTTGTTTGAGTTGTTGCAAGGTGTGTTTGCTTGTTTTTGTAGGTTGAAGGACGCACTAAAGAGAAGGACGTATCTTTTAAAATTTGAAAATAACAAAGAAAATTAAAAAAATTGGAAAAAACCCGCGCTCGTTGGTTCCTTTCGCGCAGTGTCATCTCCGCCTATTGTCTTCACAGTTTGGCGTCTCTGCATGTCATCTCTGCAAAACGTCGTCTGTACAAACTCAACCGTCATCTCCACAAGCTCAACCGTCATCTGCGTGAGCTCAATTGCTATCTCCAAAAGCCCAAACTATCGTCTGCAAATTTTAGCATCTGCGCAGATTAGCATCTATGAGTTTTAGCGTCTCCGCCTGGCTTCTATCGGCTGCGCCACCTTCAAAAGCTCAAACTGTCGTCTCCGCTGCCACCAGCAATCAATTGTCATCTTCGCCTAGTAACTATCATCTTCGCTGCCGCCAATAGTCAATTGTCATCTCTGACGCCGCCAACTGCCTTCTTCATCAAACTGTCGTCTGTGAGTTTTGACGTTTTCGAGTTTCGACGTCTCCGCCTGATAAACTCTGATCTAAGCATTTTTACGTGTAAAAAAAATAGCAAAAAAAGTTAAAATTTTTGTCCCATAGTTAAGCTTTCATTTTTGAAGATTTTGGGTAACTAACTAAATTATTTTTTTTTGTCTCATTGCAGGTTGGAGCACATATGAAACCACTAACCATGTTTCTTGCAGGTTCGCATGTTGCTAAAAAAATGAACTTGAATTTTTAATCATTTGTCTTTGAATGCATGTTGCTAAAATGAACTTGAATGTTTAATCATTTGTCTTTGAATGCATGTTGCTAAAATGAACTTAAATGGTAAAACACATTTTCCTTTCAATGAATGTTGCTCAAAACACACTCTTGAATGCCATGAATTAAAATCAATTTTCCTTGGAATGCATGCTTAAAACAAACAGACTCAATCTTGAATGCCTAACAATCAATGAACATTGCATTATTTTGACGCATCTCAATGACGCTCGCATTTCTTACATTGATGAATTCTCGATTTCCATTATGTTGACGATGTTGTCAAGTTGGAATGAACATTGTATGCCATAATCACGAGTGTCTTCAATCATAGCTTACAAAATCTAAATCATCAATTAGAAAAGAACTCTGCTTTTTAGCCCAAGGTCATCCAAGTCTTCTCTCCCCTTGTCGTCTTTCGAGGCCATCTTGGGTGCATAAGATTAGGACCCAAAACCTTATTTTCTTTTTTAGGAGGCCTGCTTAGGGATTTCATCATCCCTTGGGACGACCTCAACTCTAGCGTTCCAACGGAGTATAAGAATCGGGAGGTGAATCGAAAGACACCTCTCTTGGGATCAAGATTTTGTCACTTGGGCTAAGCCTCAAGGAACTTTATACCCTTGAGAAGTGAAAGAGGAAAAGTGGGTTACCACTCCTCTCGGCTGTGTGACATCTTTTTGGTTTCATCTACGAATTTGGGCCTCACGTACCTTGTGTACATCGAGGACTCCCTAGCTAAACCACTATGTCTATTCTCAAAATGTTTTCCAATCATCTACATAGTCCTAAAAAAGAAAATTTAGCAGCATTATAGTTCTTAGTAATGTTGAACTCTATAGATTTTGCAATCTATAGTGGGTGAAATCCAATCCTGGTGCACTAGGTTTTTGACATATTCCAAGAATTTAATCAACCAAAGATACTTAAGAGATCAGACAACCCAAAAAAAGACTACACCTATGAAGATTTCCCCTACAAGGACATTTATATAGCAGTCGCTACTACCATGTCAAAAATTGCTATTACTGCTTGAGGTTTCATCCATGTCGTTGACCCAATAAAGGGAATGTCCACTATAGTTAACCCTTTCTAATAAAGGAAGACTCACAAAGTTGTACCACATGGGGACTTGGTTTGGATTCAAGGGTTCCAAGTTTCTGATATGCCCAAAAGGGAACAGAACATACTCCTCTAGCCTCTTTACCTTACCCAAACATAAAAAACAAGATTCTTTGACACGCTAATTTGAAATCACCTCACCAAATTTTTGGAAAAGCCAACAAAAAATACCATCAATCTCAAAAGAGAAAGTACTAATAGATGTTGAGGACAAACCCAAGCGAAATATTGAGATAATAATAAATATCCTTCCCTCCCTACAAGGATATCTATTGTTGAGAAGAGTTCCGCATGTAAGGCAAGAAAATGAAGCACATTCCTTCAAGAACTCCATAGATAGTGTTCATAGGACCTAATTACTATGTGATACACATGCATGAAAGTAAATCTAGATCCAATTTTAGAGCATCAAATGAAGTGTGAATCTATGAAAGCATGTAAAAGCACTGAAGCCAAACACATGACAGAGTTCATTTCACTTCCAAATCCAAATGTTATAGAGATCCAAAAAAAAAAACCTCGTAATCCTTGCAACATGTCTTTTCTCTGTTGTACCTTTCATTTATGCTTGAATGCGCATTCACAATGAACAAAGTAACAAGCAAAATAAGAAAACACAAGATATGCAATATATATCCAACTTATCCAAAACTAGGGTTAGATCTAAAAATCTATTTTTTAAGAGTGATAATAACCAAAAAATAATCCAAATGAAAGCTCACATCATGCATTGATCCATGTGAAAATTAAATGCAAGCTATTCATTAAATGCCCTTTTTTTAATATTGATTTTTGACCTAGTCAACAAGATTGGACCTATATGATATGAATTCAGATCCAAAACCCTAAGTATAGAAAAGTGAACCCTATAAAAATTAGAGAGCTTTCCAAAAATGTCAAAATTTTGAAAAGATCTTTTCATTTGTGCCCTAGAGAGCCATTTTATTAAAATAGACCAGTTTTTACAAATCAAATTATTGAGCCTTAATATGATCTCTAAAATCAAAACACAAAGAAAAAATCTTGTTTATAATTCAAATACCTTTCTAAAAATTATAACTTTTTTGAAAAATTCTCTAATTTGAGCCCTAAAATGATTTTTCATGAAAATCAAGAAAAAATTATATAAATTTGAAAATACCTCAAAAAATTCTAAAAATTTCATTGAAGCTTTGCTAATATGTTGCCACCCTACAAAACAAAATTTAGACCAAAATTTTAATCCATTTGGGAGAAATGATCAAATCTTTCAGATTTAGGGTTTTTTGTCTCCAAACAAATCCGCATAAGTGGTTAGCTCCAAAAATATCTAAAACCAACAAATAAAGGTGGGTTGTCCTATGGTGGGTGCTAAAAAAATATGCCTATAATGTAAGCACGCTTCTATGAGTCATTATATCCAAGATTTCTCAAGAATGAGATCTCAAATGGTGACTCATAGCTCTCTATTCATGGAGTGCAAGGGTATGTAATGGAAGCCCTCAATTTGACCTAGTTTGTGCCCATGCAAGTACACCATAAAATGAGAGATTCAAAGATCAAAATATGAATGGAAATGAAGATGCAAACTAATTTAAATGATGACAATGCAAAGTAATGCAAGAAAGAAAATCTAATCTATGAAAGGAAATAACAATGCAAGATTAATCTATGAAAGCAACTATGGATCTAAGCTAATATAAAAATGCAAGGATGGATCATGATGATGAAAGACATGGATGCATGAGAGAAGAAGACAAGAAGATAGAATTTCTCCACAAAAAAGCTTTAATGGCCAAACTCCTCCAAAAATCACTCTCCAAACCTACAACATAACAATAGTATAATCATGGATGTCAAAAATGAGGAGAGGGCTCTCCCTTATAAAGAGGAATGGACGATTAAGATTAAGAGGCAATAAGATTTAATCAAGGGTAGAGAAATAATGATCCATGTGAGACAAAATTTCACAAATGAGAAAAGAGGAGGAAAATTAAATGGAATCCCAGTTAGAAATATGTGCATTTAAGTGTAGAGCAAAAAACAATTTATTTAATTTTTTGTTATTGTATTTCCTTTTTCAATTGGGATTTTATTTAATTAAAAGGGAGCAAGTTATTTTAATTAAATTAAAAGACATGTTTTCCTCTTAATTAATTAAATGTGGATTAATTATTTAATTAAAAGAGAGGTTTTCTTTTAATTAAATAAGACTTAGGATAAAATGATCAAACCTTAGGAAATACTAAAATAATTAAATTAACTACAATTTGATGAAAGAAATTGATTTGAATTGATTTAATAAAATAGTTCAAACCATTGATTCAAGAATTTTGATAAATTGAATAATGGGGGCCCATAGTATAGGCAACCATTTTAGGGTGCATATAGGCACAACCCTAAATTCCTCTAATTTTTGCATCTTTTCAAGTTGCACTTGATTGGATCCCATATTGTCTGCAAAGAACACAAACACCTGCATATATGTTGGAGCTATTTTTTGGTTTGGGTACTAGTTATAATAGTGGCACTACTCACATCCTTGAGCATTTTCTTGTTCTACGTTGAATGTCTTGAGAGGAAATTTCATTGAAGGAAGAATGTTGGTGTGGATAGAGTCCACATTACTATGCATCACATTTTGGCAATGCATCATAGTCTTCCATGACATGTACATATAATAAAATATTTTTTTCTAGAACCTAGTGCTCAAGCTAATACTCTAGTCAAATCATTGTGCACATGATCATGAACATTAATGTTATTATATTCCAAAATAATAATTCCCTTTTTGCCAAAAATGTTTTCTTCTTTTGAGGATTTAGCAAATAATTTTGACCTCTCAACCGATTCTATAATGTTTAAAGCTATAAATTATGGACAAGATTTAGAGTATTCATCACAAGAAACGTGGGAATATGAGGATTTTTGGTGTCATGGGAATTTTCATCCTAGTCTGGATCTTCCTAAATGACAAATGACGGGTTTAACTCATGACCTTGTCCTCTGTTGTCAATCCCACTAGTCATACATCTATTTTCTTCACAAATCTTGTTAGGCCCCACATATGTGACCATATTTTCTCCATTTGTTGTTTCTATAACACTTCTCATGAAGGCTAGATCATTGGACCTATCTTGGAGCTTCTCTAGCTTCCATTACAAAAACCCAATTATGTGGTCTAACACTGGAAACTCCCTTTGCAATTGCATAATCCTTAGATGGGAGCTCCTTTGAAATTCCTTCAACTAGCTCTTGAATAATCTAGCCTTTGGAATCTAGTTCCCAATACTTTTCCCTTTCTTTGCCAATAGATCATGGTGGAAGCTCAAATACTTTAGTGTGGTTCTAGTGTAACAAAGAAGAATTTATCGTCTCCAAAGCCTCTACACCATTGTTGCTAGACAACTCAACATCGTTTCCCATTTCACTTTCAAAACCAATAACATTCTCTCTTCCTTTTGATTTCTTGAATGATGGTTGAATCTATTGGAAATATAAGGTAAGCTAGGTTACTAAGAGGGGAGGGGTGAATCAAGAGCCAATAAAACTTTATCGTAATTCACCAATTAATCCTTCATATATTATTCTAATCTAATTGTATGCATGAAATAATGAAAGCAATAAAAAATTCATAAAACTTTGACACAAGATATGGTAACCCATAAACCTTCCAATTAGAAATTGAAACTAGGTGGCAATGATACCCACAAGCTTTAGTACTACAGTATAAATTTAACTTGTTAAGGCTTACAATTGACCACTTATAGTGATCTGCCCTATTAGGAACAATAAGGACTATGAGGTCCACCTTGTTAAAGGACTTACAAACATACAATGAAGTATGCACTCTGTTAAGAGATTTAGCAAAGGATTGTTAAGTCTACCATGTTAAATGATTGGATTGATGCCCTATTAGGATGAATTAGTGGTTGATCTCTAATCTGCAACTCTGATTTTTTGAATGAGATTCCTTGTATTGTAATGATCACCTGGCTACGATAGATAAATCTTTGGTATCCCTTATACTTCTTGTAGCCTTCTTTAATTTTCACTCATATGCTTTTTATTCATCTTCACATTCTTATTTGGATATGATACAATGCATTACATATATACCAATCCAATATATTACATTTTGGAGTTGGCTACAATACCAAATTCATCATAATTCACAAAGTCATCCCAACTACTGTAACTCAAGTTCTGAAGAAAAACTCGGTGATGTTATGATACATGGAAAATACTATCAATGCTCAGAAAACTCTAGCACTTGGTTGAAGTTGAAGCTCATTCCATGCTAATCACTCTTCAAGTATCTCAAACTCAGTTAGAACTATGTGACTCAATGAATACTAAGAAACTCGATAGCTACTAAATCAATTGGTTGACACTGCATGACTCGATCAACACTAGACTCACTGAGTTAACACTACAAGCTTGGTAGACACTGCAAGGCTCGGTTAACTCTGGAGTCTTCATCACATCCACTAGATAGCTTAGTAGACATTGTTATACTCGAGCTATATTGTAAATTTTCTTTAATGTTGGGTAAATTTTGTGTAGCTTAGCATGAACTACAAATTTTTTGTTTAACTCAATAGCAACTGAGACACCATTTGACTGAGTGTTGAGTCATTGATAGATAAATTGACCTTAATGTCAACAATCTCCCCCTTTGGCATTAGTGACAAAAAAAATGCATCAAACCAAAAATATGAATACTCAAAATTACAAGTTAGAAAAATTTTATCACCATACTATGTCTTCAATTTGGTTTTTACTTCCAACTGATGTAGCGTTTGTAAAGATATTTTCTTCTCATCTGTACATGTATTTGCATAATACTATACTACTCCCCCATACATCTATCTCTCTTATACTCATATAGTATTCTCCTCTATTAGAATATTCATACAGATAATCTTAACATATTTACTTCTTCTCCTTTTGCATATTAAACATAGTTATTTCTCCCCCTTATTGACATAAATGCCAAAGGTGTATAATATCTACAAGTTAATACCAAAATGTGACAAGAAATCAAAATGTACCTTCAAAATTAGTATCATAGTCTTGTCCCAATTCTATTGCAATACCTTACTTGCATGAAGGGTTATCTTTACTTCTATTAGCAGTACCATAATGTGGTCAGCTATGGAGAAGTTATTATCATGGATGAGAGTCTTTGCATGTGCAATGTGCTTTTGTAGTGCATCCATGTTTGGAAGAATCATGCCCTGAATTTTTGCAAGTGTGGCCCTAATTTTGGCTTCTTCCCTCAATAATTCTGCTTGAAGATTTGCTAGATATATAATCCTTGTGTAATGTGCAGAAGTATAACTTGGATCAAGTCACAACTAGTGTGCACTTGCCTTCATATCCTCATCCATCTTGGAAAATTTATCCTTGATCTCCTTTATGAAGATAAATGTGTCACTCAGTTTGACAAACAATGAAACAACATTATTGACAAATGGTTCTAGTGAAGCAAGAATGTTAGATAGTTCTACTTGTTCTATTGCAGTATTTAGTGCAACTTGCTCCAACACTTTATTTTAAAACTTTCTTTTAGCTCTTTGCAGCAATTTTTCTTGTCTATTCAAATCTTCATTAAATTTATGGATAATTTCAGCTAATTGATCTAGAATAGTTTTTTTTCTATCAACCTCAATACTCGAAGCATCAACAAATATGTTCTTTAAGTCCTCAAGGACTTGATTTTTCTTCTCCTTCTCTTCTCTAAGCCTCTATTGCTTAGCTCTTTTCTTCAAGAGTTCTCCTAGGGTATCCATTTGATCAAGGGTGAGGATAGAGATGTCCCAATTTGGAATAACTATGTCCTCATCTAGATCAATTTCTTCCTCTTCTTCTTTACCCTTAACCTTTAGAATGGTAGAAACAATTTTTTACCCTTATTTAGAACTTTAGTGCTTGGTTGAGATTGATTCTCAACTGTCATTGCATTGGCTATGGATACACTCAAAATAGAAACTATTGTAGAAATAGATGGAATAGTAATAAATGTAGAAATAACACTAACAATAGGAATACCTTGTTGTTTCTTGGTTAAGCCTGATGTTGGAAGAACTTGTTGCTCAGCAAATGAAGTGTTGGGTACTTTAGTCAATGTAACACTTAGCAATAGAGATTCAAAGATTAGTTGGGTGCTTGGTGTAGTAGTAGTAACCAAAAACAACTCAATAGAAGCCTTCTCTGATCTTGATTGCACTAAGGCTTAACTTGGAGAGTGAGGAAATGAATTCATAACTAATGTTGCAATCTTCTTTGCATCAGTTTCTTCAATGCTCTATATTTCTAGAAGACTTTCCTTAGTGGCTTCCTATCCTTCCTCCTCATCATCAAGATCAACATTGTCTATCTCATCATCCTTTATTTTTTCTTTTTCTTTTGCATCCTTTTCATCAACATGCACCACAAAGTCACTAGGTTCGTGTAACCCATAGATGTTCTTCCATGTGGTAGAAGTAGACTGCACCATAGATTCAATGTCTTTAAGCAATATCAAACATGTGTTGAATTTAAGAGTGAGCTTCTTCTCATTTTACTTAAAGAATTCCTTCATCTCCTTTTCACTGAGACTCGACACAAATTGTCTCAAAGTTTGTTCACAAATGCCTTTAATAGTCTTCATTACACTATCCCATCTAGGCTTAACTGCCTCCAAAATTTCATCAGATATTTGTTGTGAAAGATCATAAGGTGAGTATTTCAACTTGTCCAATTTTGCCATAAGTGTATCTTCTATCTGCTTTTTCTCTTCATCACTTCTAGTCTCAGACTTAAGAGACTTAAAACATGCCATACCTACTCCTTCCATCTTGTTTGATTTTTCTTGAAGGGTAGGTGCAAACCTTTTGAAGATAACCAATTCTGCTTCATCTTCACCCAACTTCATCTTCTTTTTGGACTTGGCTTCTCTTCTTATAAATACTCCAGGGGAGGATTTAGTAGGTTTAGTTATTATAATAATCTTCCCCTTCTTCTTGGGAGGCTCTTCCTTCTTAGATTTAGTTTCCTCTACTTCATCCTCTTCATCTTTTTCTTCTACATCATCTCCTTTTCCCTCGAGAAGCATTAGAGGAAAGCTTGATGACTTTACATGCTTGATTATCTTTTCTATCCTCTTTCTTCCTCTTCTTACTACTTGAGGAAGCTTGATCTCAAGCACAATTCTTTCCTTGAATTCATCATAGCTTCCAAAATAGGTGGCTTTATAATATATGGGATCATTTAGTAGAGCTTCAATGATATCCTTAGTATCATCAATGTTAACCTCATAATCTAGAGGCTTAACCCATGCCACTAGGTCTGACTACTTGAATATAAACTTTATCATAGCTTCCTAGGTATCCTAAATCTATTGTGAATCTTTTCCTCGAATTACTCAAAGTAATTATCCATAATGCTGCTAAAATTCTTACCCAGTTCTGGGATGTACTCATTGATTTGGTATAGAATTAGAACATCCTTTCTCAATACAATAGATCATTTGGAAGGGAAAAACTTTTGAACAAAGAAAAATAGACATGTCAAAATACAACCAAACTTACATGGGTTTTTCTTTGACCCTATGATGCTTTCCATATTCATGTTGAATTATAATAGCAATAGCTAGGAAAGGTCGAAAGACAAGGTGTTCTTCACCACCTTATATGCTAGATCAACAGCCTCACATGACACATTGTTCAACCAGCTAGAGCTCTATATCTTGTGAAGAATCACATGGATCCCAAACTTCAACTCCATGTTTGTCACACCACTTAGCTTCATGCCTCTTCTGTCCCACTTGACAAGAGTACTCTTTGTTAGTTCAGGCCAACCTAGGTTTTTAGTGTTCTTAGCTTTGTTCAACATTGGCAATCCAGTGATTATGTGTATCATCTTCTTTGTTATCAAGATAGAGTGATCTAACCACAACTATCCATTATGAACTTGGCTCAGAATAAATTTGATCCACTTGAATTGAAAGTCCTTCAACATATGCAGAATATGTGTTAATTCCTTTGTTTCCAAATGGTTATGCTCAGGTTTGAGAATGCCATCCACACATAACTTATTGCATACTTCATTCATTTCTAGGGTTTGAAGCTCTTGGATTGAAAAATGATAGAATGAATGAATATCATGGACAAGAAGTACCTTGGGCAAAATTTGCAATTGCGCTCTAGCAGGGTCTAATGCCTCTACAATTGTTAGACTCAACTTGAATGTGGGAGCCTTGCAATCCACTGCATGAACCAACATTTCTAATCCTTTCTTTACTTTACTAGTTGAAGATGTCATCACTTGGTAGGGTTTCAAAAATGGGAGAATATTCAAAAATAATTGCTCAAATTTCTTGAAAACTCTAAATTCATTCTTCACTCTATGCTCTGAAAATTCATCATGCAATAATGCATTCAATTTCTTCCTTTGTAGTGAATTTCCTCTTTTCAATTACCGTTAATGCTTCATACAAATATTCACATGATGACAAGTTGTCCTCCACTCAGTTTGTTCTTTATTGCTCAAAAGACACCTTCAACTTGGTAAGGTCTCTTGACTCAGTAGGAACTACCAACTCACATAATTTCAAAACTTGGTAGCATTACTACCATTCAATCTGACCTTGGTACTTAGTAGAGTTACCAACTCAGTGTCTACATTATGAAATGATATGTAACCTAACCATGCTTGGTAAGATCTTGAACTTCTATTATCACTCGGTGATCGTTCTGCATCTTGAATGTTGATGTGGATATTTTTACTTGTTGGTTGGAACTGATGTTAGATGACTTCTTCTAAATCATAGTTCCAGTGATCTCCATAGGGAACTAATTTGAAATGGTTTATCCACCCAACTCATTAACTTGGGTATCATCCACTTCACGATTTTGGTTTGCATTCTCAAGAGATTTTGATACCCATTGTTGTCTCATTTGTTTTCTGATATTGTCATCTTTGGCTTTTTTTTTCACCTTCAATTCTTCCTATGTTCGTATAGTTCTTGGCAAATTGTCCAAGTTTTGTATAAATAAAACATCTTTTTGTAGTATCTCTTTTCCTCATGTGACGTTTCACACAATTTGTTGCAATGTGCCCAAACTCACCACAATAGTGACATTTACACCAAGTGTTGTAATCCCATCCATATATTGCTTTCACAATTTGTTTTTTTGGGTTCCACTTCTTGGTTTTGTACTTTGAAGATTTGTGTCCTTGTTTCTTGCAATCATGACACTTTCCTTCAAACTTAGGTTTCTTTGTGCATTCACGTGCTTTATGTCCATGCTTCTTGCAACTATAACACTTTCCATTGAATTTTTCTTTACCATTGCTCTAGCATTTGGTTGATGTATGACCTAACTTACCATAATGATTGCAAGTAGGCCTTTTGTTCTTGTGACCTCCTTGCTGAGATGATTCACCTTCTATTGTATATCCTAATCCAACTTTGCCTTTGTGCCTATGCTAACTTTTCTCATTCAATTGATTCATGCTTTCCTAAGATTTAATCATTCTTTCATTGGTTTGCTTTTCAATACTGAGATCATTTTGGAATCTTTCATTCTCTATCCTTAGATTGATAAGCTCTTGATTTGCATCATTGAGTCAATCAATAAAGTTTGCTTATTGAAGGGATAGTTGTTGAATTTAATTTCCCTTCTCTTATATCACTTCTTTGGCTTTTTCTTTTTCTTCCATGACTTCACATAATCTGACTAATTGGATTTCTTTGTCCCTTTTTAGTTTTCTAACTTCTTCTTGAAGATTGGAATTCTTCTCCAATAGGTCTTTGATTGTTGCATCCGCTTCATCTAGATTTCTTTTTGGACATAAGTCTTCAATACTTTTTTCAGTGTAGAGATTGTCATCCATTTGTACTACAAGAGCTTTCCTTCTTTTCAATGATTGAGAGAGCTTCTCCTTTTCTTTCTTGAGTTGTCTAATGGCTAATTCTAGATCTAACTTTTCATTATCAATAGCCTTACCTATCCTATATACCTCCATTGCCTCTAATCTTATCTCAAGTTGTCGAACTTTTGATGTGAAAACCAATAGCTCTGATACCAATTGTTGGAAATATAAGGTAGGCCAGGTTATTGAGAGGGGAGGGGAGAATCAACAACCAATAAAAATTTATCTTACTTTACCAATTAATCCTTCATATATTATTTTGATCTAATTGTATGCATGAAAGAATGAAAGCAATAAAACATTCATAGCACTTTGACACAAGATATGGTAACCTAGAAACCTTCCAATAAGAAAGTAAAACTAGGGTGGGGATGACACCCACAAGCTTTAGTGCTGCATTATAAAGTTAACTTGTTAAGGCTTACAATGGACCACTTCTAGTGATCTACCCTGTTAGGAAAAATAAGGACTGTAAGGTCTACCTTGTAAAGGATTTACAAATGTACAATGAAGTATGCACTGTTGGGTGATGCGACGCGCTCCCCTGCCCACAGGTGGTTAATTATGTGGTGTTCCATGTTCACTAACAGTCATGGCTTTTTGTGCAACGGCAAATGGGCCCAACAATTGGTATCAGAGCCTGGTTTTGGCCTGGTCATGGGTTCAAATCTCTCCGGTGCCTTCCCGACCCGCGTAAGCACCTGGTATGCGCGTCAAGGGGGAGATTGTTGGGTGATGCGACGCGCTCCCCTGCCCATAGGTGGTTAATTATGTGGTGTTCCATGTTTACTAACAGTCATGGCTTTTGGTGCAACGGCAAATGGGCCCAACATGCACACTATTAAGAGATTTAGCAAAAGACTATTAAGTCTACCCTAGTAAAGGATTTGACCGATGCACCTATTAGGATGAATCAATGGTTGATCTTTGATCTGCAACTCTGATTTATTGAATGTGATTCTTTGTATTGCGATGGTCACTGGGCTGTGATAGATAGATCTTTGTTGTCCCTTATATTTCTTGTAGCCTTCTTTAATTTGCACTTGTACACTCCTTATTCTTCTTCACATTCTTATATGGATATGATACAATGCATTACACATATACCAATCCAATTCATTACCTTCTAGAGTCAACTACAATACCAAATTCATCATAATTTACAAAGTCAACCCAACTATTGTAACTTGGATTCTAAAAAAAAACTTTTGATGTTTTGATACATGAAAAACACTATCAATGCTTGACAAACTCTAGCACTTAGTTGAAGTTGAAGCTTGGTCCATACTTATCACTCTTCAAGTAACTCGAACTTGGTCAGCACTATGTGATTTAGTGAATACTAAGAAACTCAGTAGCTACTAAATCACTTGGTTGACATTGTATGACTCAGTCAACACTAGATTCATTAAGTTAACACTGCGAGCTTGGTAGACAATACAAGGCTCAGTTAATACTAGAGTCTTCATCACATCCACTAGATAGCTCGCTAGATACTTCTATGCTTAGGCTATATTGTAAACTATCTTTGATGCTCAGTAGATGTTGTGTAGCTTGGCATGAACTGCAAATTTTCTGTTCATCTCAGTAGTAACTTAGACATCATTTGACTAAGTGTTGAGTCACTGATAGACAAATTGACCTTAATGTTAACAAAAACACCTCTTTTTCTTGAGGCTCACTCTGACACTTCCTTTCCAGGCAATGGCTGTCCATAGAAGGATTTGTATATTCCATTGTTGTTGAGAACACAGTGGTAACATTAAAACTTCTAGCTTACAAAATTTTGGTAACCAAACTTGGTGAGGCAACCTCATTTTCATATGTCAATTCCATGCATCATATGCCTCATTTACATCAATTTCATTTTTATTCACTACCAATTTTAAATTACTTACTCCCTGTGTGCAAATTTTACCCCCTGGACTGGGAAGGAAAACTTCAGAGCAGACACATTCTGTGAACATTATTTTTTCTTCAAAGAAGTCATCTCCACCTTTTGCATGGGGACAATAAGTTTGAAACCCATCCCACAAGGCCATCACTTCTTGTTGAGAGTATATGTCATAGTTGCATTGATACTAGGGAAAGGAATAAGCCTACCATCCTCTTCTTCTTGAAATGAATCTTCCTCTCCTTCATGTGAATCCTCCTCACTTTTCCATCCACCCCACCAATGTATGTGATGTTTCTTTATGACTTTCAGATACACATCTCTTAAATTATCAAGGAATTCATCAATGACAGAATCAATCTCATCTTCTTCCATCTTTATTCTAGCCTTACCTTGGCTCTAATACCAATTGTAAATAATAAATAGAAGATTTTTGGGCTTCACATTTACACCCAACAAATCCCCACTTGAAGTCCAACTACTGTAATGTATGAGACACCCACGAATTCCCCTATTGTTATTTCTTTACAATGTCGAGATAAGGTTGATAGAATTTGAACTTCTCTCCTGGAACAACCTTTGTAAGTGCATCTACTAGATTCTCCTTGGTGTTAATATTCATTACCCAAAGTTTTCCTTCCTCAAGTTTACTTCGAATAAAATGATAACACACTTCAATATGCCTAGTTCTTCTATGAGGCACTGCATTTTTGGTAAAGTCAATGGCACTTTTACTAACACAATACAAGGTTGATCCTTATTGAGGATAATCAAAATTACCAAAAAAATGTTGCAACCAAATCAACTCTTTTGTTCATTTATTGAGAGCAATGTATTCAACCTCAGTAGTAGAAAGTGAGACCACCAATTGCAACTTTGATGCCCAACTAATCGTTGCTCCAACAAAAGTGAAAACATAACCAATAGTAGATCTTCTATTATCTAAATTTCCAACCATATTCAAATCAATATAACCTCTAAGTGAAGTATCTTTGTCGCAAAAATACAACACAAAATCAGAAGTGCTCTTAAGATACCTTAAGATCCACTTAACAGCATCCTAATGTTGTTTACCTAGATTACTCATAAATATGTTGACAACCCCCACTTCTTGGGTGATATCCAAATGATTACAAACCATTTCATACATAAAACTATCCATTGTTGAAGAATGTGAGATGTCCTTGATGTAGTTTTTTTCTTCTTGTTTCTTGGGACACATGGTTGAAGATAATTGGAAATGATCAGCAAGAGGAGTGTTGACCGGTTTGGCATCCACCATGCCAAATCTTTATGCCTTGAGAACATAGTTCTCTTGAGAAATTTTTATTTCCTTCTTGTGTCTATCATAGATAATGTCCATGCCAAGTATTTGTCTCACTACCCCTAAATCCTTTATAGAAAGCCTTTGTGACAACTTCTCTTTCAATTCTAAAATTAGCTTCATAAATGAACTGGTAACAAGCATGTCAGCAACATAGAGCAATAAATGAACAAATGAACCATCAAGTAACTTCTTGTAGTAGACACATGGATCAGATTCACATCGAATGAAGTTATGTTCAATCATGAATCAATCGAACTTGAGGTACCACAGCCCCAGAGCTTACTTGAGACCATACAAGCTCTTCCTCAATCTACATTATAAGTTTTCATTATCATGTTTAATAAATCCCCTAGGATGCATTATGTAGATTTCTTCATTTAGGTCACTATGGAGGAATTTTGTTTTGACATCCAACTACTCAAGTTCAAGATCATGAGCAACAACTAAACCAAGAATAGCCCAAATTGTAATCATCTTGACCATGGATGAGAAGATTTCATTGAAATCTATGCTCTTTTGTTGATCGAAACCTTTAACAACTAGCCTGGCTTTGTAACCCTTCTGATTTTTGCCTTCATCTTTCAACTAATAAATTCATTGATTTTTTAGTGCTTTCTGATTTGGTGGCAAAGGAACCAAATCCCAAGTTTTATTTTGCAATAGAGAATCCATCTCTTCCTGCATTGCTGCTCCCTTTTGTGAGAATTTGATGCTTGCTAGTTCAACTTGGTCTAAAAGTAAAAGTTCTAGCTCTGCTTCTTCAGAATATAAGAGTCCATGATTAGAGAATTTGGTAGGAAGCCTTCTCTATCTGGTTGATTTCCTCCATCCTTGAGCATTTTCATTATTATTAGAATGTCCCTTTCCTTTATCCTGGGAATTTTGTGTTTGGAGTTCAAATTTACTACCCTTTGAAGATGTGTAATGCTTCTTTTGAAGATGAGAGTCACACTATCCATTAAAATATTGATGATCTAATTTCGAAATGTTATGGCTTCTTTGATGTGACGAAGGAATTTGATGTTGAGGAGATGTATTGGAATCATTCTTGTCATTTAGCCAATGTTGAGCAATATTGGAGATTTTGTGGCCATGAATATCATGAGCCTGAGAAAAGATGTTACCTTCAGTTTGTATGTTTCTATCATTATTGTTGTCATACTACTCAAATGAGGTGTTCTTGTCATGAGAGAAACCATCTTTAGATTGTGTGTTAGAGTGCACTTGCAATGAGAGAAAAACTGACGAGTGAACTTGTTAGTGGTAATCTCAGTTGGAGTGGTAACCTCAATGTGTCATGAGTGGCAAGTGGGTTCCTCATGCGGTGGTCGATTGTTGAATGAGACGAGAACACTTTAACATTGTATGCAGTGTTATGAGTGTTAGTGGTCAAGGTAGAGGACTATGGCTTGGATTGAGCATGCAAATTAATAGGTAGAGTCTCATCGTGTTGGCTGAGACTGTGGCAAGTGGGAGTAAATTGTTGATTGCAACAAGGGTGTGTCAAAGTGTCTAGGTAGTTCTCTGTGAAGACTTTGGAGTGTCAACCTCCATATTACCATGTTCGGTTTCAATTGGTTTTGTATGTTCCAATAGATTATTGTGATCTCTAATTTTATTTGGATTTGAGGATGGGGTGATATCACTATTGCTATGATAATCTGAATTTTGTTCACCATGTTCATCATCTTGATTCCACATACTTGTAGTAGATGAAGAGAAAGGGGGGCCTAAAATAGATATTGATGCATTTCCATAATGAACATTTAGAGGAGTAATATGGACATTTTTGTTACTATTGTTATCAAAAATAGAGAATGGGATATACTTATTCACATATTTTTCTTCTATTTTGAGAGCTAGAAATACCTTCTCATTAAAGACATCTCTACTCCTAATAATTTTCTTCCCAACGAGATCCCAAATTTTGAAACCGAACTAGTCTTCACCATAGCCCATGAATATGCCTCTTTATGATTTTGGATCAAGCTTTGCTCTTTTCTCCTTTGGAACATGTGCATAAGCTTCACATTTAAACACCCGGATGTGAGAATATGAGATTTTCTTTCCTAGCCACTCTTCCTCTGGTATGCCAAAATCCAACTAAGAAGAGGGACTTCAGTTGATTAAGTAGACTATTGTAGTACATTCCTCTGCCCAAAACTCCTTGCCAAAATTGGCATTAGAAAGTATACAATGAACTTTCTCAAGGATTGTTCTATTCAACCTCTCTGCTGCTCCACTTTCTTGAGGGGTGAATGGAACAATCTTGATTCTATGGATGCCATTATCCACACAAAATGAATCAAAATCTAATGAGAAAAACTCTCCTCAATTATCCATTTGCAATTAATTTATTTTGTGGCCAATTTGATTCTCAACTATAGCCTTAAAAATTTTAAACTTGTTGAAAACATCAGATTTCTTATGCAAAGTGTAAATCCATACTTTTCTTGTGCAATCATCAAGGAAAGTGAGGAAGAAGTTGTCTCCTCCAATGGAGCTTTCCTTGATGGGTCTGAAAACATCGAAATAGAAAAGTGCCAAAGGAGTGCCTTTCTTTTCATGTCTGGTCCTTAAGAAGCTGACCCACTTCTGCTTTCCATAGAGACAAATTTGACAAAATTGTAAGTCAACTGATTTCAACCCCGATAATTGCTCCCTTTTATGCATAACATCAAGGCCCTTTTTACTCATGTGACCGAACCTTTGATGTCACAATTCTAAATTTTTATCTTTAACTATCATGGCAGCCCTCACTTCACCGATATTTTCTACAATATATAAACTCCCAATCTTGTATCCTTTTGCAACTAACATGGATCCTTTTGTGAATTTCCATGAATCGGTTAGAAAGTGACAAAACCTTGTGCATATAGCTGACTAATGAAAATCAAATTTCTCTTTAGTTTTGGAACATGATGCACATCTTTTAATAGCCATTTAACACCTCCTTTCAAAGATAATAGAATATCTCCTTTTCTTACTGTTTCATGTGCTTTATTATCACCCGAATATACTTCATTGAACTTACCTTGATAATTCAAGAAGTATTTCATACAAGTGAAATGATGCACCGACATTCAAAACTGATGAGGCTGAAGTAGTCTTGGTTGTAGATAAAATCAGTACACTATCATCTTTGTCATAGATGGTGTTGGCTTGACTTTCTCAAACTCGTTCTTGTGCTCTTGTATAATTTCTACAATCCTTTTTCACGTCAGCACTTTTGCCACAAAACCAACAGTCTCCTCCTTTCCTCTCCTTTGACTTTGAGCACCTAGCTGATTTTGATCTTCTATGATGATTGTTTCTTCCCCTATTTTGGCTTCTTCCTCTAGTTTTGACATTGACCACCATCAAGGCTTCACTCGATGAGGATTTCTTGTTGCTTCTTCACATATCCTCACTAAGTAGATTGGCCATTACTTCATCATAGACTAGCTTATTCTTTGAGGAGTTAGAAGTACTAACTGCTATAGCAACGAGATCCCATCTATCAGGTATGGAACACAACAAGATGATAGCTTTAGATTCATCATCTTGAGTCATGCCAACAAAGGTTGCTTGACATAATACAGTGTTCAAATCATTTATATGATTTGACATCTCACTCCCATCCTTCATTTTTAGCTTGTAAAACTTAGATTCATAATGAATATTTTATTTTTAGCTGATGTACATACTTTGAAGTTTATCCCAAACTTCCTTAGTTGTAGATTCATTGTGTACATTGAAGAAAACATTCTGTGATAATGAAAGAAAGATTGTCACCTTTACCTTCTCATGAGTCTTATCTCAGTCTTCATCCTTCATTGCAATTGGTTTCTTAGCTTTTCCATCAATTGCTACCGCCAATCTTGCTTGACTGCATGCATCTAAACTTTCCACAAACTGAAATTCTACCCTGAGAATTTATGCATTTTCAAATCTTCCATGACTCTGAATGTTCAAACACTGAAATCAATCCCAGCATCTACGTCAAGCTCTAACACCAATTGTGAATAATAAAATGAGTAGAAAAAATCAATCAACAAAGAATACAAAATATAATGACACAATTATTTATCATGGTTCGGCAAAACTTTGCCTATGTCCATACTCCAACAGGGAATTACTTGAATTAATAAATCAATACCTTACATGGGTTGCACACAACCATTATATAGAACTCTATGAATTTGAAGAGTCAATAGCGAGAAGGAATAGTCAGTGACCATTGGACTTCATATCCCAACACCCTTTCTATTGCTCACATTTCAGGAAAAGGTGTTGCCAACTTATCGAGCTGCATTTGTGTACCAGATGTTTTTCAAATATAAACTTTTACAAGGTTTGAAATTATTGACACAATTTTGTTTCAGAATCTACTCAATTTTGTGTCCTCTTTTATTATCACTATTCAATGATTTGGGCAGTTCTGGATAAATAATCTCTAAAATCTAAAAAATCAAAAAGGAAAATCTTTTTTGGGCCTCTTTTGTGTCAAAATGTGCATTTACGAAATCCACAATGGATAGAGAAGATAATTATGAATATACATCGTTTCGTATATGAACAATACTTTTAAAACATTTTATCCAAGAATTTGATCAATATGGATAGAGGAGATAATTATGAATATACATGGTTCCATATATGAACAATACTTTTTAAACATTTTATCCAAGAATTTGATCAATTATGCACTATGACAACTATGGAGGAAAAAAAAACTCTCCCAAAAATTTTAACATTTTATTTTGTCATTTGAAAAGTTGTTTACATAGATATACACTTTAGTTTACGTTTTAGAATATATTTTATTTCATATATTATTTTACTTAATTTAAAATTATATGAAATAACTCAAAAAAACTATTTCTAAGTTATTAACTTTTACACAAACTATAAGCGAAAAGATTTTTAAAAAAATTGCTTGTATTTATTTGAACAAATCTACTTAACTTAAAATAGAATATAAAAATACTTTTTTTCAATTGTTGAACAAATCTATTTAAAAAAACAATATCCCATTAAGTTTTATACCTCTTTGTATGTAGAGAAAATGTAAGAAGAAAGACGAAATTTTCAAAACTTTAGGTGGAAAAATATATGTACATATAATTCTGATATTAAACTATTTTTCATATCTTTACAAGTACATTGTACATATCATTGAAAATTTTCATTTAAGGCATGAAAAGCTCTAAAAGTACAATATTTACTATCTGAGTAAATGCTTTTACATCGTATTTAACTTGAATTATTTATTATGGAAGGAAATTATTTCAACATTAATTGCATTCTCATCTTCTAGATTTTTTTTTACATTTTTCAATTACAAAAAATATAATTTATCCCTACCAAAATAACTTTAGACTTAAAAATATACACTCCCAAATATGATAATTGTTATTGAAAAAAAAAACAAGAGTCAAACAAAAACCATTAGTTCCTGCTTATATATAAATTTTCTCACCTAGAAATGCAACCAAGTTTAATTTCATTAAACCATTACATAAAGTCCACAAATATTTTATAGAAAGACCCAACAAACAAATTGAATAACTTGGAAATTCAGATAAAGCTGACATAACAAGCGTCATACAATCAAAATTTTGAATAAAACATAAAAAGTAGGTTCGATGCATGTGGGGAGGTGGGTCCACCGGGTTTTGAACAAATCAACTCGTGCTTTTCTACCACAATATTTATGTCAGGTTAAGGTTACATGGAGGTTTATTTAAGAATGAAATTTAATATATTTCTTTCTGAAGTGGGTTTTATATTCAATACAATTCATTTAATTCTTTCCTGTATGTATATATCCAGCCAATAGTCATATATAAAAATTATGCATCTTGTTGTGCACTGGATTTTTATATTGTAATTATTCTGTAAATTTCAGCATGACATTTTATGCTGCAATAACATAATTCCAATATTTCCATTTTAATAAAACTTCATTTCATTCAAAATCATGAAGTAGACTGTAACTCAATAACAATAATAGAAACATAGTTTTATTCATGCTAATGATTATCTCGATTTTTTAATCTTTTGAAGCAACAATAAGTGGCATAACTACAAGCCCGTAATTGAAAAGTTAACCTTTTTACCAGTGGACACTGCTAAGTGTTTGAAGAGACTGGTATATTTTGAACGGGAGTATTCCGGATTCGTACATGTATTCTGTTCTAAATAAAAAATCTACTGATCTCCTCCATAGAATGAAAATGAAAATGAAATTCTTTACTACCTCACTATTTTACTGCAGTCCTACTCAAAAAGCTCTTAGCAAGTGTTTAGTCCAGCGATAAAATGCCACGTCTGTACACGTGTATACGTTATAATTTCTGTCAATTGACTGGACATTCAAACCCTCCTTATGTACAGAAAACTTCCTGTAGCAGCAGCTTAGCTGAAGAAAGATAAAAACAGGAAGTTTCCCCTTCTCACCACGAAGACAATAGCAATCATAAAAAGATGCTTAATAACACAGCAGTCTTTTAGCCTTTTCAATCTAGGATTTGAGCAGACTGTTCATTTGAATCCGAACCAAGCGGCCATTTGTGAAGGGTTGAAAATGCCGGGAATGTGAATATCATCTGAGAGAAGGAAATCTGTTGTGAGCGTAGAGTAGAGCGCTTTCTGTTCTCTGGCAGCTTCGTCTCCTCCGAGATTCTTCTTTGCCTGAGCGGGGGCGTTTTCCGGAGGTCTCGTGCTCGAATCCTGCGGCGGCCATGGTTTTCCCAGCAATGTCCCGCGCTGGAGATATTCCCTCGCCATAAAACAGGCAAGCCGCCAGTTTACAGCTTTGGCTCCCGAAGGCAGCAAACAGGGCTGGGGGGTTTTATTTTCATTGGAGGTGACTGAAAGGGGATCGAACCCCAGCGGAGGCGATCGGCTTGTCCTGGCAGATCTCTGCCACTGGGAAAAGGTAGGATTTGAACCGTCATTGTTGATTAAATGTTGTGTGTCCTTGGGCAGCCTCATCTTCTTGTTGAACGGTGCGCTGTTTCGCCCGTCTTCAACAAAGGGTTTTCGTCTTCTGCAATCAATCCATTCCTTTTGCTGCAGTTGCGGACGAGGCGGGGAACGATGCCTGTACCTATTCATGATCAGATCTGAGAGTGAAATCAGGTCTCACGGAGATTCGAACACAAGATGTCGTAGATTGGCGGATCTTGTTCCATGAAACCTCCAAGGATCGATATAATTTGGGGAAAACGGACCTTCGATACAAATGCTTCTTCTTCAAGCTGATTGCAATTAAATGTTGTTTGTTTCCTTAAAATGCTGTACAGCTCCGTCCAGTGCTTTCAATGCAGACGGAGTAAAGCCAAAGAAAAAAGCTCTCCCACCCAATGACTCAATTGTCAGGCTTCTGTTCATCTAAAGTGATCCCCTGTTGCCCCCTCCTTAAAATGGGATATTTGGTTCGTGCATATATGCAATGTATATGCACACTATTAGGTTTAATGTATATATGCACACAAGTATGTGTGTTTTTAATTAGTTTTCTGACATTTCTTCAGTGAATGACATTTCTTCAGCGAATGATAACCAAGCACAACAACCGAGAGTGTAATCGAATTTCACTACGTGGGCATTTACTATTGTTCAATTGCTTTCCCTGTGATTGTGACAGATGTAAGAAGCATTAGGAATTAATTATTTTGTAAGCTAACCTACACCCCTTTTGTTACCTCTAATGTTTCCATTTGTACCTCACCATTTATGTTGTCCAAAATTTATTATTATTATTAGCACTTGTACCCCATAGGTTCAAGGGTCAAGCTAATTGTTAGACTAAAAACAGTTCAATTTTTCATAATAAGGAGAAATGATTCATCTACTCCAAAACAATTAATGTCAAACTCAGTTGTACAATGTTTACTCTACATTAAATGTAAGATTCGATTGCAAAGTAAAGTTGGGATACCAATAGTAAGATGTCATTCAAAATAATTATGTAGGAATGGACAATTGTTTATAAGAGAAAATCGCAAAATCACTCGTGTTTACAAGAGAATTAGGTAGTGTATGTCCTACTTTTCAATTTAAAGAAGATTAGGTAGACATCAATCACATCAATTATTTTAAACTTCTTAGTCTCCTACGAAATACAAATGTTTCTTGTTTCGTATCAATTATGAATTTCTAAATTTCCACAGAATCTCTTTTGCTAAGATGTGCAAAATTTGTTTTGATGATGACCTATTGCAATTTTCAATATAATCCTTTTGTGTGATGTGGACATAGCTTTCACTTCACACTGAAGATATCTTATGTCATCAAAACCTCTTTGGCAGACTTGATGCACATTTTACCCTAAATAACCGATAATTCAAATGCAAATTGTGCATAGAGACAACCCACTTTGTTTCATGTAAAAAACATTTGCTTTCGACATGCCTTCCCAACCATAGAATGAATCAAAATAAAGAAGTGATTCAATGGTGCTTTTTGGATATACATTTTTTTATAGAAATCTTTTTACTATTGTTATATAATCGTAGATCGCAATCCAAGGCATCATCGAATCAAAGTATTTCAGAAACTCTCAAATATGTTATGAGAGTGACTCTTTGATCCTTCTAACAACAAAGATGTATTCCCTTTCTATGTCAAGTTGAACTCTAGGTGTTGACATAGTGTCATAATCTACATTCTTTCATAACAATGAGTAATTTATGATATTGAATATATCTCTTTCATATGTTATTCAATGTAGCTTTCATATTATATGAATACCTCATTGTTCTCAATTTAAAGTGTAAATGATCCTGCTTGATAATGTCAAAATTACTACATTTTATACAACTTAAAAAATATTGACATTTTATACAACTTTAAAAATATCGACATTTTATACAACTTTAAAAATATCAACATTTTATACAACTTTAAAAATATCGTACAACATATGCCCATATGAACATAAGGGCCCATTTGGCGGTGGGAATATGAGTGGAATAGGCATATGTAAATTCTTAAACTTCCAAATTCTTTGTTTGGGTGCACCAAATCGGAATTGCAAATAGGAATATAATAGGAATATAGGAAGATGTATTCCAGTTTTGGCCCAAAAAAAAGTATTTGCAATTCCACCTAAATAGGTGGAATTGGAATACGTATTCCTATTCCAGTTTCATTTATTCTAGAAAACATAAACTTTTGGGTCCATGAATTCCCCATCAAATTCAGGGAGAACCAAATAGAGAATAGGAATATGTAGATCCCTATTTTCTATTCCAAAATAATAATTTTTATTCCCATATTTCTATTCCCATGGCCAAACAAGCACTAAACATTGCACCTGTGTGAACCTAAACATTGCACCTTGTTGGTGCATACATATCATAAGTTCTTTAAATCAATGCGTTCAATTTCAGCCATTGATTATTGTCCATTTCCTATAAACAAATTTTCAATACCATAAGAAAAATAAATATGTTGAGAGTAACAAAATTTAAAAGATATATAAGTAAATGATAACAAAATATAATCTTTGTAGACAACATGGAAGAAAAGTAATCAAGCCACATAATAACCAACTTATTCTGAAGCGAGTGTTATCTCCTATACCATGTTTGATTAGGAGAAGTAAGCTCCCATAAATTCTAACTAGACCAAATCTACAAGAACAAACACTAATCATCCCCAAATAATCTCCCAGCGGATCAAGTTCTTGTTGGGTTATGAATTCCAATGATCACATGACTGTTCACTCTCCCTCAACTGTTCGTATAGCTCTATATAATGGTCGTGTGCAGCTCATGTAATTGTATCAATTCATTAATAGTAATTCCCTGCTAGAGTGTGGACGTAGGCAAGTTTTTTCAAACCACAATAAATTTGTGCTATTGTGTGTTTCATCTTCTTTGATTCAATTTCTTTGCTTGTTATTATATTTACAATTGGTATCAGAGCCGAGGTGAGGCTAGAGCAAAGATGGAAGATAGTGAAGTTGATTTTATCATCAATGAATTTCTTGGAAATTTGGGCTTGATAGAAAATAAGGTTGTGTCTGCTAAGAGCAAAAGAATCCACCATGTGCACTAGTGGGATGGCTGGGAAAACAAGCTTGAAGATGAATCAGAAGATTTAAAATCTATTAAATTTGAGCTTAATGCAATTCTTGAGCACACAGACGCGCATAAGAAAATTGTCATGGAATAATTGTAGAAGTGGACAAGAGAAGATAAGACTGGCAAGTCTGTAAAATGTCTTGTACTGACATATTATAAAATGAATTCTCTTACTTCTAATTCCAACCTCGATGACACAAATAATTCTGCATCTAGAGTTCATAGGATGCTGCAACTAGAATACTTTGAAGAACATGGGAAGTTTCCAGTAGAAGAAGATGAAAGGGCAGACGAGAAGTCTATTATGAAAGAAGATAAAGGGGAATGGGTAGAAGAAGATAAAACAGTGAACACGAAGTTCACTGTAGAAGAAGGTGAAAGGGAAGAGTTGGGTTTTGAAATTGAGATGGAGGTCATAGGACAAACAATAGAGTCTCCCATAGGTGCAAGTGATATTCCTATAGAGGTGGAAGCCGACACCGATGAAGATACTTCAGCGGCTGCAAAGGCTGACAGTAGTGGGTTTCTTATTGCGCAAGATTCTCACGTTGAATCGTTATATCCTCAGAAAACATTTGCCAAAGACCAATATACTGTGTTCAAAGAAACCACAAGCTTGGGTTGCACAGACCAAGCCATTTCCCATCGGTCTCATGTTGATCATGACCCTGATGCGCAATCTGTGCCATTACAGAGACTGGCAATGAGGGGGTTGCTGACGAGTCTCAATTTCCTCATTAATGAAATTGGGGATTCAATTGTTAAGTGTGACAATCAACATAACAGTTTTGACTATCCACGGCCGAGAAAAGAACATTGAGAGGATGTGAGAAAGATGCACTTTCCTCAATGGTGTGAAAGGAGAACAATGGATGGTGCAGGCGACAACACCGAGGGACAATGCAGGTCATAATAAATACCCACACCAAGAAATGGCTCAAAGGCATGTGAAGTGGTCAAACACACGAGGGAGTTATAATTTCAATAGGCCAAAGCTTGGAGGACTTACTGAAAAAGTAGTGACTAGGTTTCAATACCCACTCACTAATGAGTTGGATAGGTCAACACACGATGATAATCGGCCTGGCAAACAGAACTGGGAGGATGCCAGAAGCATGTAGTTTCCTCAACAGTGTGAAAGGAGGGCACTTGACGGTTAGGGGGAAAATATTGTTCCCCATTCTCATTATAATGTGCAAACCATTATGGACTTGCTACAGGATTTTAATAATTCACCAGTTTGTGTCATGCAGACTGAGCTATCTTTGGTAGTTGGTCAGGAAGACTGTTGCTTAAGGAATAGAGGTTTGATGCGCTCATGGAAGACTGCACATATATGAATTGGAAAGAAAATATGTGGGAACAACAAGCTGTATTTAAAATGACCGAGAGCATTGGCCTTTGAGATGCTTTGTTAAGGATTGCAGAGAAGGGAGTATGTGGCTTTGTGCCGAAAGAAGATATTTATAACTCCAATCTAATGTGGAGAAGATTCATTCGAAGTGTGTTGGAGCAAAGTCTTGCAGTCTTGAGATCGTCTCAAGGACTCATTCTTCTCTGAAATTCAAAATAGGAAGAAGGGGATGCTACCATGCATGGCTGTGTCAGTTGGATTTCACGGGGGAGATTGTTGGGTTATGAATTCAAATGGTCACATGACTGTTTGCTCTGCCTCAATTGTTTGTATTCGCAGAGCTCTATATAATGACAATGTGCAGCCCATTAATTGTATCGATATATTAATAGTAATTGTTGGGATTTGAAGCCCAACAGTCACATGACTATCCGTTCTCCCTCTTGACTCTTCGTATTTGTAGAGTTCTATATAATGGCTGCGTGCAGCCCATGTAAAGTATCGGTTAATTAATACAAGTAATTCCTTGCTAAGTGTGGATGTAGGCAAGTTTTGCCGAACCACGATAAATCTGTGTTATTTTGTATTTCGTCTTCTTTGATTCAATTTCTTTGCTTGTTATTATATTTACAATTGGTATCAGAGCCAGTTTGGCTTGAGCAAAGATGGAAGAAGAAGATGATGTTGATTTTATCAAAAGAATTTCTTGAAAATTTAGATTCTGTTGAAGAGGAGGATGTTGAAGCAAGTGAGGATGAAGTTGAGGCTGAAGAGGAGGATGCTAAAGAAAGCAAGGATGAACTTTATGAAGTTGGTGTTTATATGACTAAAGAGGAGTATCAAGAAGAAAGATTTATGAGGATGAAGGAAGAGAATTTCCTACTCACAGACTAATTGTTTTGTCTGTACTATAAGTTGGAGGTTTTGTGTCGTATAGTGAATTTTGAGAAAGATAACTTTGAAAAAGAGTGGGAGTTTTTTGAAGAAATTTTGTTTCAGGAAGAAGAGGATAGTGGGAAAAGCAATTCAAAGGACATTTATCTTGCAAAAATGTATGACTCGCTGAGAGAGAAGTTTCCTCTTAGTGAAAAGAAATCACAAGAAGATTTTAAGTGCCTGACAATTGAAGATCTAAGGAGCGTGGGGATTATAGAGCTCAAAAGGGCTAGTGAGGGCCAGGAGCTCAAGGCTACACATGATCTAGAAGCTTCTGGCATGTCAGAGAATAAATAATCTGATGATTTATTGTTGCGGTTTATAGAAATAGAAGAAGAATGGAATGCATTGATTGCGGGCTCTTCTCCAACACCTCAGAAGCAAAACTAGAATATGAGTAATCCCACATCAATCCTGCATAAACATCCTCTAACCACACAGTCATTAACAGACATTGACAGAGATGCCACACAAGATATTTGGCAATAGAATGAATTTTTCCATGACACCCCATACGAAATTCCAGGCGGTGGTATGTTTGGTGAAAGTGACAATTTATTTGGCGAACATGGAGGTCTATTTGATGAGGAAATGCTAATCTCTACTCAACTGGAGGATGTGGCTCATAGTCACAAGGGAAACTCCCTATACACCATGGCAAGGAGCTATGAGAAGGGGCTTCCAGAGCCCATAGAAAATGATGATATTGATTTGCACACACATTTCCCTGGTGATCATTTAATAAAAATACATTCAAATCTGCAAATAGAGAACTTGTTTGAAGAGGGTCACGATGGAAAGTATGTGGGTATGAGATCATTTAATTCTCCAGTTCAAAGTCTGGTATCAAGACATAGTATTCAAGATCATCAGTGTCTGTCCAATTTGAATGTTGTAAGTTCGCATGATTGGGATTTTGAAGGAGATCATGAAAGTCCAATCTTTGCTCAGTGCTCAATTATTGATTGGAATTCTTATAGAACAAACCACGGTAATAAAGAAAAGTCATCAAGTGCTACTAGTCATGGCAGACTTTTACCACATACTAGTGAGGATAACTCTGGCCCCTACGCAAGTCCAGAGGACGGTATAGTTTGTGACGTACAATAGCACACAGACAATGTTAGCCCCTCAACTCAAAACATCTGAAATGAATTGCCCTTAGACTCCTCTCTGTGTGATACTAGAAGCTTAAACAGTTTGGAAGACCATTTTAATGATTCACAATATCATACACAACCTGCAGATAATTTTGTCGGATCAAACATTGTAGAAAGTGCAGTTGATTATGGCCTGGGAGGCTCTTTTATTGGTCATCATGAAGGAAGTACCATCAATTTGCTAACTGCTCAAGAATGGACAGATGCTTGCGGCACGAGGGAATTGATAAAATTTATGGTAAAAGGTGTATTTATTGAGTATGTGAATGCAATCATATCAGAATTTGTAGAGAAGGTAAGAATATATACAACACATCATTTGGCTATCCTCTAGCCATGGTTTCTTCTTGAATCCCAACTGCATATGCGGAGAATGTATGAGGAGCATCTTGTCATAGAGTTAAATGATGTTATGGAGAGACTGAAGGAAATGGGTGTTAGAAAAGTGTTTGGAAAAGTGAAGAATGTTACAAATTCTTTTGAGGACAAAGAAATATATTGTGCACTTGTCAAAATTGGAGGAGAAGATATTTTTGAGTCTGATTTAATTTGGCGAAGACTCATCAAGAGTGTGCTAGAGCAAAGTCTGGTGGCCTTGAAATCGTCTCAAGGCTTCATTGTCCTCTGAGATTCTAAAAAGTAGTAGGGAATGCCATGATGCATGGTTGTGCCAGTTGGACTTCATGGGGGAGATTGTTGGGATTTGAAGCCCAATAGTCACATGACTGTCCATTCTCCCTCTTGACTCTTCATATTCGTAGAGTTCTATATAATGGTTGTATGCAGCCCATGTAAAGTATCGGTTAATTAATACAAGTAATTCCCTACTAAGTGTGGACGTAGGCAAGTTTTGTTGAACCACGATAAATCTGTATTATTTTGTATTTCATCTTTTTTGATTCAATTTCTTTGCTTGTTATTATATTTACAGTAATTCCCTGTTAGAGTGTGGACGTAGGCAAGTTTTGCCGAACCACAATAAATCTGTGTTAGTCTATGTTTCGTCTTCTTTGATTCAATTTCTTTACTTGTTATTATATTTACAATTCCAACTAAATCAAAGTCAACTTATGACATCTCCAATTTTATTCAACATCACACACAGGCGCAATCTATATCCATTTTATGAGGCATTTGGAAGACATTTGTGGTTGTCGAGAACTTGGATATCACAAGCCTCAATGTAACCTCTAAAAATAAGGGGATTACGCTATCCACCTGTAGCCATCAAAATATCACATAAGAAATCAAAACTAGTGATACTCTTCATTCCCTCACAACATTTCTCATCAATACACCCTCCACAGTGCCTTCGTGTATGCATGGAGCAATCTGATCACATGCATAGTACTCATTTGAACACTTTGTACTACACATCTTTGTTATTTTACTTCAAATCTTTGCCAAGTGTGTGACTTTACGGCACCTTAGCGGCCAGCCTTAAACATCAAACACTAAAGAAAAAATTAACCGTGTAAAAGTAAGTCAAACTTTGACTATTTAACACTTTTGCACTAGGAATCAAGCCTTAATGTGTGATGTTTAAGCCGTTCAGATTTTAACTTAGTATTTATAAAGATTATTGAGATTGTGAGAAAGATCTATTGTAACTTTCTATGTTGAATTTTTTACATTACATCTTCCCCTTCTTGCCATTGTTTGTACGTCCAAATGAGACCAAATTTAGTGGACTCACAAATGGTGTTTTTCCGTGTCAGACAAGTTTCCACAAACATTAATTTATATATGATAAACATGATAACTCGTAGATAGCTAGTTGGGACAAAACAAAGTTTAACGTGTCTTTATCATTCTGAGGGGAGCAAATAAATACGTCCGCGGGGCCTCTTAGGTGGATAGATTAATCATTTGCGATAAGCCTGCGTTGGAGTAGAATTCAACCACAGCAACGCAAAGCCTATTTTCAAAATTCACCACTCTATCTGCTATCGGCCTTAAACGAATTGCGGTATAAGACAAATTACCGGTGCATGACAATTTCCTGTAAGTGGGCGATGCCCACAGTGAAAAGCCTATCGGCTTGATTAGGAAACTTCTCTTTTCCCTCTAAATTGATTTCTATTAGCACCGACAATCTTGATTTAATACTTTTTGTTGAACTATTTTGTATCGAATGAAATTTTTAGAAGGAATGGTAGTATTTTTTTGGGAGTATAAATATGTATGAATTTGAAAACTAGCTCATATATATATAGAGAGACTAATTATTTTTTAGGTGCTTATTTTTCTTTTTGATGAAAATAGACATTTCAAGAAGGATCTCTCTTACACACGCAAAACTAGTAGCAGTCGTGGTGCGACATGGAAGATATTTTTATTTTTTAATATTTAAACATGGCAGTAACAATTACTATGGTTTGTGTGCAGTTATGATTAGTGGCAGTGGTAGGCTTATGGTTAAGTTAATGTTGAGGTTAGAGGAAATGTTAGGATGTTAAATGAATTTTAATCTATAATTATCTAAGGGTAAAGGTTAGTGTTACATATAGTGTTAGTATTACAATTAGTTC
The DNA here is from genome assembly GCA_028749045.1 of Cupressus sempervirens. NCBI lineage: Eukaryota > Viridiplantae > Streptophyta > Pinopsida > Cupressales > Cupressaceae > Cupressus > Cupressus sempervirens. The sequence goes on along the minus strand of CM053789.1, from coordinate 511,019,414 downwards.
TACTATTATAGTTAAGGTTGTGGTTATTTTTAAGGTTAGTACATTAGGGTGACAGTTAATGTCAATGGTGTAATTAGGATTAGTCTTAAAGATAGTGTTAAGGTTGGGGTTAGAATTAAGGTTAGTATGATAGTTAACCTTTGCATTTCACCTTGGGTTAACAGTATGGTTAGGGTGAACAGTTCAAAGATATAAGTAGTATAAAGTTAATGGTTGCAATTAAAGTTACAGTTAGGAGTAGTGTGAGGGTTAGAGTTAGGGGTCAAGTGAGATTAATATTAAAGTGGCAATTAGTATTATTATGTTAACAATTACAACTAAAATTATGATTAATGTTAAAGGGTTATAATTATGATTAGGGGTTAGGATTAGGGTTCGTTTTTTATATGATAGTTTATTTGCGTTCATATTAGGGTACATACATATTGCTAAGGTTATAAGGAAGGTTAGGATAAAGTTTACAATTGGATTTTAAGGTTGAGGTTAGGGGTAGGGTTTGGGTTAGAGTTTAGATTTCAATTATGGTCAATTTTGGAATTCTCTCTCTACCGCCTCTCTCTTATTGATTCCTCATCCCCCTCCACTCTCTCCACTTCCTTCTATCTCTAGATATGCCCCCTAATAACACTATGTCTCTCTCTCCCCTCCCTCATCTCACTATCACACCCATCTACCTACCCAAATTTCTAAGATATCTCAGTTGAAACCCAACCCCTCGCTCTCTCTCTCTCTCTCTCTCTCACACACACACACACACACACACCCCTTTCTACTCTCTCTAGATATGCCCCTAATACCTATCTCCCCTTCAACCCCACCTCCTCTCTCTCTCTCTCTCTCACACACACACACACACACACACACACACATCCCTTTTCGATCTCTCTATTTATGCCCCCTTATCACCCTCTCTCACTCTCTCCTCTCCTTTTTTTCACCATTATCTCTCTCTCTCTCTCTCTCTCTCTCTCTCTCTCTCTCTCTATATATATATATATATATATATATATATATATATATATGCCTCATAATTACTCTCTCCCCTTTCTTATCTCACCATCATATACCCCTCCCTCTCTAGATATGCCACTTAATAAATTGTGATACTACATTCTTTGATACATGTTTTCATTTAAATTGGATTAATATATTTTTATTTTTATTTCATGTGCAGTTGGACTTCATTTTTATGTAAAACTAGTCTTTCAAAAATGTAGATAGTAATTAGATTACAACCTTTCTTTGTGTTTGAGAGGGGAAGCTCCCTTATATGATTGGGTTATTTGGTATTTTCAAGTACTTATTGCACATATGAGTACCATATGCTCAATTTCAGAGGATTGAACCACTTAAAAATGGGATTTGAGTACAAGATAAAATATAGATATATGTGAAATAAATGAAAGGAAGAAAATATATCTCCACATATGAGGAAAAAAGTCTCTTCAACATTTTCCAACTAAGATACCAAGGTATGAGCATGCTTCATCTTTTACATATATCCATAGTACTTGAAGAAATGATCAATTTAAAATAATAGAAATAGATAATATCAACTTTAAAAACATATTCAAGACATATGAATTAGATATGTTCTTTATTATCCTTTTGAAAATATATAAGTTTTAAAAGCTCTTAAGTAAAATAGTGAACATTAAAGATCTCAAAGGTTCTATAGCAAAATCCTCAAGAGTTTCTCCAAAGTACAAAATAAAATCACCCTTCCCCCATTACATCACATCATCCTTGTAATTTATAGACATCACACATCATTTTGAGAACTAACCATTTTCAGGTTGGTGACTAATTCATTTTTCCACAGTTGAAACAAGGATATGAACTTCACAAATTTTGTACAAAAGTAGTTGACTTTCAAACTGTGACCAAGAGACGAAAAGTATCATGATTCACAAACATGTGATTTGAAGCCCATATCACAATAGAGAAAGAGGATAGTGGATTTGTTGAAGTAGTTTCCAATCTTCCCCACTCGATCTTTAGTGGTTGTAACCATCTCGCCATCAAGCCAATTGAAGAGACAAATATTTTAACATGTGTAGAATTCTTGTAACAAAAGTTCAACTTGTTTCTTTGAGAACATTTTTATTGGACCCAAAACTCTTTAACATTTGTATACTGGGAAGTTTGATCGTAGCTACATAAAAGAAGATGAAGCTACCATCTTGATCACTGAGGACTTTAGTTGCTACATTATGATGGTTTGAAAGAGAAATTTTATGTTGTCTTTCTCTATCCCAAACAAACATTCCTAAGCAACAGACATTCTTCCTATCATTGTGCTTTGAGAGTTGTCTATATACTATTTTGAATTCTTCCTTTGACACAAGTATGCAGAATTCTCTTGCAACTATTACATTCCATGAGACAGAAGCTACTTTGTGATATTCTTTCCATTGATAAATTCAATTAAAGCTGCACCTGATTTTTTTTGTTGGATGTCTCTCCCACATTCCATTATTAACTGTTTTAGCTTTGGTCTTTGGACATACAAAGTATGTTTTATTTTAGTTTCTAAAGTCTTAATCGAGCTCTTCTAAATGTTCATATTTTACAACGCTCCACTTCTTGTGTTGACACCATTTGAAGGCACAGTGAAAGCAACTTTTACACCCCACAATTGCATTTAATTTGAGGTCTCTAAACACCCACGATAAATCTGTTTCTTTGACGCTTGCTATCTTTTCTATCCGTGATGCACCACATTTTATTTATTTATTTGGGAGGTGAGGCAATGAATTCCATAAAACATGTCACCTACATCTCCTACATTAATGGTTTCTACAGTTCATCGAACTTGCACTGCTATTATTTTTCTTCCTTTGAAGATTCGTCTCTTCCAATCAAAAATTAGATTTATTTTGTAGGTGCTACTACAGATACGATGTAATCATATTGAGATATACTCCCACACACTGTGTTGATGCAGTCACAACAATGGAAACTTAGAACTAACCAGCGCTAATTCTAAGTCTCTTGCTTAAAAGTTTTAAAAGTATGACTTGGTGAACTGCCATGTAATGGATATCTTAGAAACAGCTCTGATATCACTGTAATGGATACCCAGGAATGTCTAAAAGCTGAACCAAGGCTGAAATTATATTAATGCTGAGAATGCTGCAATCAATTACAAAGAGATGTATTCTAAAGGCCAAACCCTAAGAGAATGACGTCCAGAATGTTACAATAGAGAATGAACGTTCTCTATTGCCAAAAGAAGGGAGTGTGATTCACACATCTAAGCTCTTATCAAATGCAAGTTATAATCATTTGATCATCAGCAATGAAACTTTCAGCCCTATTTATCCTTTTCTTCATCCTTCTGGAAGGAACTAAACATTAATTAATTACAAGAGCTAGAAGCTTCCTCCTTCCAATAATTAATGCATACTCTAGAAATTCTTCCCTGGCAATAATTAATTAAATCATGAAAGACTTCCGTCTTTCCAATAATTAATACATACTCTAGAAGCTACTCCTTTGTAATATTAAATTAATTAAATACAAAGTCACCTTTTAATCTTTAATTGAATGACTTTATAAGAAATTAATTTCTTCTTATCTTCCACTTAGACTTTGAAGAATGTGAAAGCCAAAAGATGAAATCATTACATGCCAGCAGCCAGATCATCACCGCATTATTTAACCGCCCACATCAGATTTATTCTATGCTGCTTATTCTCCAGTTATTCTCTGACACATTCTCTCTGTAAAGCATGTTTAGAAGCCCTCTTCTCGATTGCAGTGATCTCTATACCTTTCTTCTTCTTGGGTACAATTCTGTTGCAGTCAAATTCAAATTGAAAGTGAAATTTGAATTAGGGTTTTCAGGCCGAAGGCATTCTTATATGAACCCAACCAGCGGTCGATATTGTTTGAAAGCACACAGTGCAAGGTTTTCCTTTACCAGACAACACAAAACTACATACACCTATTTGTTTGCAAGCATTGGTTATTTGCATAGCGGAAAAGGAAGGAAAAATAATAATTACTTTTCTACCGTATAAATATAACTACTGAATTCCCTTGCCATGGTGTGACAACAATAAAATTCTTGCCAATAATACGCACTTGAAAAAGGTAAGCAGTGAATTGAACAAGGAAAGTTATTGTTATTATATATGCTATATTATCATTGTTTTTATTTTTTCTAAATTGATATTAAGATTATGTTCGTTAAGTTTTATAATATACATTTTAAAATATGAATATTAGATATCTAGTATTAGTACTTAACAATAAGTATAAAAAGTCTACCATATAAATATATGTACTCTCTAGATTTTCCTTCCTTTTTGAAAATATTTAGCTACCTTTTTCTATATATCCATCTCTCGCTCTCTATATTCCCTCTTCCTATATCATTTTTCCTTTCTATCTCTCTCTCTTTTTATTCATTTATATATATTTATCTCTTTTTTCATTGTCTATCATTCCATTCTTTAATTCTTCTATCTCTCCATTTTCTCTTTCTTCTCTTTCTATATCTTTTCAATGCTATCCTCCTCACTCTTCTTGTCTTTGTCTATTGCTACAAAATTTCTTGATGACTTCCTTTTACTTCTTGTTCTATTTTTTCTCTTTAATATTTGAATAATGAGGTGTTTTTGCATGTTTTCTTTAATTTATTAGTACAGTATTAATAAATTCAAGATTTTGCTTAACAATACACATAATATAATTTTATAATATGTATTTAATATATATGTATCTTAAATCTATCTTATTTTATATTATATATGTTTCTATTGTAATTAAAATCTTGTTGAAATAGAATTGAATAAAATTTTAAAACTTAGTTATAGTCATTCACAATATTAGTATGTAATACATTTATTTTTTATATTATTTATTATATTAGTTTTAAGTTTTGAATTTAGAAACTTGTTTTATTTGAGATGTTTTAAAATATTAATTTAAAACTACAAATTCATAAATACTTTTTATACGTTCAAATGAAAGGTATTAAAATAAGCTACAAATTATGTTAAGAAAAAGTAAGTAATACTTTTAGTTTAGAAATTAATTCTTAATGTATGTTGTTTATAGTTTAAATTATAAAAAGATTTAGGAAAAAACAAGCATTTTGAAAATAATAGATAAACAAAGTCTCCAACCAAATCTACAAAACAATTAAAACATTAAAAACATGACAAACACCAACAATTTTGGTAATTTTCAAATATGAATAAATAATATTATTTAAAAAATGATCTATAAAACAGTTAAAAAATTAAAAATATAACAATTTTGATGATTTCCAAATATAAACAAATAATATCATTGAAAAAACATTAATGTATACTGCTGTACATAGTACAAAATCAAAGATTCGCTAACATAGTACAAAATCAAAGATTCGCTAACAGTGTTGTCTCCACGATTCCAAATAAACAAGGAAAAGCATTTCCAAGATTCGCTCGCTTATATCACATTTAACATTTAGTTCTTCGTTGCACATGTTTAATTAATTATTAATCCCCAGATTCTTCGATCAAAGAGCTCATAACGCACGCGGCCTCCTCATTCGAACGTTTCTAAGCTCTAGAAACAACTAGTAACAACTAGTAACAACTATTGGCTGAATTAATTTAAGGATTCACATGTGCACCTACCCTAATAAACTTGTTTACCACTTTGATCATTTCTTTAGTTAGTGATTAGTTAAGCTAATTCAAATTTAAATGGGACATTGCATTAGTAATTGTTTATTTATTTGAGCCCAATACTAAATGTAATTATATAAGAGGTCTAACTCTACAATGGTATCATGAATCTTACGTACCCAATCAATTATGTCTTAAAAAATAAATGATCAAAAATAGGATGAACTTATGAACAATTCAACAAAAAGACATAGGAAAAATTAATTATTTTTTTAGAAAACATGAAAGGAGGAAAAATGAAAAAAAAAAATTTGATAGTGAAAAAAAATTAAAACTATTTGAAAACTAAAGTTTAAATTTAAATTTCAAAATTCTAATATTTCTAAACATAAATAGAAAAATGTAATATTTCAAAATTTTAAAAAATAAAATTATATGCATACAAATATACTAAATAATAATATAAATAAAAAATCTAAAATCTAAAAAATAAACATAATATTATATATTATTTGATTTGTAAATATATTTATCTTTCTTTCTATATATAAGTAAATACCTCTATTTCTTTTATAAATTTGTGTACTTGTTAGATATTTATAATCAAATTTCCTTACATACTTACAAATTTGAGTCATCAAATAAAAATCCTTCTTACCCTTACAAGTGTTAGAAATCAAAAAAGTTATAGGTAGTGGTGTTGAGGAAAGTGTTCCCAATACTTTGTCTAGATTTTCTTTAATTTATATGATATTACTTATGAACTTCAATAAGCTTTAAGAATTTATGGATGATATTCTACAAAAAAATAAAAATAATTCACTAAAATTGTCATGTTTTTACTAACTTGTAATAAAGTTATATGATCATTTTTGTAGGCTTGGTGGAATATTTAAGTCTTTTTATTCCAGTGACATCTAATATATAAGTATGGTATATGTAGGAGATAGTGGTTAGTTTATCATCATTATATTGTGAAGTAGTTTTTGTGGAGTAATTGTAGAGAATTTATTTCTAGCATAAAAACCTTACCTTAATTTTATCTCGATATTGTATGCTTAGACAATGTACTATTAACACTTATTGATTTGGATGCTTATAAATATTAATACTTCATAGATACATACATTTATAAGTTTATATTATATTATATTTTATATTTTATTTCCCTATTGTTGATCACGTGTATCCTATTCATGTAACCAATTTTCAAGGAGCATACCATGTTACAACTATTCCAATGTTTACATATGAAGTGAAATATATGATGTATAAAGACTTTCCTTAGATACAAGATGAACACAAGTTGAAAATAGATGATCATATATCCTCATATGATTTATTATTTTATATTAACCCCATGACAATATGTTCTTTGTTCCTTAATATTTAGTTACATGCTTGCTTCATTGTTTGATACTTTGAGATAAACAACCATTTTACCATTCACATGCACTCTTAGCTATGTTTTCTGGGTAGATTGTGATACAATTTTTGCATCAACGTTTCGGATCACACTATGTGATCCATCATCAAGATGAGGGAGCTTTTTTCCTTCAGCTCTCTCATCCTGATGATGGATCACAGAGTGTGATCCGAAACGTTGATGCAAAAATTGTAACACAATCTACCTAGAAAACACAGCTAAGAATTCTAATGGATTGTGGAAAACTACTATCTACAATTCACATGCACCTCAAAAATATGGTAAAATACAATGATGAAATTCACATGTGGTCCATGTAATTGCCATTTAGTTTTGTTCCTTATTTATGGTAGATTAGTACATGCACATACTAAGAAATGATGTAAGCTTATGCAAAGTTGGGATCATATAACTAACATTTTATTTGTGTAAAGAAATACATATCTATATACATATAGCCTTACTACACCCTCTTATACACTCTATTATAGATTCATCTTTTCCATCTACTCGGCACACTTATCTATGTATCTACCTCCATTTAACAATGTGCCACTTGGCCAATATTCATATCTTAGTATTAGATACTTGTCTATAGTTATGAATGTGTCCCTTTCAAATTTACAAGTCAATTTTTTTTTTTTTTTTAATTTGATTGACTCCCTACCCTCCTAGTTATATCCCAATGAAACAAATGTTTGGTGGTGTCAAATGAATTTTCTAATCATTTAATACAAGCAAATGGTCATGTCTTGAGCATATATTTTATGTCATTTAAGTAATTGAGTGTGACACACTTCAATCGTTGGCAATGGGCCGACCTCCCTTGTGGGCATTGCACCATGACTTAACCACCTCATGTGGTTCTATAAGACTATTGGTTGTATCAAACATTGATCAGTTGATCTTCTGGTGCAATGACAACCTTGACCATTCTAAAATGAGGTATCCGAGCTTGGTCACAGGTTCAAATCCATGCAAGTTGCAGCAAGTGATGTTGTAAGGGAGATTGTTGGCAGCGACTCATGTCCCTTTTGAGGTTTGTGACATCGCTTAACCACCTCTTGTGGTTGTATGAGGCTATTGGTTGTATTGGGCATCGACATGTCAATCTTTTGGTGCAACAACCTTGACCATTCTAACATCAACTTGGTGTAGTAAGAAGAGTACAAAAGTTGAGAACTTAGCTATTGTTTTTTTGCATTATTGAAATTGTGAGAATCAATGACCAAAGCAAAAGATCTCTATGGTATAAAACCTATCCTTTAAAAAACACCCATACATATAGTAAAAAAAAACTAGAAGATCTTATATATTATCAAGTGATGTTGCAAAGTGGAACACTATATATAAGTGAGATTAATCTAGAGCTCAATTACATATTTAAAGACATATATACACCTTCTAAACCCATGTTCTAATTGTCCTTGAACAAATTGAACACCCAATATAGACCCTTAAGTAATTCATTAATTGAAATATCTATCAAATTTTGATACAAAACAAATTGTAAAAGCATTCACCAATCCAAATATTGCTCTCTTTTATATTTTGTTTTCTAGCATCACATTCAAAAATTATTCAAACACCATATCCTTACCGTATATATAATTTGATTTGGTAGATACACATTCGACTAATTAACTTTTTACCCTTTTACAAACTAAATCAATTGTATATTTAATAGTCATTAATTATTAAAATAATAAAATATAATTCTCAACATAGAGGTTCACGTAATTTAAATTTATAAAATATTTGTTCAAAACAAAAAGAGTGAAACAAAACATGTGTATCTTAAATTGCTCCTCTCGCCTAAAACTCGCTAAAGTTGTATTTCATCAAATCATTCATAGAGGACAAATATTTACAGAAAGAACCAACTAACAAAGTGCGTCACTACAAAACTGAACATAACAAGAATCACACAGGCTAAAATTTGAATAAAAACATAAAAGGGTCCACAAGCTTTGAACAAATCAATTCCTGCTTGTCTACTACAATAATAATAATAAAACTTTAAAATATGTAAGGTTACGCATAATAAAGATTTAATCTTTAAACTATGTGATGTTACGCGTAATAAGCGTTTTACATCGAACGAGAATGTATTTATCACCTAATATTTTGCCGTTTACATTCAGCCAACTGTCTGATATAAAAATATTTTCAGTGTCTTGTTGTACCAGCCAACTGTCTTCTCGTTTTTAATATCTAAATTTAAAAATAATTTTAAAACTGTATTTTAAATTTAATTTGTAATTAAAAATTATCAACTTGATTCTGGCATAGACATGGCCTCAACATAGTAGCCTTGTAAATCTTGTTAGAAGTATCATTTCTGCTCATTCTTTATGATATCTAACTTTCTAACAACACTTGATATCTGATGGACTCATTTAAACAACTAATAGACCAATAACCTATTGACTGTTTTAATATAATTTTAATCTTCCCATACTATTAAAACTTTACTTTAGTAAAAACTCATTAAATATATCCCTAATTAAAACATAATTACCTGAATTTATTTTAAAAAAATTTCAGACCCCTAATTATTATTACTTAACCGCTTTACCAGTGGACCCTGCTGAGTGTTTGCAGAAATTGCTATATTTTGATCAGGAACATTCGGATTCGAACCTGTATTCTGCTGTAATTAAAAACCAATTACGGACCTCCAAAGTAGAACGAAAATTAAAAACATAACTTTTAAACATTTAATTATTTTATTGCAGTCTTTGGACTCAAAAAAGACTTGGCATGAGGTATTTAGTCCAGCCATAAAATGCGACGTCTGTAAACATATGTATACGTTCTGATTCTGTCAATTGACTACCATTTAAACCCTACTTATATACAGAAAACTCTCCGTCGGAGCAGATAACCTGAAAAAAGATAAAAACAGAAAGTTCATTCTAGGGTTTGAGCAGATTGGTCATTTGAATCCGAACCAAGCAGCCACTTGTAAAGGGTTAAAAATGCCGGGAATGTGAATATCATCTGAGAGGAGGAAATCGGTGGTGAGAGTAGAGTAGAGCGCTTTCCGTTCCATGGCAGCTTCGTCTCCTTCAAGATTCCTCTTTGCCTGAGCGTGGCCGTTTTCCGGAGGTCTAGTGTTCGAATCCTGCGGCGGCCAGGGTTTCCCCAGCAATGTCCCGCGGTGGAGATATTCCTTCGCCAGAAAACAAGCCAGCCGCCAGTTTACAGCTTTGGCTCCCGAGGGCGGCAAACAGGGCTGGGGGGTTTTATTTCCATTGGAGGCGACTGAGAGCGGATCGAACGCCGGCGGTGGCGATCGGCTTGTCCTGCCAGATCTGTGCCACTGGGAAAAGTTAGGATTTGAACCGTCATCGTTGATTAGATGTTCTGTGTCATTGAGCAGCCTCATCTTCTTTGACGTTATGTTGATTTGCCTGTCGTCTTCCACAAAGGGTTTTCATCTTCTGCAATCTATCCACGCCTTTTGCTGCTGTTGTGGACGAGGCGGGGAGCGGTGCGTGTAGTTCTCCATGATCAGATCTGAGAATGAAATCAGGTCTCCCGGAGATTCGAACACAAGATGTCGTAGATTGGCTGATCTTGTTCCATGAAACCTCCAAGGGTCTATATAATTTGAAGAAAACAGATTTTCGATACCACTACTTCTTCAAACTACGGATTGCAATTCAAATTTCTTTGTTTCTTTAAAATAGTTTACAGCCCCGTCCACTGCTTTCAATCGAAGCAGAGCAAAGCTGAAGAAAAAAGCTCTCCCACCGAGTGATAGGCTTCCCTGTTCATTTAATGTATATACAGTGTATATGTGCATAATTAGGTTTAATGTATATATGGCCACAAGTATGTGTATTTTTAAATTATTTTTGTTGCCATTTCTCCAGCGAATGATGAGCAAGCACAACCCAGAATGTTGCGGAATTTCGCCACGTGGACATTTACTATTGTTCGATTGCTTTGCGGGTGATTGCGATAGCGAGCATTAGGAATTTATTATTTTGTAAGCTAACCTACACCCCTTCTTTACCTCGATTGTTACGAATTTTACTTAAACCATTTATATTTTCGAAACTTTTATGGAAATTTTTTGTTTTCCTCTAAATTGTTAATATCTATTTTATTTTTATTGGATTAAGAATCTAAGAATTACAAAGCATTTAAAACAACATCTTTATAGCATAAAACAACATCGAATTGCATAATCACTAGGATATGTTCATTTAATCATCACTACATCAATGTTGAATAAACATGACTCGGCCAACAATGTAGTATGATATGACACTATGCTCATGACATCAGACTTAACCATCACTACAACAATGTTGGATAAACATGAGTGGGCCAACAATTTAGTATGATATGGCACCCTCCAAATCATGATCCACTCAGTCAATGAGCTGGAACTCCCATCTTGCTGAGTCATCTCTACACATGTTGCAGAGTTGAGTCTAGAATGGACGAAGAGGATGTCTTGATTCTATTTTGTAGCTGCTCATGGAGTCTTTTAGCGTGTAGGTTAGTTGCAATGTCCTGAACAGAGGAGACAAGCCAAGTCGTTAGAGTTAACAAATTAGAGCATAGAACTTACATTTCTATTTCCAATGGGAGAAAGGAGTGGGCTTGACATTGAATCTTCCAAATATTTTTAATAATAATCAACATGCAAAAGTTAGCAATCATGTTATGTGCGGGGGAGGATCTAAGAAGAGCATATTTCCACGACCAAGTGAAATTGAACAACACAGATATGGAGGCTTTAAGGGCAAACCACAACAACCTTACATGAAAGAAAAGCCAAAAACAATGGACTGGAAGCTTGGTATGGAGAAGTTTCCAAGTAGTAAATTGTGATTGAGCATCAACTTTAGTTTTCCAAATTTGAAGATTGGGCTTGTTCCAATGAGATTGACTTCATTTACATTTCCAAATAGTGTTGAGACAATGAGAAATGACTAGGTTAGGTAGAAGCTTCCTATACAAAACTTTGAGAGGGAAAACACTAATACTGCTACTGTTAGGGATAAACTCTTTAAACAAGAGCTGCATTGTAGCATAGTTTCTGCCTAATATTGAGAGTGTAGTTTTAGGCAATAGAAGAGATGTGAGTATTGAGAGTGAAGTTTTGGTCCTCTTACCTATATATACTTGTAAATATCTTGTCGCTCTCTGAGCCTTTGGTGGTGCTTAGTTTAATGGATACTTCTAGCTTGCTAGTAGCTTAGGTGTTTTTGGGTGTTCCACTGCTTTTCACCTCCTCGCAAGCAATCACTTTGATCCCTATTGTATGCCGACTCTATTTTCCCAATGGCTAACCATTGGTCTCCTACCAAAGGCTGCACATATTTTGAGTATAAAGATCTTCTATTAGAACCATTCTGTTCCATGACTCAATTTGTTAAAACTAATTTAGAACTCGACCCTTTGGTTTTCTCAGAAATCTAATTACGGATATCCTCTCTTCAAAATCTCAATATGATCTCCTTATTTGATATATCTATTCTCTCTTTTACTGCTCTAGTTTCCTTTTCTGAACTCCTTCACTCTATACTTAGCTTGGTCCCTCCTTAACTTTACTTCTCTTCAAATACACACTCTTTTATTATTCACTCACACTGATCCTAGGGTAGGAACCCTTCTTAAATAGATAATCCTCAAAGGTTCTATATTAGGATCAACTATCCATATTTCATCCTTTGCCATTTTCCATTCTGATTTTTTGATTGGTTAATATGCTTTCCTAGAGATTAATACCATCTGACAAAATGTGTAATTTCCTCCTTAATTATCTCTTCGATAATTAATATAGTCAATATATGCCTTGTTTTTCTTAGTTAGACAAGTTGTGATGACCCGATCGATTGGATTGGGTGATCTCAAATTTTCTTTCTCTACTGCATCCAGCTTCTACTATCTCTTTCCATTTTTTTCTTTACCTCAACTTTCCCTTTCCCTTTATTGTTTCCATTGTTTGGTGTTGGTGCTCAGGTTCTACAATTCTCACTAGCATGTCCAACTTTAAGACGATTGAAACGGACTAGGTTTCCATTCAACCATTTCTTATAGTTACCTCTAAATTGTGTCCTTGTGCAATTATTTGGAATGTGCTCATACTCCACAATAATGAAAATTATACCATGTGTTGTAATCCCAATTGTAAGAGTTACCTTCCTTAGGTGCATGTGTTTTCTTTTCAAATGTCCAGTTAGATTTTTCCTTGAATTTGCATTCATGAGCTCTATGTCTATATTTTTGACAGTTATAACAATTTCCTTCAAATCTAGGTGTAGTGGGTGCATCAATTTGCTTTGATCTACATTTATGTGCTCAGTGTCCTTGCTTCTTGCAGTTAAAATAGTTACTAGTAAACTCGGGCTTAGGTTTTGCATACCATTTTTGGTCCTGCATATGTTGGCAGTGTGTCCAAGTTTACCATAATGATGACAAGTAGGTTTTAGTTTGAATTTTTCATTTCTTTGCTCTCCATTCTTTGATGACTCTTCTTCCTTAGCAGATGAAGAGTGCTTGTCATTTCCTAGACCAACAGTATCACTGGATGACCTTGGTGACCTCATTAGTTTTTCAAAGTATTTGATAGCTTCACTTGGTTTGTTCATTCTTTCTAGTATTCCTTTCTTAGATCTTAACTCATTTCTTAGTTGGTCAAATTGCAATCTTAGATTTGTGATCTCCATGTCCTTTCTATTCAACTGCAATTAATAACTGGTTCATTAGGTACAACTGATTATTTGTGATCTTCTACACCTCAAACGATCTTTCTTCAAGTCTGGTGGTCATTTTTCATTTGTCTTCCTCAGTCATGGGTCTATCTTCCTCTACTTTCTTCTTTTGTTCAGACACCTCACATAATCTTTCTAATTGAATTTCTTGTTCTCTTTGAGTTCTTTGATTTCTTTATTTAGAATGTTGTTCTTCTCTAGTAGATCTACTATTGTTGCATCATTATCATCAATATTCCCACTGTCAAGAAAGCCTTGTGTATCAATTTCCTTGTATTATGTATCACTTTGTTGAATAGTCATTTCTTTCCTTTTCTTTAAGGATTTCCTCAACTCTTCTTTTGATCCTTCAAGTTGTTGCAATATGATATGGATTTCAATCATCTGGTTCTCAATATTTTTCCCATCTTGTATTCCTCCATCTTCAGTATCTTGTCCTCTCAAGTTATTAGACTTTTTCAAGAGAACTAGGCTCTGACATCGATTGTTGGAAATCTTAATGGGAACAAGATACTAAGAAGGGAGGAGGGTGGGGGTGAATCAGGATCTGTAATACTTTTCATTAACAAAACAATTCACACCTAATCCATCTCATATCTCAAATCATAAACCATATAACCATAAATATGTAATTTGTTAAAATGAAATATATCTAAGCATAACATCCATGAAGATTATCAACACATAACACAATGATTTTGGTTACCCAGAAACACTTGAATAAAAAAATAAAACGAGGGTGGGGATGAAACCCACACATCTTCACTGTTGTAACAACAAAGTTAACCTATTAGGGTTACAAATTGATCATATCAGATGATCTACCTTGTGAGGAGTCTTCTCTGCTAAAAGCATTTAAGATTGTTAGATCCTAACCTGTTAAAGGATTTTACACTTATAATAAAGCGAGGACTCTGTTAGGAGATTTGAAATAGGTTTATTAGAACCACTTTGTTAAGAGATTTTCCCTGACTCAATCTATTAAAATTGATTCAAGACTTGACCTTTTGGTTTTCTCTGAAAGTTGATTACAAATCTCCCCTCTTTAAAATCTCAATATAATCTCCTTATCTAATATATCTGTTCTATCCTTTACTACTCTAGTTGTATTGTCTGAACTCCTTTGCTCTATACTTAGCTTGTTCACTCCTTCACTTTACTTCTTTTCACAGACACACTCTATTATTCACTCACACTGATCCTAGGGTAAGAACCCTTCTTAAATAGATAGTCCTTGAAGGTTCTAGATTAGGATCAATGATCCATATTTCATCCTTTTGCCATTTTCCATTCTAATTTTTTGATTGGTTAATCTTTTTGCCTAGGGATTAATACCATCTAACAAAATACATAATTTCCTCAATTATCTCTTTTATCCTTAAATGTCATGTAGAGGTCAGATAGAATGATTTACAGAAGTGTGTGAAATTACAAACTCATATGTCAATAATGATTTATTCGTCACTTGAATGTTCAAATGCTTGGTCATAACTAACATTTATGTTGTCCCTCGACGTCAACATATTTTGTTCACTTAGCAATAAGTGACTTTCTGCATGCTCATTCTTAATTGTGTTACTCAACCTGTATGCTTTCTCATCTCAACTAGGGTGCTCAATAACCTTTGAGTTTCTTGGCATATGTTGACAAATAAACAAGTCCTTTCTTAGCTCGATCTTCTCCAGATGGCTTGGTCGCAGTGATGACCATCCAACACTACCTTAGAAATGACTGAGTGTTAGACACTAATAGGAAACTTAGGCTTAGAGATCAATAGTGGTTGCCAAATGAAATTTTGGTACTTATTCATGTGCAAGATATAACTTGCATCAAAATAATTGAAAATGATTTTTTTTAAAAAGAAGTGTTTGGATTGAAGTTTAGAGCAATAATATGTAATTTATCTTGCATTTGGTTAAGTATATTAAAAGTTATGGAAAAAATAGACATATGTCTATGAGGACTGTGAAAATAGTGATAAAACTAATTAATATTCATTGTTGAAAAATGAAAAAAATAATGTATTCAGAAAGGTAAGAAGACGTCTCAGGTTATGGTGGTGATTTCATAGATACCCACTTTATTGTTTGGAAACCTGATGATGGAAAAGATGAGAATCCATCTTAGAAGATAAAAAACATCTAAAATATTGAAAATGTAGGGGAAATGAACTTCCAAGACTTTGGGTCAACTCCTAAGGCTAATTCGAAGTGCTAACTATTTGTCACAAAAGTTTGCACCCTTGTCCGAAGTTTTTTATAACCTAAGGGCAACCTTGTGAAACATGGAAACAACCTTCAAGTTGTGGGACTTGAACTATGAGGTTGAGTCTCTGGAGAAGGTTGAATTCCTTTACTATCAGGATGCACCTAATTACTCTTGGAGAGGAAAAGGGAGAAGGAATGCATGAAAGCAAATCTACCTACTCTAACCTAAGGGGGTGATGCACCAAAATAGAGTGTTCAAAGTAATCTCTACCCATACATGCACTTCTAAACCATCACGACTCCAAAGATATACAAATTCAAATTTTCTTTAACCAAAAAATCACATGTAGATCAGAAAACCAAAACAAATAACACAAGGAAAATGAGATTCACTTATATATCATTCATAGGTCAAGGAGATACAATCATGCAAAATTGCAGATATTCACAATACACCAATGAGAGGCAAATAGGTCTTGCACAAGACATCAATGGCTGAAATTGATAAGACAGAATGCCGTATAGTTTAGAGGCAAAGGGGATTTACAATAGCATGCCAGAGAAATAGAGAGGGTCCAACCTTAACAAAATTTACAATAACTGCCTTTATAGCTCAGACATAACTGAGATACCTTTCCCTAGAAGCCAAACTCAACCACTACACTCAATAATTACTCCAAATCGAGAAAAAATCTTATCATGGAACAATCCTAGATGCAACATAATCATTAAAAACCTAGCTGGAAGGACCTTGGAGAGGACAAAAATAGTGCCAATCAATGCAAAACTCCCCAAAATGGATGATCAAAAAGTGGAAGGGATGTCTTTGCATCGTTCATAGTGCAAAAATAACTCGAATGGTTAGGATCGATCAGAAGATCAGATCATGTGAGAAAAAACCCCATCTTTCTTCATTTTTGGTTCATGAACCAGCAAGATCAACAAGTCAACCTGGTCATGCAACTAGAATAAGCCACGTGGACCAACCATGTTATTTTGTTTTGCCAATCTGTGAAGTCTTCATGTGTTTGACTGCTTTAACCAACTAATTGCGCCACCCTTCAAAACTTAACCACAATGACTCACAACACTGTTAACCTTAACCACAAAGTCAATTTTTACTGCGCTTACTTTTCTTCCAAATTGGACCCACTGAGACACATGTCAAATCCTCGCTATGTCACTATAACTAAAGGTTGATCATTTTCCCATAGCGACATAATGAGAGATGTTGGTCTGCCACCATTTGACGGCTCTAAAGGTACACCCAACCTGTCAGTGCACCAACCAATAGAAACATGGCCCCACGCTAGCTCGTCTGACAACTTGTCCACCTCACTTGTGGCCCATGAAGAAAACTAGACCCACAATGCCACATGTCAATCACTCACTTTCTCACATAATTTGAAGTCTTCACATCTTGAGAAGGTGAGAAAGCAACAACCCTCAAATGATCTCAATCTAATGACATAAAAAAAATATTGCAGAAACACTGGCCCACAAAGCAATAGCGAATGAGAAACTTCCAACTGGACTCCTGTCAATGACTCACTAGCTGCAAGAAAGAAGGCCCACCCTGGAAACGTGAAACAATATTGCTTTGTCGCATAAAATAATGAATGAGCACTTTTGCAAAGCGACAAAGCAATGGTCATAGATTGCGAAAGATCTGATGATGGATAAAAATGGGCCAGTAAGGATATTAAAATGTGTAAGAAACTTAGGAAAAGAGGTATAACCCAAGGTTGAAAAGATTTATTTTGCATGCCCTAATTTGAATATTCAAATACATATGACCATTTATACTATTTAAATTCAAATATTTCCACTTTGGCGAGAGGGCAAAAATAGCCAACAATAACCTAATCATGTTTTATGTTTTCAAAGAATCAAGTTATTAGAGCCAAAAATGTGTTGCAATGATTAAAGAACTCGATTAGGTTTTTATTAGACATAACTTGATCGAGTTTTTATGAGACAAAACCTTATTGTGTTAGTATTTAGTGAATGAAAACTATATTACATTCACATAACCCTCTTAAGTTACCATGATAGAAATAACCCGATTGGGTTATGTCTATCATAAATAAACTAAATATTAATAATTCAAATATAGTCTAACATTTAATATATATTTATAAATATATAACTAAATTAATATACAATTAAATATTGTGCGCGCGCGTGTGTGTGTATATAAAAGTATACGACTAAATTCATATATAATTAAATATTTTTATTCTATTTTTGTATATACAATCACATATATTCATAACCTCTCTCTCTTTCTCTTTCAGTAACCCCTAACACCCACTCCCTCTAACCCGTAACCCTTTCCTGTCCAGGCTAACCCCTAATCCTCCCTCTCCTCAAACCCCTAACCTACCTCTATCCCTCCCTCTCAAACCCCTAACCTACATCTCCTTCTATCTAACACATAACCCTACATCTCTAACCCTAAACTTCCTTCTTTCACTGACCCCTAACCACTCTGTCTTCCCCCCCTTTAAACCTAATCTACCTCTCTCCCTCTCTCTCCCTTCATCTTGAATCCCCTAACCCACCTCTGTATCTCTCTATCTAACTCTAAAACCCATCTCAAACCCCTAACACCTCTCTCTCTCTCTCTCTCTCTCTCTCTCTCTCTCTCTCTCTCTCTCTCTCATCCTCCTCCCTAATATCCTCTTAGCTCTTCCTCCTTAAAGAATCTATCAATGCTTCAAAAATAACTATTAATATTTTAAAAGTTTAGGGAAAGAATAGACCTAAAGAGCTTTAGTTATTGAAGAAAATTTAGACCTACTATCAATACATTTCTCTTTTCTCCCACCTCTAGAACATTTTAGCAGCTATTCTATTTGTGTGACCCCTCTAAAACATTTATGTAATCCTAATATAGGCCTTTATTATAACTAAATGCAATCAAATGACTGGATAGGGTTGCTCAAAAACTCTCTATATAGGCTTACTCAAGAAAGCTCACCAAATGGGCTTAAATCTAGGACATTTTGGAAAACTAACCAAGAAATCACTTCTAGGTTCTTTTCTTTGATCCCAAGCCAAGTATATGATGAATACTTTTGACTATTTTATATAAAACCATGACCTCATTTGGGAAGATCTTCTATTGCAACACCTATGACACCACCTTTGTGCTCTTTTCCCATTCTTACCAATGGTGTACACCTGCAATTCAGTCATCCTGGATTAAATTGTCTTCTCTATTAGCTCAAGCTATCCAGGTTTGTGCTAGTGCCAACCTTGTTTCAACCATAGAGTCCCTTTGCCTTATTGAGTACACTGCATGGAAACATCCCTAAGAGTCTCTAAGAAACATTGGGTGGCAGCATTTGAGTGGGAATATCTCAAGCTCCTTCAAGGTATCAAAAAATGGTCAAGTGGTTAGGATTTCATGGTCGAGGCCTACAATAACCTATCTTTTTTGTAGGATATTTGACTTTGTTTGGATTTTGCATCCCGTTCTTGCCTAATGCCAAAAGTTGTAGTGTTGTTTAGTTCAAATGAGCAAGCTTGTGTAAATTTCAAACCATTGGTCCTTAGATAAAATTATCTTCTCCATTAGCTATAGTTGGTTGGGTTTAGAATAGTGCCAACCTTGTTTTGGCCACACAATCCCTCAAACATTGTCCAACACATTGCACAAGAGCATCCCTAAGGGTCTCTAAGAAACATTGAGCAATAATTTTTGAGTGGGCATATGTCTAAGCTCATGCGATGTATTGACAAATGGTCAGGTGCTACATGATTTCATTTTCAAGGCCTAAAGTAACATATCTAAGTTTAAGGAGATCTGACTTTGTTTGGATTTGGCATCCCTTTCTCACCTAATGGCAATAGTTGTAGTGTTTCACAGTTTAACTAATAAAGGTTGTGTAAATTTCAAATCATTCATCCTAATATCGAATCATCTTCTCCATTAGCTCCGGTTTGCTTGGTTTAGGCTAGTTTCAACCTCTTTTCGGCCACATAATCCCTCATACATTATTGAGCACACTATATGGAAGCATCCCTAAGGGTCTCTAAGCAAAATTGGCCAACGATCTTTGAGTGGACACATCTCTGAGCTTGTGCAAGGTATTGAAAAATGGTCAGGTACTCCAAGTTTATGGTGTCGAGGCCTAAAATAAACTATCTCCATTTTAAGAGATCAAACTTTGTTTGTATTTGGCATCTCTTTCTCACCTAATACAAAATGTTGTAGTGTTGCTTAGTTCAAATGAGAAAGGTTGTATAAATTTCAAACTGTTTATCCTAGGATTAAATTGTCTTCTTTGTTAGTTTTAGTTGGACAGGTTTAGATTAGTGCTAACCTCATTTCAACTATAGATTCACTTAGACATTATTAAGAACACTGCACTGAAGTGTCCCTAAGGGTCTTTAAGAAATATTAAGTAGAAATATTTGAATGAGCATATCTCCAAGCTCATGCAAGGTATTAAAAAATGGTTAGGTGTTATAGGATCATTTTTTCAAGGCCTAAAATAACCTT
Source organism: Cupressus sempervirens (assembly GCA_028749045.1). Taxonomy (NCBI): domain Eukaryota; kingdom Viridiplantae; phylum Streptophyta; class Pinopsida; order Cupressales; family Cupressaceae; genus Cupressus; species Cupressus sempervirens. Next base: position 510,998,910 of record CM053789.1, on the reverse strand, counting down.
TCTCAATTTTAGGATATTCTACTTTGTTTAGATTTGGCATCCCTTTCTTGCCTAATGCCAAAACTTATAGTGTTGCTCAGTTAAAATGAGAAAGGTTATGTATATTTCAAATCGTTTGACTTGGGATAGAATCATCTTCTATGTTAGCTGGTTTAGACTAATGCCAACCTTGTTTTGGCCATAGAGTCCCTTGGACATTATTGAGAACACTACATAGAAGCATCCCTAAGGGCCTCTAAGAAATATTGAGAACAAATCTTTGAGAAAACAAATCTTCGAGCTTGTGTGAAGTATTGACGAATGACCAGGTGCTATAGGATGACATCGTCAAGGCCTACAATAACCTATCTCAATTTTAGGGGATCTAATATTGTTTGGATTTGGAATCCCTTTCTCGCATAATACAAAAATTTATAGTGTTGCTTAGTTCAAATGAGCAAGGTTGTGTATATTTCAAACTATTCATCTTGGAATGAAATCCTCTCCTTTTTAGCTCTGGTTGGTCCATTTTAGGCTAGTGCCAACCTTGATTCAGCCATATACTCCCTTGAACATTATCAAACACACTGCATGAAAGTGTCCCTAAGAGTCTCTATGGAACATTGGGAAACAATCTTTGAGCAAACATATCTTAGAGCTCATGCAAGGTATCAAAAAATGGCTACTACATGATCATGTTGAGGCCTACAATAACTTGTCTCAGTTTTAGGAGATCTAACTTTATTTGGATTTGGTATCCCTTTCTCACCTAATGCAAAAAGTTGAAGTGCTGCTCAGTTCAAATGAGCAAGGTTGTATATATTTCAAATTGTTCATCTTAGGATCAAATCATCTTCTTCATTATCTTCCGTTGGCTAGGTTCACACTAGTGTCAAAATCATTTCACCTAGTATCAACCTTATTTTTGCCACAAATTCCCTTGGACACTATCAAACACATTGCACAAAAGTGCCCCTAAGGGTCTCTAAGAAACATTAGTGACCTTGTAAAGCTAATTGCTTCAGTAACTTGATCTAGTAACACCAAAATTGATTTTATTTGACCATTTCATGGTGGAAGTTTTTGTTTGAGGCTTGTGACATCTTGACTTAACCAAAAAGCCTTTGGCTTTCCACTCTTTAAGAAAAAGAAGTAAAATTTTCATATTGCAACTTTTGATGCAAAGAAGAAAAACATGGCATGTTTTGAAAAATGCTTGCAATTTTTTTTTGGAACTAACACCTACACATCTTAGGAGATCTAACAAGATATAAGCAAAATGTTAAGAGAACATGTTTCCCTTAGTTGATCCTTTCCCATCTTGGCTTAAGTATGCATTCCAAATGAGGGTCAAACCATAAGATAAGGGCTTCTAGAAATACGTCAAAATAAGTGCACAATTTTAATAATTTGACACAAATACATAAATCATTACATATTTATGCTTTTAATTTCTTTTAAGATAAAAAAAAATCACATATTGTTTTGATTGCATGTTACACTAAATTTGATAAACATGTTATATTTTTATATAAGAAAATGAAAATTCATATGTTTGATTAATTGTAAGAAAGTAAGATGAAGTACACTTTGTATGCACACAATGAACAAGTTGGGTGAAAATTCAAGTTTAATGTATATCAAAATGAATAATTAAAAAGATGCCATGTCCCATAAGTACAATACAAATGTCAAATGTGTACAATACAATGTCAAATGTTGAATATATATAATACAAAAGTTGAATATATAATAATTTCATGTAATGACCACAACTATATATGTATATCTCTATAAATATCTATGAATATGCTTGATCATTAAAACTGAGCCTCTTTGATGTAGTATGTGGCATGCCAAGTGCCTTCAAAAGAAAAATCAAAATGTTATATTAAATATCTTATCTAAAAGTAATATGATAATAACTAAAAATTGGGTTATAAATTGTTGGTAGTTGAGTTACTGATGACCTCATCTCTTTGTCCCACACTTCAACTGAATGATAATGTTAATGGGATCATTCATGGATGGGAAGGACTCCTAAAAAATTGATGAGGTAGAGTGACAATGGGAGATACAACTATCGATGAATTAGTGCTGATGGGAGGCACAAGTAGTGATCAAATGGTGCTAGTATGAGGCACAACCTATATGGTAAGTGAAAAAAAGTTATATTTATAGATATAGGTGTTAGGGATTTCTAAATAGAGTAAAACAAAACACATACTAGAGCATGAGTTGGATCTTCCTTTCTAGGAGGCATAAACACTAATGAAACAATGCTTGTATGATGCACAACCTATATTGTAAGTAATAAAGAAGTTAGATTTGTAGATGTAGGTATTAGAAATTTCTAAATAGAGTAAAAAATAAAATGTATTGGATCTTGAGCTAGATTTCTCGAGCTAGAAAGAGGCACAACCACTAATGAATTAGTGTTGATATGAGGCACAACTTGTATGGTAAGTGATAAAATGTTATAATTGTAGAGTAGGCACTCAATATTTCTAAATAGAGTTAAAAAAACAAATATGCACTACATCTTGAGCTAGATCTCCCATGCTAGTGTGAGGCATAAGTTGTATGGTAAGTGATAAAATGTTAGAGTTGTAGAGTAGGTGTTAGGGATTTATAAATAGAGTTAAAAAAAAATACATATTGCAACCTAAGATGGATCTCCTATGTTAGTAGGAGGCATAACCATCGATGAATTAGTGCTGATGTGAGGCAAAAGTTGCATAGTAAGTGATAAAATGTTAAAAAATCAAATACGTATTGTAGCTTTATCAAGATCTCCTGTGCTAGTAGGAGATATAATCATTGATGAATCAATATTGGTCTGAGGCACAACTTACATGGTAGGTGATAAAAATGTTAGCATTATAGACATAGGTGTTAGGGATTTCTATCATAGACAAAAGAAATCCAAATTGAGATTACAAGAGTGTTTCAACTAAGATTCTACATGGATACCTTTGGTCTTTGTTGTGTTTGACCCCATATTTAATGCCTAGGACTCCTAACAAAATGAAATGATAAAGGATTTGTACGAAGTTATGAAGGGTTTTGTAATAGGTAAAAGATAATTAACACATGTTAATAGCCCAACTTTTTTGATAATTACTATAAAACTAAAAAAATACATGTATTCATTTATAAATCAAATTGTTTAATATGTATATAGAAAAAATGCATACCATAACCTCATATGCTTGTCCTATACTAGTACAAGGCAACACCAATGATTAGGAAGCTTTGACAATTTCCTAGATGAAAAAATGTAACATGTTATGACACATTGATGAAATTCAATTGAAATAAAATATGAAAATTTACCTCTTCCCTATCCTAAACATCAATAGTGTTAGGTGCATTCATCAACTCTACAAAACAAAAACATTTCTACATATATTCAACAAATAGGTTAGCATATATTCATCAATATTGAGTACATGTATATAAATTCTCTTAAAAATTTAAAATAAATTTCAAAATATATAAACTTGACTAAGTGTATTTAATACCTTTTAGCATTTGGGCGTGCTTGCTGATGTCTTTCACTTTTCTCTCGATCTTGAGCTATGCAGGGTACCCTAAAGAAAAGAAAAAACATAAGGGGAACAAACATGATACATCATGAGTTCAACTCATATTTTAAACTTTTTGGCGTGCAAAATATGATACAATATAGCTCTCCAACCCAAAGTTAATGGAAGAAAGCATGACATCATCAACTTAATAAACTTGAAACTCCAACAAGCCCTATAAATTATTAAAGATATTTTTTAAGAAATAAGAGATAATGGTGTAAATGGAAAGAAGTTACAAGAATGACAAGAAAGGGAAAGAAGAGACAAGAAGGAAATGGAGGTCATTGAATGTTTTATTGATCATTCTTCATCATAAGCATTGTTTTGTATAACCTAACATAAGGGTTTTGATAACACTGAGTTGATTCTTCCAGTGGGTGATTAAAAGTACAAAAGAGATGGTTATAAGATGTTTAGTATAGCTTAGACATGGTGTGGATGATATTGAAAGGAAAGTTGAAAAATAGGAAAAAAATCCCTAATTAGGGCTCACAAAGGTTGCAAGGCCTACATTAAAAACAAAGAGATTAGGAAGGAAAAGAGAGATACAAATAAACTTTTGGCATTTAGTCAAGAAATAAAGTGTAGATTCATAATCTCCACACTCCTTCAAGACACCCTATGTGATATGGATGTTCATAGGCTCTTCGATGGGGATGACTATATGGAGGATGGACTCATGAGGTTCATTAGACGAGGTTTGGGTAATGCTAGGAGCAGGAGATGTGGATGTGAATCAGATGAATTTGATGAAGGGAGGGTTTTGATGATGTTAGGAGATGGAAGGGGATTTATAAGAGGGGTTTCAATAATGGTAGGAAATGGAGGTGGATCTATAAGTGGGGTGGATGAAAGAGAGATGATAGTTATGGGAGATGGAAGAGGAATGATGGGTTTGGGAGATGGAAAGGTTTCAACATTAGAAACTTTGCATGATGTAATTAGATGAAAGGACTCATCAACTAAACTTGGAGATGGATATTCTATTGGATTCCTTATAAAGATACTTAGAGAATCAGGTGTTACTAGATGAGGTGGAGGAGTGGAAGATGTAGATAGTGGAAATCTATATAAAGGAGAACTATATCTTAAGGCATAAAATGGATGGAATGATGTAATTTTTCAAAGTCCAAAAGACCTTGGTAAGGAGCCTTGGATGAAATAAGGTTGGATAATGTCAAAACAATTAAGAAACAATATTTAGGGAAGTTTTTATTGTTAGTGTCACAGCAATTAAGAAATAATATTTCAATGCCAATGAATTATTGTTCTTTTAAGAATATGTAATTTTTTTTATACCTAAGGTGTTCTTTCTCCTAACCTTGCACCTCTAGCAGAATGAGTACTTTGTGGTATTCTTATACTACTTGTTGCACCCTACATTATATATTGTTCACATATAAATCTAGAGTGTTTTATAAAATAAAAAATTATTTTCTTTTACAAAATTTAAATAATTAAATAGTAACATGTAAAAACTCAAACAAACTAACCTATGTCTCCTCTCCACCAAAGACCATTTCCATCAAATCATTTGTGAGTTTGAAATACCCACCTTTGGATGCATAAAAGATCTTCCATTAATGTACACATGGATGACATGTCAATCCATCCTAATTTGCCTTAGTATCTAACCCATCACATACATGATGGCAACTAAAATAGACATGTTGATCAAGCCCCAAAGACTATAATGATGCACATGATGAAAATATAGGTGCAAAAGAAGGGATGACATTAGTGTTGTTGGTGATGATGACAAAGCTACCATAGGCTACAATGACCCTAAAGGGGCATTTGATGATGGAGGTTCCATAGGTGAAGTAATACCACCTAACTATGAGTCATGCTAAATGATGACATATGTCAACAAAACAACTACATGAAGAGTATATAAATCAATAGAATCCTTTATGACTATTATGACCACAACATGAGATAGGATTTTTAATTTTTTATGTCTCCTCTCATGTTGGGATACCACCCTATGGGCCTCAGGTCTATCCTATGTAAAGCCTTTCCATCTACCCTAAAACTCATGGGCATCAAAGTAATTTGGCTTCTTGCCAAGGATGAGTTCATAGTATAGCTTTCTCAAAAAATATAAAGGCACCTCATAATTATTACACATTGGTGGGTCAAATACCATATACCACCTATCCCAAAACCATGATCTCATCCTAGCATGAGTGCACCAATGAATAGGGAAACTTTTGGTTATTTCTAATAGGGAGTTGCTAGAATAAGGATTAATAAAAAGAGCATATATAGAATCTTTCTTTATGTCCTTATCTTTCACTTGTTGATATAATAATTCATTGGCACAAATTTCATGACACCTATCCCTCCATGAATCCAAATTTGTAACCTCCCTAGACACCTCATTCATATTTTGGGTCATTTGTTCAAGTGTATCTGCTAAGGTTTAGTGGTGAGAAAGACTAGATGATCTCAACCCATTCACCATTCGGCTAATGTGAGAGGTATTCTATGGAAGCCAATTTATGAGGCCCTCTTGCATAGCATTTACATGATCTAATAGTATGCATGGAGGGTTTATAGGTGTTTGAGATTGTTAAAGGGGAACATTAAGTAGAGGGTTTTGTGCTTGTGTCACAATAGGTGTAGGGTTTTATGCTTGTGTTGTAGTGGGTGGAGGGTTTTATGGGTGTATCACAGTGGGGAGAGGGTTTTCTGACTGCCTCGCCATCAATGGAGAGTTTTGTGCTTTAGGGGTTGATTGTGTTGTTTGTGTATGAGGAGGTATTTGATGTCTAACTCATTTTCTTGGTTTATTTGATGCATTTGATAATTAAATTATTAAAAAAACAAAAACATAAAAAAAACCTTATTTTTTTAGCAAATAAAATCAAATGGAAGAAAAAGAAAGAAAAAACAAATAAAAAACATAAAAAATTTACCTTTTTTATGGGATGACATGGTTGAAAATGCTGAAAATGGCTTAAAAATTGCTAAAGCTTGATTGGGTTCTAATATTTCTATCTTCCTCAAGCTTTGTGTGTTCTGTTTTGGGTGTTGAAATGAGACTACAATCTTTTTTCTTTCTAAATCCTATACCTTTTACTTGATTGGGTTTTAAACAAATAAAAATAATTAAAACTGGATAGAGTTTTTATTTAATGTTATAAGGCCAAGCTTGTTCACCAAGCTTGGTCGCATTTTTTTTTACTTTGAAATAACCTAATCAATTGGGTGCCCATGTTTTTGTAAACCAACTTGGTGCATACACCCTAGGAACCCTTAAAGAGAAGTTGTAGTTTGGTCACACTATTGAGAGACTTCCTTTTGTTTTGTAAGAGGACTTGTGTATTAAAGAAATACACTTTGATTTTCTTAAAGCTAAGTTGTTGGCCATAAACATGGGCACACTAGTTAACAAGGTTCCTCCAATGTCTAGCTTCAAGAATAGTTCAGAGAGACCAAAAAGGAAGACATCTTTAGCAAATTACTACATAACCTCAGGGGGAAAGTAGTGGCAGTTATTTTTCCTTGAATGGGTCCCTCTTTGCCATTTTGGAAATTAAGTTTCTTACCAAAACCTCTTCCCCCATGATAAAAAATATGGTGAGAGGGGGTCACCTTTTAGTAGGACCCTCCTAAAGGAAAAGGAGCCCCAAGGTTCCATTAACACTAATTGAGAAATGTATAGAACCAATCATCACACAAATTAAATCAATAACTATTTTAATAGAGCCAATCTTAGCCATGATGGAAAAATGAAGTCCCAATTTACCCAATCATAAGCCTTAGAAATATCCAACTTAAGATCCATCCCTCTTTTTTTTTCTTTTCTCCATAGAGTGTAATATTTGAAGTTGAGATAGCAATGTCAAGGATTCATTGACCAAGGAAAAACCTTTTTTGCAAGGGACTTATAAACTTATTCAAAAAAAGGCCTAATGTAGTTAGTGATAACCTTGGAGAATATACCATGTTACATAGGATGATGGGTCTAAAGTCAAAAAGAGATTTTGGGTCCTAATTTATAGCCACTAGGAAAATGAATGTCTTGTTTAGGATTTGTATGAATTTACCTAGTTCTAAAAAAAATGTCTTAGCTTTGGTAAGGTCACCTTTAACAAGCTCCCAAAAGAGTTGAAAGAATATAGTGCGGTAGCTATCAAGTCTAGGGGCCTTGTAAGTCTTCATAAAGATCATTTCCACCTTGATGTCCTCCTTCGTGACAAGACCAAGAAATTGTTTATTTTTATTGTTGTTCAACACAATTGGGATTGAGATGATGAGATTTTCTCTAATCCCTAGGTCAATGTTGAAATTCTAACTAGCCAAAGTATCCATAAAGAAATGGGCTACCCATCCTCCTAGATCATCAGGCTTTGATTGGGGTTTTTATCTTCATTTAGGAGATAAGTTATAGTATTTCTCTTTAGGTTGGTGGAAGTCGACTTGTGGAAGAATGAATTTTTCCTTCTGCCCCACATTAGCCATTAAATTGTAGATCGCTGCTTTCAAAAGATTTCCTCCCTAGTGATTTTTCCTTCTATTTTTTCTACCAATTTTCTTCCTCCAAGTGATCTTCAACAATACACCCCTAGTTTCCATATTCCTTTGTAGTCGATTCAGATTATGTTTAGTAACCTCCTTTTATTTAAAGATATTCCCAAAGGATTTCTTATTCCATTTTATTACCCCCCTTTTAATAGTATTCAGTTTCTTAGTCAACCTAAATAGGGTCATAGCTCTCACCTTGATGTTTCACCACTTATGCACCCTCTTGTGAAATCTTGGGTGAGAGTGCCACAATATTTCATAACGAAAAGGTTAGGGTCCTTTCTAGGTGTTCTCCTTCTTGACTAGGAGAATAAGGGAATAATTCAAAGTTGTTCTAGGGAGAACATGAAGGTTGAGGAAGAGGAGAGGTCTCAACTAGAAGAGAAAAATAATCTATCCAATCTAGCTTGAGTGACATCTTGTTCCTTTTTGATGTTTGACCAAGTGAACTTGGGGCCCACAAGTTCAAGATCCATCAAGTTATCAGGCTCCAATATACTATTATTAAAGTTCATTGAACTTCCTAGTTTCTTCGAGGGAAGTATTGGAATATTCTATACAAAGAGCCTTCATATTACCATTGGAGGTTAAAATCTTAGCGATATCAACTCAATTTGACTGCCTACCAATGTGTGCATTAGGAGCATACAAATTGAAAAGAAGCCAGTAAAAACCCTCATTATGAAACATCATAGACAAAAAGTTATGAGAGAAGGAAATGATCTTCCCTCCAAATTTACCTGAATTCAATAGTGTAGCTATTCCTCTTGAAGCACCATTTTTTTAAACATAGTGAAACTCAATGCCTTACTAAAGATTCTCTACAATGTAATAGAAGTATTCATACTTCATCTGAACTTCCTAAAGAAGCAAGATGTCAACTTTATTTGTGAGTGACAATTGCTTAACCTTAAACTAGTTTTGGGAATGGTTAAAACCCCTTATATTCTAGAAGAAGACCTTCATTTATTCCTTTTCCTTTGGGATCTTTCTAGGGTTGACTTATTTCCATTAGAAATCTTCATGTCTATGACCTTTATTCTTTCTTTTCAAACAATTGGTCTTTCCACCCATGCCTCACTTCCTACATCTAATTTTAGTTTAGCCTATGTCCTCCATTTTGATTCCCCCCAAAACCCCCCCTCCCCCCCCTCCCCTTGCCTTCTCTATCTACTCCTCCAACAATCTCTCTATCAAAGTGTTTGTGTCTGTGTACCCTATCAAGTTATTTGAGGGGATAGATGAGTTAAAATTTGAGTCACCCCAAGGATTTTTAATGGTCAACTCTACAGTGGCTAAGGTTGGCTCAAATTTTCCTTCTTTACCATTAATGTCTAGAACCACTTCTAGGGTTGTTCAGGGATTTAGCTTTCTTCCAACCCTATTTCACACAACCCCAAATGGATGGAGGGTTCTAGGGAGAAAAATATATCATTGATCTCTTTAGTGAAGAGTTATCTTCCCATTTCCTTTGTAATGGTCTCAGTAACTTACTAAACCACCACTAGAGGGGTGATGGGCAGGCTTCATGTCATTCTTTTAATAGAGGTGTAGTTGAAAGGTGGTTATATAATTGGAAACTAATTAGTGAGAGGGTTCTTTTAGATTTGTTCTAACATGGGAAAAATTCTTGTATATTAGAGGCTTACCTCCCATCCAATTATCCTCCTAAAATATAATTTTATCTCCCTTACTTGCCAATGTAGACCCTATTGTAGGATTGTGTGGTTCCTGATCACATTTTTTTTGGATCTTGGAACCATACAAAAAATCTGTATCAAAATATGCATACTGATGTCAAGGTTCACACGAGGGAATGCATACACCCATGCAAGGAAGTACAAAGTCTAGCAAGAGAGAGTATAATCTTATGCGAGTCTCCTCTACACTTCATGTGAGAGAATGCCTTCTGCCACAAAAGAATATTTTCTTGTGCAAGAAAGCACTTCTCCACCATGAGGAAGTATAATAACAACAAGGAAAACTAAAGACAACAAGTAGGAAATAATAATTCCTCAACATTGAGGAGTGCTGATCCACAAATTGAGGCTTGGACACTTGAACATCATAACAACAAGATAGAAAGAGCAGTAAAATGGAACAAGAAACTAACCATCTAAAACATAGTAGCATAAGGAAACATACTAAAAGCAACATTGCAATCTACAAAAACAACTACACTATTGTGTGGTTCCTCCCAACCATAATATCATCATGAGACCTCGAAGGTCCTAGCCATTCCCTGCATGTAACATCGCAAAATGCCAACCAAATAGTCAAAGCTTTCTTATGAGGGCATCACTACTAAAACATGATAACATCAAGAACAAGGAAACCAAATATGCTAATCCAATGAGCAATAGATACTACAACTAAGTAAATCACATCATCTAATCATATGCTAAATATTATAATATAGGAATGCGTAAAATCACTAACATCATCTAAACATGATATCCAAGAAATCCAATAAAAGAATAAATCACAAGGAAGCATACTCCATACTCCCAAATATACCAAATGAAATATCGAGTGCTAGTCACATTGGAATAATAGATTGTCTCTGTACACCAATTCGTAGCAGTGGCATAGGTAGTTATGCCTCCCAACTATGTCAAACCCATAGATCCACTACCATTGTACTAATGTAGATAATGATCCAACCATAGAAACACACAAAGAAAATGTCCATGGCTAACATGTGCACCAGACAGTAAAGATGACTGAAACCAAGGTCATGAGGTAATGCAAGTAGAATAGGTCCTAGTTAGACACTCAATGGGTAATTATGTAGGGATTTTCCTAGAGGGGAAATCACTTGGCATTGGAAGCCCAAGCTAGCATTATGTAGAATCAAGTTCTAAACGGAAGGCTCTCGCACTGTGTCCTCAAACTTTATCCGGTACTCACACATTTTATTATCTTAAATTTACTACCCAATAATTTATTTAGTTATCACTTAATTAAGCCTTCTTTTTGCCAACCTAGGAAAATTCACCAAGTTTTTGGTAGAAGCCCCTCCATGAGCTACCCTACCCTACCCATACTCATTAAATGATGAGCGTCTGTAGGCATGCATATTCCCAACCCAACCCCAATGTACATAACTCAACCAAAATACAATGGGAGATCAGGCCTCACAAGTCACTTGACAAATGCACATGCATGTGCTCATGTATGGGTGCACCACCATCACAAAGGTCATGAAAAAATCCTAGATGAGAATACTAGCACAATAACACTCAACTGAAACCAAGCTCAGGAGGATGGATGCGACATGTACCCCAATGCAACATAAGACTGCAATAATGGTTTGACTGACATCTTATGGATGATCCAAGTCCATGAACAATAACATGCCAAGAAAACTCAAGAAAACTAGGTAGCGTGGAAATTGAGGAAAAAATATCAAAACTCAAAAACTTTGAAAGTAAAACCCATATGGTCTTAGGGTGCAAAAGCTACAAAAATCCAATCTAATTCAGGTTTAGACACTGTATGCAAAAATGGATAGCATAATGGTGCAAAACCATAAACCCTCATCTTGAAAATTAGAAAAACATTCATGCCTGACCGACCAGGTAGAACTAACAATTAGAAACAGAGAGGAACACTAGTTCTCAGTCTCCTAACATATATCTACTAGAAATAAAAGCAAAAATGAAGCTGAAATATGAAAATGGGACAACCCTACCTAACAGCCAAAAGGGCTAAAACTGGAATCAGCCAAATAAAATAAATATCTCATGGAAGCTACTAAAAGTCACAGAAAACCAAGCTATCCCCTAGCTAGATCTAACAAGACCGACCTCACAAAGATCCCACACCCATAGCTCTTGCAAAAAACATAAATGAAATCCTCTAGAAGAGGATTTTTGAAAAAGTTCTCAAATTCCTAATTTCCAAAGGTGAGAAGTGACGATTAATTTCCTCTTTGGATACTTATTCACTTTTTGAGTGAATAATTGATTAGGGTAAATAACCAGGTAACCTAGTTAAACTCCAAATCAACCCAAATGAAAACAAGCTATTCCAAGTAATTGGAATTCACTTATGGAAAAGTTATCAGAAATTAAAAATCAATTAATATAAATCCCAAAAACCCTTAAACAAAAATCACAGAAAACCTTACAAGATTCCGTGATAAAAGTGAACCTTTAAATGCATAGACATGTTCATAGGTCTAGTCACATAATGCAAATTATTTCGGATTTAATAATCACCGGAAGGTTTAGTTTAGACACTTAAATAAGATATGTTGACCATTGTAAAATATGAACAATTAAATCACTAAATCTATGTGCCATTGCCAGGGATATAAATCATGCACAATAAAACACATGATCAAGTGCAATTGCATATATTAACATAGACGAAGAAATACACACATTAAAAAATCTACTTTAACAATTTATTTAATTATACTAAAATAATCCATTTACATCACTCACATTCGTATAAAGCATAAAAAAGAAAGAATGGAGTAATTAACCATAACATTAAATCCACATATAACATAATCAGAGATATGTCCAAATAGCGGATAACCAAATATCATCATAAAACATACTATCCTCTCAAAATGGCATCACCATGCAAATATGATCAACCACACAACATAGTAATCAAACATCTATGATAATGGAAATCAAAGTATAACCTCTAGCCCTTAGGTCAACCTAAATGTAAAAAATAACAAGAGTAACAAGTATCTCTCTGATCAAAATATAATAAGCTATAGACTGCAAACACATGAGACACTATAAGCCAACAATACCTACTTCTAGGTCTAGCACAAGGGAAGCCACCAAGCAAGTCAAGGTTGTTGAGAAACCAAAGGAAAGAGGACTATTGCTTCAATAGAGCTAAGCCAACCAACAAAGAAGACATTTGTGAGGAGAAAATACACTCCAAAAATTGAGTCAAATGAGGAGAAAGCTGAATTTGATGACACGAGTCAATTCAAGGTGGTAAGCTATAGTCCCTCCTCTGACTTAGATAATTTATGTGACAATATTAAATCAAATGCAGATTTATCTAGTTTTGCACACATAGATTTTGATTATGAGACTGCCAACTCACTACCTAAGAGTCTATATGATCGAGTTGAGAAGAAATGATAGTATAGTTTACAAATAGAGAGACAAATAAAGGAATTCACTCTACCCCAAGTAATGCCAGAATTAGATAAGAGGAAGATTACCAAGGCTATAGAAAAGCACAAGTCTAAATTTTCCCCAAAATAGAGAGATTTCCATATATTGAATAAGAATATTGAGGATGTGTTGACCAAGAGTACACAAATTTGGATATCTATCTATGGGTCATCCACTCTTGCAATAAAACACAAAGGTGAGAAAGAAATGCTAGATCCTAAGAAAGATGAAAAAGTGACAACATGAACAACACAAGAGGTATCTCATAAAGGATGGTAGTGTGGGAGGCACCGAGGAGGAAGAAACAATAGAAGAGACCACAACTGAAGAAAAGCAGCAAAATGAACAAAATGTACAAGATGTACAAGTGCCTATCAACAATGCCCCACACGTAGACCAAATGAGTCAACATGAATTAATATAGATCAAGTATGTTCTTGACAATTCTACTTAGAAAATCAATTCTTTGACTGATGATGACTTGAAGAAGATATTGAAGGATTCCACCATGGTAACACAATTATGCTCAAACACTATATTGGTGAGAATAGATGAAATTGAAAAGGTAGAAGTGACAGTGGTAGGGGAGAAATAAATTGACACATCCAGTGTGCCCCCTACACCTTTAGAGGCAAAAGAGATAGAAGATCAAAGTGCAAGAACTAAAAAACTAAGTGTTATTACTGAACCATTAATAGCATTGTTTGTATTGCCACTCATTTCAACTAAGCAAGCCTTAGTTACAACTGAGAAAGATGGAACATAAGTCAAACTAGGTTAGGAATCTAGTCTTGTACCTACTCCACAAACTCAAGGTGAAGCACAGATAGAAGTGAGACAAGATGAAAGTCTGCAACATTAAAGGTGACTACTACCCCAAAGGAACAAATTGCCATCCAAACTCTAGTTACCTTACCAGTTTCTATGACTCCTACTAGTAGTTAATTTCTTCAGAGGCTGATCACTCATGTCACTTAATTGTAGATATCAAGGCCCAACATCAAGGATATTAAAAGAAATATCTTATGGAGATGTAATCCTATATGAGATGATTGAACAACCCAAGTTTGATCTTAACAAAATCGCCATTGAGAAAATGAGCATTCTACAAGAAGCTCTATAGAGGAAGAAACAACAAGAGTTTCTAAGAAGGGAGCATAAGTAGAAGCAAAAGCTTCATGACATCAAAGATATATTTCGTAATGCTTTCAGTCTTCTAGCTATAGATGAAGATAAATTTATTATTGAGAAATTGGTACATATTGTTGATAAGATTAGTGATGAAGACCTAGATGAAAATAATAAACTATTAGAATTGTCTAAAAGAAAATTTCACACTAAAGTATTTGAAAAGATATCTAGTGCCTTTTCACTATGATGGGTTGATTTAGTAACCAAGATGGATAGTGTGAAGAAGGTGTTGGAGAACATTTTGTCTCTCTACACCAAGTTATGTGATGTGAATCTTAATCTTTTCACACATGAGATTTAGATCTAAAGACTACATCTAATACTTTAAAACTTTCCAAAAACTACATGTAATACTTTAAAACTTTCTCTTGGTCAAAGTTAGTCACATTTTCAGAGACTACTATTCACTCAAGGTAGGCTTGCCGAGCTAAAAGCACAAGATGCTAACATTCAAGCCACCTTGATCAACATCCAATCCATGTTCACCCCACACATGGAAGTCTTGCACAAGGAACTAGCCTATGTTGAAACATTGGTGAAGAAAGATTCTCATCTTTCCACTTATGATGGCTTAGTTAACCTTGCTGCTGAGCTAGATATCCAATATCAACCTCTATAGGTAGTGTGTAAAAATTGGGATGCAACATTAAAAATCATAATGGAGATCCATAAATCATTTTTGGATAAACACACTATTAGTGTACCACCCATGACATAAGTGTCAAAAAAGGGGAATAGAGAAATAAAGGGGGATAGTAAAGTGAAGAGGATTAGAAAATTTTGAGTAAAGGAGAATAATTATGCAAAAACAAGATATAACAAATATACTTAGCAGGAGTATTAGATTTAGATACAGTAAGGAAATAATTACTCAGGGGGAGTAATGGAAAAATGAGGTATGATTGTTAGCCCAACATTTTGCAAAATTTTAAAGTTTTGAAATTTTGTATGAGAATAGAGTCAGAGATATATATTGTTTGAATTATGCTCATAATAAGGATTGTATATGCATGACAACATATTTTTTCCACTCATGTCAAAGGGGCAAATTGTTAATCTCATATTGGTTTTGACAAGGTCGTGGAAAAATCATTATCTAGCAGAATTATAGAGCAAGTGAAATGATCAAGGCAAGCCAAGCAATTGGTGTGATCTAAGTAATCAAGGCATGCCAAACATTAGTTTCCAGACAATACATGCCAAGCATTATACATAGTCAATGTCGAGCACCAGTATGTGCCGAGTAGATAGTTAGTGCTAAGTCATTTGGGAGATGAGTAAATAGAGTATGTTGAGTCAAGATGAGGTGCAACATTGAAGATATAGTGAACATCAAGCATCAAAAAATTCAATTTTTGAGTGACCAATTTTGGATATAGTTGTTTGTAATGGCACAAATTTCTATGTAAACCATTATTGGGCTGACTTAATGATTATTTTATGATTCTAGAAGATGTATACAAATGTATATTACAAATCCCTATGTAGTGCATGCAACCAATCAAATTGAGGGATGTTCTAAGAGGCAAAATGGATTAATCTAAGCCATTGATTCTAAACCAACCCTAGCAAACTTGTGATTACTTAAGGAGACAAACCCTAAATAGTTTAAAAGTGCACAAAGGAAGAAAAGGAGTAACAACAAAGATGAATGCTAAGTGTATAGAGCATTCATGGTGGTTATGGAGGTTGTGATAATGTTATGAATTGTAGAATTAGTTAGAGAGAATAGAGGAAAAGTAGAGAGAGGATAGAGGAGACATATCTGATCAAAAGGATCAAGCACACACTACAAAAGAGAAGATTTGACATCTAGAAATAGAGTGCTAATTGAAGGATCATGGTGTTGAATCATTCTAACAAGTGATGTGGAGAAATTCTCCTAATAGAGAAGTCTTAACAAAATTGTGTAAATCTCTTAACTGAGTGCTTATTTTATTGCAAGTTTAAGTCCTATAATAGGGCATACTTTTAGCAGGGTGTTTAAATCCTTTAATAGGGTGAAACTTAATAGCCTTTGTAAGCCTTTAACAGGGCAGACCTTACACACGGTAGATCATAGTTTATGGTCAAAATTCTTGTAACCTTAATTGGCTACACTTTACAACTATAGTAGTGAAGATTTTTGGGTGTCATCCCCACCCTAGTTTTACCTTCTTATTGGAGGGTTTTTGGGTAAAAAATTTATTGTATTATTTGTTATTTATTTTATGCTATGGATGAACATGTGTAGTTAGCTATTTTAGTTTACATGCTAAATTGAGAGATGGATGTGTGGTAAATGTTTTATGGTAAAATTTTTGAAGTACTGATTCACCCCCCAAAGTTTACTTTCCCAATGTTATTTCCAATAATTTATTCCCATTATCTTGACTATAAAAAAAAATGTGCTAGAATCAATAAAATCTTGAATATTATATTTCAAAGAATTGAAGACCTCAATATCATGTCCATAGTAGCAATGAAATTGATAAAAAGATTTAGGATTAAAGTGCATACTCGACATAGTAGAAAGAAGAAGCAATTTAATAGGAAGAAGTGTAATCAAATTAGCACTAGCCAACCTACTCATAATAGAAGGTAGAGACTTTGAATGAGGACTAAAATTATGATTCATTAAAAAAATTAAGAATTTAATGTCCTTATTAGTGTGAATGATGATGATATTCCTTTGGGGGAGTATCCTAAGCATTGGAGTGTATTGACATGTTGCATTCACGACTGTGTTTGTCATTGATGTCAACATAGCAGTAAGTCTATGAAGACTGACATAATAACAAACATAGATGATAGTTGTATGGACAAGGTTTTGATTTTCTAATGATGTGTGCTCAAAGAAATGTTCTATATTGTTTCCTGATGACATGGTTCTATGCGCAACAAGTAAGACAAAGATATACCTAATTTGCAGAGAGAAGTATAGAGACAGAGTACCTAAGAAGCGATTTTTGATGTTTCTATTATATCTTCTAACAAAGATATAATATGGTGATGCACAATTAGTCAGTGACATAAGATAGCCTGATGATGATGTCAGTGAATGTGTAAGCCCTAGTATCACATGCGTGAGATATTTTATAGATTGTGAGATGCTAGTGCTATTGCAATTGTAAATTAATTAATTATCTTATTGTAATTAAGTGGGGAAGCCTCAAGGAATTATTTTGAAGATATGGTATAAAGGAAAGATATTTTCCTTGTTTCTGAAGTGTGTGTAATGTGAAGTAATTGAGGAAGTGCAAAAAGGAGAAGAGTGTTCAGTGAATGCGAGTAAGAGATCCAAGGGATTATTGGATGCAAGTTTTTTGATCTAGTTACAAGATTAGAAGTAGTAGAAATCTAGTTAATAGGACAAAGAAAGAGGACAAAGTATTACTATTCATTTCTATTAATCTACAAGGAATAATATATAGATCATTTGGACAGTGGATTTATTGGTCTTGCCCCTAAATTTTTTTGGATAGTGGGTCCATTTATCTTCTACAATTCTTAATAGGATTAGAATCTCCTAATAGGGATTGATATGTACTTAATGTTGTTATAAAATTCTAATAGGGTCCATCCTCTAATAAGGAATTTTTATATTAGTACATTATCTTGTGGGTATCATCTTAGGTCCATCCTCTAACAAACAATATTTATATTAATACATCATCTTGTGGGTATCATCCCCACCAGGGTTTTCCCTCTGATCAAAGGTTTCCCTAGTTAACATATTTAGTGTTATTGTGCATGATTATCTTGTTGTGGTTTCTAATTACATTGCTCATATAGTTAAAGTTTAATAAGTTTGATAGTTATAGTTAAAGTTTAATAAGTTTAAAGTTATATTAGTGGACTGTATATTCTAATAATTGGTATCAGAGCATTAGATCCTCGAAGGAAAAGCTTAACTTTGGGAGATCGATGACATATATTTTTAGAAAGAATAGTCCTAGATTTTATGGGGCCGACTATGATAGTTGGAAGGAGAAGATGAAGAATCATCTACTATGTATGGGTCCAGATTGCTAGCTCTTGACAAAGAGTGAAAAGAAAATTGTAAAAGAAGAGAAACTTGAAGAATGCAGTGAAGTAGACAAAAGTCTATTCATGTGTAACATGATAGCCAGAGAATCTCTACTATTAGCTCTTCTAAAGAATGAATATAGTCAAGTGAAGTCACTTCAAACATCTCACAAGATTTGGACAACATTAGAATATATTTCCCTGGACCCCAGATTTGATAAGATCAGAACACATCATTTTCTTTTGCTTAATTACTTTAGGCATGGAATCAAAATCTCTTTTCCTTTTTATCTTTTCACCTCCATGAGCAAGGGTATCAAGGGTTTTAAGAGGAAACCTATAGCTAACCCAACCCTTCATGAGGGATTACTCCTCCTGGTCTATAAGTATCTGAATACTGAAACTAGGGGAAAATCGCCTGGTGATACTGGGTGTGCATCTAAGGAAACTAGGAGTTCAGATTCTGAGGATGTGCATAACATAAAATTGGAAGAAGAGGACAATGTTTCCTCTAAAGGTAAAGCCCCAAAGGAAGAAAGGAAACCCTCTGCTCACATTCCTTGTAGAAAGAGCCCTATAGGTTTACCCCCCATTCCCCCTAAGTCTAAACCTCAAGAGGAAGAGAAGGATAACAATGATGATGAGGACATAGACTTAGAGGAAGAGAAGAAGGGGGAGGATGATGAGAAGGAGGAGGAGAAGGGGAAGGAAAATGAAAAGGAGGATGAGGATTCAATTGACATGTCAAGGAATCCCAAGAAAAGGAAAGAAGATGAGGCTTTTGAAACCAATAACCAAATTCCTGAGATTCCAGGCCCTGGCCCCACTACCTCTTCGTCTGTAGATATTAATGGAAAAGAGAGTGGGGAGGTGATAATGAGAAATAGGAGGAGGTATTGGAGGAATTTTAATTCAAATATAGCTAAATTGAAAATTGTCAAGGAGCCATTGAATATCCAAGTGATGGAGGACATTGATGGCAAAGCCTATTATGATGAACTCATTGACCCTGCTTTGGTCATTATCTCTGATAATGCAAAGGAAACTAGGCTGAAGCTTTTGAACAATGCTAAGAACAACATGATAGGCAACTTTCGGTCTATCAAATGTTTATTCCATGAAATTGAAGACCTTAAGGGGAAAAGAAGCTAGGAAGGAAGCCAAAAAATTGATAGCAACCAGGGGCACAATGAAGAGGAGAGAACCTAGGAAGGAAGCCAATGAGAC
Source organism: Cupressus sempervirens (assembly GCA_028749045.1). NCBI lineage: Eukaryota > Viridiplantae > Streptophyta > Pinopsida > Cupressales > Cupressaceae > Cupressus > Cupressus sempervirens. The sequence continues at coordinate 510,979,226 of CM053789.1, read as the reverse complement.
TTCAACATTCACAAACACAAGGCTGACCAGGAGGATAGAATCACCAAGGTTGAACAAAGAGTCCAAAGGATGGAGTTCTCCCATTAGAACCTGACTAATCAGGTGATCGCCACTATGAACACCCTGAATGAGAACATTAACAGTCTGGGTGAATCACTAATTAGTGCTAGATTCGGTAGGGAAAAGATGGAGAAGGCCATTTTGGACATTGGGCAGGATGAGGATGATCTGAAAGAAACCAGGGACCAGGTGGGTGCTCAGAACTAGGACTAGGAGGATGTGAACGACATGATGACCAATGAGGCTATAGAGACCCTATAGGTTCTTGATAGAGAGAAATAATTACTACTTTTTTGTCTCATATGTTCCTTGTGTAGCTAATTTTTTCTTGTTCTAGTGTAGCTGGTTTCTTGTTTCCTGGCCGCAGACCTGTTGTTTAGGGTTGGCTTTTGTTAAGCAGATTCTCTGTAGGTAGAATTTTCTTAATATTTCTATTTTTGATATGTTGTAAAAACTTTTGGGTTTTAGGATCCTTGTAAAACCTATTTTACTTAATTAAAAAATTAGAATCTATTTTTTAAGGTGGTACACATACAAAAAGAGTAAGATTGTAGAAGTGGATATGTGCATTTCAAGATGCTAAAATGATGGAAGATGAATCTTTAAGAAGCTATATTGGTAAGATATCAAAGATTGTTGCAAGAATTAAATCCTATAGTGGGACCAAGGAAGAAGATGAAGTGTTGTGGAAGATTCTGAAAACTGTGACACTACCATTCAAGTAGGTAGCTCAGATGATTGAACTACTGATCCCCCATACTAATGCATTTTCCAAGAAAACATTCCTTGGAAGATTCAAAGCATCAGAAGTAGGTATGAGACAATCTAGAGATCTAAAAAGAGTGGAGATAGCTTTCAGTGCCTTAAATGTTTGGCCATGCCTACCTAGAAGTGCAAGCACACATAGATTTTGCTAGCAGCAGTAGAACTGGATCTCATGAAGATAAGAAGATTGAAGAAGGTATAGCCCTTCTTGTGAGAAGAGAAAAGAATGGTAAGAATAATTTTAAATATTGGACTTGTAATGAGTTTGGTCATTATACATCTAAATTTCCTAAAAGAGAAAAATTATAAGGGAGAGTTTAATCCTAGGAGACCTAAGAATTGTTTGTAAGAAGAGGAATCTGATGATTTTTTTAAAAGTGAAAGTGACAATGAGTGAGGATTTGTAGCTATTAAGGAAGATGATCTAATTATAGAAGAAAAGGATCTAGTTTCTCAAGTTGAAAAGAAATCTGATTGGATAATAGATAGTGGATTTTCATGTCACATGACTAGTGATATGAATAAGTTTGTTAAATTCAAGAATTATGATGGAGGCATTGTCAAAGTTGGTAACAATGCAGACTGCCACATTACAGGAATAGAATCCATTACTTTAGATGGAAAGACTAACACTGATGATGTTTATTTTGTTGATGGATTAAAGCATAATTTGTTGAGTGTTGGATAGTTGGTGGACAAAGGGTATCAATTTTAATTCATAGAAAAGACTTGCACTATCAAGGATAAAGATTGTAAGATGAGTTGAATTGGAACAAGGTCCAATAGTAACCTATTTCAGTTGAATCCCATTGAAATGACACATTTGGTTGCAAAAGTGGGTAATAGTTGGTTATGACATAGGAGATTTTGTCATATAAAATTTGATAATATTGTGAAGGTTAGTAACACATTTGTAGTTAGAGACTTGCCCAAGATAATAAAACCTACAAATGTTTTTTGCAAAGAATATATTTTGGCTAAGTAGAAGAAGGTGTCATTTCCCAACAAGAAGTTCACTACAATAGAGAAACTGGAAATTGTTCACACGGATTTGAGTGGTCCTAACAAATTACAAGGATTCTATGGTGAAATATATTTTATGATTTTTGTTGATGATTTTACTATAATGATGTGGGTAGCATTTCTTAAAGAAAAATGTGAAGCTTTTGAGAAGTTTAAGATATTTAAGAATAGAGTTGAGAATGAATTGGGTGTTAAGATAAAGTGTTTGAGATTAGATAGAGGAAGATAATTCAACTGTAGAGAGTTTAACATGTTTTGTGAAGAGAATGGAATTAAGAGATAGTTATCTTCACCCAAGACTCTTGAGAAGAATGAGATTGCAGAAAGAAGAAACATATCAATTTCAGAGGCAAAAAAAGTTTTGTTTGAGAATGATGTATCCAAAACATTTCAAAGAGAAGTATTCAATATAGTAGTGTACACCATGAATAGAATATAGATCATAAAATGTATCAGCAAGACTCCTTATGAATTATGGTTTGTTTATTCTCCATCAATTAAATATTTCAGAATATTTGGAAGCAAGTGTTACAGTAAGGGAGATGATGATATTGGTAAGTTTGATCAATGAAGCGATGAAGGTATGTTTCTTGGCTATTCATTGAAAAGAAAATCATACAAATGTTTTAATCATAGAATTAAGACAATATTTGAATTTACAAATGTAAAGATTGATGAAAAGTTTGGAACAAAGGGAAAAATGTTAGATTACAACTCTGATGAAGAAGATAATTCTAGGATTGTTAGAAACAATGTTGAAGCTTTTTTTGAGACTAACAATGATCTACAAAATGATGTACAAATTTTTCACAAAAGAGGAGAATAGAGACCTTAACCAAGTGTAGTGCCTACCCCTAGTTTAGTTTTTGGTTATTATTGCTGGACTCTTTCAGGCCAATTTATGTTTATGATTGATGATCAGTGATATTGTTTTCTAGATAATTGGATATTGTTTTTCATACTTAGTTGATTATATGATGAGACTACTTTGGTACTAGTTATTTCATGTAATGATGTTAGTTAGATGGATTATTTATACATTTTTCTATGGTTACTTACCCAATACTTGCATGTGTATGGTTTACATGTATGTTTTCTTTATGTTTGACATATTTGATGTGGTTAAGAAAGCGAGTCATAGTCACCTACTAGTTAGGATCTACACGATGCACCACTTCCAGCCATTGCCTATTTGGTTTAGAATATATGTGTTTGTACATGCGTGGATTTTATGTAAATTGTAGGTACCAAGTATCAACTTTCATGAATTGCTAGGATGAGCGCACCCTATCACAATATCTCAATGGTAAGAGAGGGAAGATAAATTCTTGAGTCCAAATCCTAACCTTAAAACCTATTGTCCTAGAAATTAGGACAAGTATATGAGGTGATTACCCTTTTGAATTTGTCATATGACATAAATTTGTGATTATAGCCCTTGAGTTTGTTCTTATATGTTGTATTTTATGATGGGTTTTCATATCTCATCTTCTAGATCTATAGTGGTTTTTCTGTTAATTAAATCAAATTAAAAGAATATTTAATGATTTAATTTAATGGAAATTATTAAGATAATTTAAATATCTAATTATATATAATTAATTGAGCAATTAATTAAATAAAAGAATTAGATTTAAAGATTAAATTATAGTTCTAATTTTAGAGCATAATAATATTCATTTAATTTAATAATAATATATTTAGGAGATCATTTTAAAATAAATGCTAAATATTTTTATTACTTAAGGTAATAATTTTTTTTTATCAAATAACGCTTCAAAAGTTAATTAAAGAGAGAAAGAGAAATTAATTTAATAAAGATATTTTAAATTGCAAAAAGTGTGCATGAATATTTAAAAACTAATAAAATATTAAAAAGATTGTGATCAACAAGTTCCCTTATGTGATTGCACAGTTAGTGCCCCAAATTTGGGGAAGAACTCCTTCTTAGAGATTGGGAGTTCATTTTTGATGAAGGGTGCTCCCCTTAATACCATAAATTCATAACATAAATAAAGAAACAACAACAAATGCAAGAACAAAATATAGACTTCTTATTTGTGCCGCAAATGCAGTATTATAGAATTCACAAGTACAATATGCTAACCCACATGGGTGCCTTCATTATAATCATTTGCAAGACAAGCTATAAACTATCACTCAAAGCTATCCTAGACAATGTTTAGGCCTTTCTTAAATAGGCAATTTTATGCTGCATGAGAAGGTTCTAGATGTTCAAACTTAATACCTAGGGCTGAAAAACAATAACAATACATATAGAGTTGGTCAAATACATCTTTGACTATTATTTTAGATATTTTAGGTAGCCCAACTTTGAAAGGCCATAACCCTCAAGCCGTTGCTTTGATTGTCTATTATAACCACTTTTCAAAAATGTCAGCTCTTGATCTACATGCTCAGAACAATGCTAGCACCTTTCCCTTTGAGTTTTCGGACATCATCTGAGCACTCTAAGGCCTCCAATGGTGAGCCTGAAGATTTTATACAATTTTTTCCACAAAAAATTTGCAATAACTTCTCTGATACTTAAGTAGGAAAAATGAGATTTTTTATGGAGGCTTATAATTCCAAAATGAGCCTTCATGTAGAAAATGAGAACATTTTGATCTTGTATGAAAAACTTACTAAAAATAGCAAGTTCCCATAAATAGTAACCAACCTATCTGCTAGTCCTTATTAAAAATAGAAAAGATTGAAAGGAAAATATTTTTGGGTGCTGCAAGATTGCTCTTAGCATCAAACACCCGAGGTAATTTGAGAAGTGACTTCGTCATGTCTTAGGTGTTTAGAGAAAAACCAAGAGGGTTAACCTCCTCCTTTGCTAGCCATGATGAATCCTCTACTAGCCTCCCTTTCCATTTGACTAGGTATTCCTCATAAGTTCTGTCCCTTGTAATTTTTCCAACACGACTATCCAGTATCTCCTCAATCTCCTTTGTAGCTGAACTAGCTGTTGGAATACTCCACTACGCTTCTACAAATTCATCTCCATCACCTCCTTCATAATACTCTGTCAAATCTAAAATATTTTTTACTAGAAAAATATTCAATTCAGTAGGAAACTCCACTTCATACGCATTTCTAGAATCATGCCTTTTTACTATCTTGCACAATCCAAACTTCTTCATCTTTAGCTTATTATATGTACCCACTAGAAAATGCTCCTTTCTTAAATGAGCCATGACTTCATCTCCAATCTAAAATTTCTTATATCTCCTTTTCACATCTGCTTTAGCCTTATATTGTGTATTCATTTTTATGATGTGCTTCCTCACCTCCTCATGGATGTTCTTCAAATGTTCAACAAAATCTTTTGCTTTAGTAGTACTTATCTTGCCTTTATCCAACTACCTCAATTTGGAAGCATTTCTGGGACTACTCCCATATACAATGTGGAATGGTGATTTACCAATACTCCTATTGATAGAATTATTATATGCAAATTCTGCCTTGGTAAAATCATATCCCATCTTTTTGGTTTATCTCCATCCAAGGATCTCAGCAAGTTTCCCAAATTGTGATTCACAACTTTGGTCTGTCCATCAGTCTATGGATGATGTGATGAACAGAACTTCAAATCTATCTTCAACTTCTTCCACAATGTACACCAAAAATACCCAACAAGTTTGGTATCTCAATCTTAACTACACTCTTTGGCAAACCATGCAGTCTCACCACTTCTCTGAAAAACAATTGTGCCACATGAACAACATCACTAGTCTTCTTGCAAGGAATCATGCCTGTATTGTGTCTTCGATAATCCAAGAACAAGATCCATGCTGACATCCTCTCATGGCTTCTTTGGTATAGGTAATGGCTGATACAACCATGTATTCTGCTTCACTCTTTTTGCCATCTAACATACTTTGCAACTCTGTACAAACTTCTTCACATATTGCTGCAACTATGGCTAGTAATAATTCTCAGCAACCAAAGATATGGTTTTATCTCTACCAAAATTTCCAGTCAACCACTTTGTCCTGCCAAGTGTAACAGGTTTTGTACAAGCTTTCCATGCTTCATCAAAATTAGGATCATCTAGATACAAAGTACTGAGTTCCTTGAACACAATCACCTCTATCTATATTTTTGTTAGCAAAAGTTGTCTTCCACTAAGAGCATCTACAACTTTGTTAGAATTCCCACTCCTGTGTTCCAAAACAAATGTATAACTTTGCAAAAACTCAACCCACTTCAAATACCTTTGGTTCAATTTTTCTTGACTATTCAAATATTGCAAAGCTTGATGATCAATATACAAAACAAACTTCTTAGTAAGATGATAGTGTCTCCATTTCTTCAATTCTTGAACTATAGCATAAAATTCCTAATTATAAACATAATATTTTCTTTTTGCATCATTCAACTTCTTACTGAAATAAGCAAGAGGTCTACCTTCTTGGCTCAAAAAAACTCCTATTGCAATACCACTAGCATTATAGTCTACTTGAAACACCTTGTTAAAATTAGGAAGTGTTAAAACATGTTGCTTAGTAACTTTCTATTTCAACAGATTAAAACTCTTATCTACTCCTATAGTCCACTTAAATTCTTTTCTATCCTCTCTCATGGTTTCAGTCAGTGGTCCAAAAATACTGCTAAAACCTCTTTTGAACTTTCTTTAAAAACTAGCCAGTCCATGAAAAGATCTTACTTCAGTCACACTCCTTGGAGTAAGCCATTCAAGGATAGCGTTCACTTTTTTTAGGTCCATTTTCAAACCTTTTGCTAAGACTACAAATCATAGGTACACCAACTCCTTCTTTACAAAATTGCACTTCTTCAAGTTTATCAACAACTTTTCTTTCTTCAACTTATCAAACACCTTGCAAATATGAATTAAATGCTCTTCCAATGTCTTACAAAAGATCAATATATCATCTAAGTAAACAATGAAAAACTTACACAGAATTTCGTATAGTAGCTCATTCATGAGCCAAGTGAAAGTGCTCAGTGCATTGGTTAGCCCAAAAGGCATGACTACCCACTTGTACAATCATTCTTTGGTCTTGAAAGAAGTCTTCCACTCATCACCTTCTCTGATATGAATTTGATGGTACCCACTCTTCAGATCTATCTTTGTAAAATGCTCACCTCCACTTAAACAGTCCATAATATCATCTTTCCTTGGCAACAAAAATCTATACTTGATTGTGATCTTGTTGATAGTGCGAGAATCTATACACATCCTCCATTCTCCATTCATATTTGGCATTTATACTGCTGGTACATCACATGGACCCAGACTTTCTTGAATCAACCCATTCTGTAATGACTCATAAACTTGTCTATTCAACTCTTCACTTTCTACTAGTGTGATTCTTTGTTTGGAAATGACATAGTGTAAGGTAGGAGAATCCCCAAAAGAGATGTCCTAGCCCCCAGCAAATAACCACACAATGGAAATAGAATAATAATGCAAGATTTGATACCAAATTATAATAATTTATTCATAAAATAACTATTACATGCAATGTTCTAGGCTGTAAGGCCTTCCTAGTTACAGCCAAATACAAAACAATTACAATAATAGTTCTGCAAGATCCCTCAAGATCCAACCCAAACACTAGCTAGTCTAGATCCACACTCTAGTAGAAACCTTCAAGGAAGATCTAAACTTGTGCTCGCAAGCCCACCAAGCAATCTCCTTGTTTTCCAAGCCACAACTACTAGCTTTTCTTAAGATTATCTCCACTACCACCTCCTCTTCTCCAAGATGGATGAATAATAATCACAATCCTACTATAAACTACCTCACATTCGACACTTTATCCACAGACTTAGGAAAAACTCGCTCTTTAGCTACTCTCCACACTCACTCCTCCTCCTCTAAATGAATCCTCACTAAATACTTCACCACAACCCCTAATTATACCAATCTAAGCCACAAGTCAGCCCATAATGCAAAAAACTAAATAAACCTAACATTAAATACTTGAAGGCCATAAGTTAGCCTCCAACAGAAATTAAATGTCCAAATATTGATACTCGAGAAAAAATGTGATATCTCCTAGCCTCAATTAAATTATAACTTGTGCTTCAAATTCAAGGTACTGCTTTAGGTCCTCTACAAACCCTTAAGGGTGCATAGGCTGATTCATTAATGATATTTACAAATCTATCTCGAAAGTCATCCACAAAAACCTATTGTGCAAATTGCCAGAAATTGATACTCTTGGAGAATTGCCATAGCTTCCAACTTATAATGAATTAGGACTTGTACCTTTGATAAAAGGAATTTCTCTAGTCCCTCTTCAATATCTGAAATTTTCATCTCTTAAATCATTACACAAAATTAGTTACATAGCTCGCAACGGGCACCTAGAAACTAGAAAACATATCTCCAACAACAAGGTAAAAACCACTCAAACTTTAACATGATAAGTTCAATCTCTATGCACACATATGACAAGGCTCCCCAATGTGTCTCCAACACATCCCTAACCATGAAAATCATAACTTCACTAAAGTCCAAGCTCGATGCTCTTGCATCAGACTCTCTAGGTAAATATAAAAGTATGTCCAATACTTTGATGCCCAAAGAAAGATCTACAACCAACTTCATCTTTACTAAAGGCTTCCATTTCATCAAAGTCAATAAAAACAATCTAAAAAACAACCATCTATGCTTCATCCACTAGAACATCATAATCAAATACATATCAACAACCCAATCAACATGCTCACACCCAAGAACAAATTGAACATAATGCTTCATCAACAAAACCTCATTCACATCAACAACTAGTGAATCCACACCAATAACATCAAACTCCATATCAGTAGAAATATGTAGATATACATCAAAATTTTCCAAACTCATAATACCAATGGTCTCATTTCTCACAAGATACTCTGCAACACATAACTCACCACCAATAGCAACCATATCATCCACGACCAAGTGCTCTGCAATCTCCATGTTAGACTCAACCAAATGATCATGAAAACTAATCTCCGTCAAAAACATCAACAAGGTTAGGAATATCCTCAAAAATAGCCTCCAGTTGCTCAATAGGTTCTATATCAAACTTCACAAACTGATAAAAAAACCAACCTCTTACACCTCGACCTTCTCTCTTGAATAATTCTTCTAACTGGCCAAACAAATCCCTTCCGGATTGTTAGACTCCATATCCAATAACATATAACTTCTTTGTTTGGTTTCTCAACTATTTTAGAAAAAGAAGTATCCACAACAACATCCACCCAAGATATTGTCTCATTAATCCTCCTCTCCATGATATCACATAGACTCGCAATCATGCTAGGGTCCAATCCTTTTAGAGCCATCTTCCAAGATCTTTGCAAACCCTCTACAACAAATCCTTCCCATGCTCCTTGTGACAAAACTAAATTTTTTGCAAGTCAGATCACAACCTGCCACCTCTCATAAAAAATCACAAACCACATCATAAGTCTAGGACCATGGATCTACAATCCACAAACTCTCTATGATCACGCCTTAACAAGATCAATCTTTCATCTTCGCATCTATTGATCAATCTGCATGTCCTCCCAAGGTCTTGGTGCAAACTACCTCAACTTCAGTGCTCAGTCTACTCACTCAGGAAGAACCTTGGCTTTGATACCACATGACATAGTACAAGGTAGGAGAATCCCCAAAGGAGATGTCCTAGCCCCTAGAAAATAAGCACATAGCGAAAATAGAATAACAATGCAAGATCTATTACCAAATTACAATAATTTAATCCTAAAATAACTATTGCATGCAATGTGCCAGGCTGTACGACCTTCCCAATTACAACCAAATACAAAGCAATTACAATGACATTTTTGCAAGATTCCTCAAGATCCATCCCAAACAATAGCTAGTCTAGATCCACACTCTAGTAGAAACCTCCAAGGAAGATCTAAACTTGTGCTTGCAAGCCCACCAAGCAATCTCCTTGTTTTCCAAGCTGCAACTACTAGCTCTTCTCAAGATTTTCTCTACTACCACCTCCTCTTCTCCAAGATGGATGAATAATAATCACAGTCCTACTATAACCTACCTCACATTTGGTGCTCTATCCATAGGCTCAGGAAAAACTCACTCTTCAGCTACTCTCCACACTCACTCCTCCTTCGAATGAATGAATCTTTACTAAAGACTTCACCACGACCCCTACTTATACCAATCTAAGCCACACGTTAGCCCAAAATGCTAAAAACTAAATAAACCTAACATTAAATACTTGAAGAGCCACAAGTCGGCCTTCAACAGAAATTAAATGTCCAAAAATGATACCCGAGGAAAAGCATGATATCTCCTAGCCCCGATTGAATTAGAACTTGTGCTTTGAACTAAAGGTAGTACTTTAGGTCCTTTACAACACTTTAAGGGCACAAAGACTAATTCATTAAGGATATATATGTATCCATCTCGAAATTCACACACAAAAATCCATCGCTCAAACTACTAGAGATTGATATTATAGGAGAATTTCCATATCTCCCAACTTATAATGAATTAGGACTTGTACCTTTGATAGTTGGGATAGTCTCGAGGATTGCATTTTGTTGGGTCTTGAGATGCTTTGAGATATGGAGCAACAGGTAGTGCACATCCATGAGCATATGTCTACAACATAGGATAGATAGAAGAAATATGCCAATACTCATAGAATGGATAAGCATTTTGTAATGGGTGAGAAAGTTTTCTTGAGAGTGTGTCCACAGAAGAGCCCAATCCATTATGGAAAGTGTTGAAAGCTAGCACCTTGCTTTGTGGGACCATTCATGATTCTTGAGAGGATATGTCTAGTTGCCTACTATCCTGCATTACCACCCCACCTAGCTAGTGTTCATGATGTTTTCCATATTTTTCTACTTAGACAATATATTCTTGATGTGATACATGTTCTTGATTGGAATGCATTATAGGTAGAGGATGGGTAGCTAGCTTTGGAGCTTGTTTTCATTCTGTAGCAATGGGATTTGACCCTTAGGGTTGAACCATAGAGTAGGTAAGAGTCCAATGGGACCCTACTAATGAGTCATCAACTACATGGGAGGATGCACTTGGTTTATGGGATTTATACCCCTACTTGTTTATAGGCTTCTAGGAGTAAGCCTAAATCTAGGGGTGGATGTAGTGCCTACCCCTAGTTTACTTTTTAGTTATTATTGCCAAACTCTTTTAGGCCAGTTTATGTTTATGATTGATGATCAGTGACATTGTTTTCTAGATTATTGGATATTGTTTTTCAGACTCAATTGATTATATGACGAGACTACTAAGGTACTAGTTATTTCATGTATGCATGATTATACTTTGATGATGATTATTACAGTGATTACTAGTTATTTAATGATGTTAGTTAGATGGATTATTTATATGTGTTTTCTATGGTTACTTACCCCATACTTGCTTGTGTATGGTGTATATGTATGTTTTCTTTACGTTTGATGTTTCTAATGTGGTTAAGGAAGGGAGTCGTAGTCACCTACTATTCGAGATGTACACAACCCATCACTTCCTGTCATTGCCTATTTGGTTTAGAATATATGTGTTTGTACATGCATGGATTTTATGTAGATTGTAGGTACAGGTATGGACTTCCCTAAATTTCTAGGATGAGTGTACCCTATCACAATACCTCAATGGTAAGACAAGGGAGATAAATTCTTAAGTCCAAATCATAGCCTTAAAACCAATTGTCCTAAAAATTAGGACAATTATTTGAGATGATTACATTTCTAAATTCGTAATATGATGCAAATTCATGATTATAACCCTTGAGTTTGATATTGTATGTTGTATTTTATGATGAGTTTTCATATTTCATCTTCTGGGTCTATGGTGGTTTTTCTATTCATTAAATCAAATTAAAAGAATATTTAATGATTTAATTTAATGAAAAATTATTAAGATAAATTCAATGTTTAATTATATTTAATTAATTAAATAAAAGGATTATATTTAAAAATAAAATTATAGTTCTAATTTTAGAGCATAATAATATTTATTTAATTTAATAGTAATATGTTTAGGAGAGCATTTTAAAATAAATTCTAAATATTATTATTACTTAATTTAATAAATATTTCTATCAAATAACGCTTTGAATATTAATTAAAGAGAGACAGAGAAATTAATTTAATAAAGATATTTTAAATAGCAAAAAGTGTGCATGAATATTCAAAAAAAAAAAAATATTAAAAAGATTGTGATCAATGAGTTCCTTCGCGTGATTGCACAATTAGTGCCCCAAATTTAGGGGAGAACTCCTTATTAGAGATTAGGAATTCATTTCACGGGGACCAAGATTTTGGAGGAAGGATTTTCAAAAAGAAGGGTTTTAGAGGAAAGAGGATTTTCTCACATTCTTTGTGCGGTTGCGTATTAACATCAGATTCAGGTAGAATCTTGTGTTTTTTTCGCACAATGATTTACGTTCTTCAAAATGTCTATCTTCATTGTGTCTGTTAAATCTATTTACAGAGTTTTATTTAGAATGTATCTTTTCGTTGTGAAATTTATTGGTGTTCATATCGAATTCTATTTGTAAATGAGGATTGAGAAATTAGAAAACCCTTGTTCTATAAATTAAATAGTTGGTATTTTAATCAAATAGTGTTTTGGAAAGAAATTGAAATTGTAGAAGGAAAACTCGATTGGTTTAATGGGTGTCCTCTATCAGATTAAATTTACATATTTTATCTAAAAAAATTATATAAAAAATAGAGAAAATATTTTAAGGTGGGGGACCGATTTGTTTTACCTTTGGAAAATTTCATTTGAAATATATAAATAAAAAAGAAATTTATAAAAAAATATATAATTGAATAAGGGTGGGGACGGGGCCACCAAACCCCATACCCCCACCTCTGTCCACGACCTTAGAGGCTGTGCATGATAGACTTTATTGTTGCATGTAGTAGCAGTACTAGTACTGTTACTTGCGACAACAATAATGCCTACGACCACACAGTGCATACAGGCCAGTGGGCCTCATAAAAAACACTAAAGACTTTATTATATATATATTTTAATTTATGAATTTAATTAAAATTTAAAGCTTTAGTTATTTAAAAATATAATTTATTTAAATTTTAATTTAATTAAAATTTATTTTTAATATTTTTATTAATATGTTTATTAATAATTTTCTTAAATTATTAAAATATGATAATTCATTTAGGGTTTTCGTTGAGATATTTTTTATTAACAATAATTAATTTACTTATTAATTAATTAATTGTTGATGGAACGTTATAAAAAGAAATTAATTATGGAAGTTCTTTATTTAAAAATTAATATTGTTAAATAATTTTCAACTAATTATTTAATAGTTATTATTTAAAAATTTAAGATCTTTATGGAGATGATGTTTGTTTTGTGAGTGAAGGATAATTGTGTGTTTTGTTTTAAAACGAGAAATGCATTAAATTGTAAGAGGAAAAGAGTGAATCTCATCAACTTAAAAATTGACATTGAAATGAAAAAATTGAACCTAAATATAAACTCAGATTGTGTGTTTTCAAAATCAAACAAAACTATGAAACTACACTGTTAACTGTATGTTGTCTTATGTTTTGTGTTTGGGGTTGGCTTACAGTGTTGACCAGTCCTAGGATGTTTACCAGAGGCCGAGAAGTATTGTTTTGGTTATTACATATAATGTTATGTTTTGATTTACATGGATCTTCTTGGATTAGTCCTATTAGGATGATCGTATTAGTAATGCTTGTATTTTGACCAAGTGATTTTGATACTTGTCAGTTGCTTGTTTAGAGAACTGAAGTATTGTTTTTTGGTCTTTTGAGATCTTTTTTCTTTGTGGAGCTTAGGGTAGGTTATCTATGTGTTAAGTTGGTAAGTGGCTTACAATAGAGGCTAAGGCCCTAAAGAGGTTGATGGGTAACCCATTGTAGGTAGTTAATAAGTGAAAAGACTACACTAAATGTGAGTAAAATGAACCTAATAAGAGTCTTTTTCTTTCCTTGCCCATGCCTTGAGTGTTAGTAGAGACTAGGATGGGAGTAGAGAGGATGCTTGGTTACAAGCATGCATCATTAGTATGTCTTGTCAGTACGAAAGGATACTAGTGCCACATAGAGTCACTATGGGGCTGGAGGATTAAAAGAATAGCTAGGTAACCCTAGAGTTGGCTCATGTGATGACACTTACCCACTAGCATTATAGATTTTGTATGTGTCTTTGTTTCCTCTAGGTTTAGATGTCATTTTTATCTTGGATCCTTTGAGTTAGATTTCTTTTAGGGTTTCCTTGACTTAGATGTTGGATTTGACTTTTGAGTTTGTTATCCTGTTTGGGACTTGAGACTATCTCCTCAGCACAATGGGAGTGGACCTTTTTGGGTTACCATGAGGTTTGGTGGTAGTGCTTTTTACTTTTACCATTGAGATTCGTCAGTTGATGCCATGGCTAGCATTCCTTATTTTGCATTTCCTTTTATTCTATCTTTGTGTATTATAATGGATGGTTATATCTATATGATGGATGATTTTATTTATTGTATTGTATTTTGTTTCATTGATCTTAAATAGATGATGTAATCTATTTTATAAGTGTATATTCTTTCAACCTTTCATACCTAGTGACATGTACAATGGATGATTGTGCATTCCAATTATTGCCAAGCGGCATTCAGAACAAATATATATTATTTAAATGATTTGAACTTGTAGTTAATCTTTAATGTGGACGTGTTATTTATTGGATTTATTATTATTTAAATTTAAATGTGATTCAACATCTTGGGATCCTTAATGAATGTAATCTGTTAAGTGTTACTTATGTATGAATATATGTTATTACTTCTTCTATTTTATAACTGTTGTTATCTGTTATCTTAAAAAAAAAGTTTGGCAAACTTAGTGTAAACTTTAGGTTGGTTCTTTTGGATCCCTTGGTAGGACATTACACCAAGAGATGAGATAAGAGTCAAGATGGAAACTCTTATCTCTAACAGGAACACAACAAAAAATCACCCTCCAAAGTAGATAATTGGAACAAAAGACAAAGGTGTGATGACAAGAAATAGAGATAATGAGGAATCATGTCTAATTTCTCAAGTTGAACCTAAGAGTGCACATGAAGCATGTAAAGATGATCATTGGATTCAAGCAATAAAGGAAGAACTAGATTAGATTGTGAAGAATGAAACATGGGAGTTAGTTCTTGGACCTAAAGACAAGAATGTTATAGGAACAAAATGGGTATTTAGAAACAAGATGAATGGACAAGGTGAAGTTGTGAGAAACAAGGATAGACTTGTTGAAAAACAAGATTGTTTCAATGGAATCTAGAAAAATCATTATATTGTTAATGATGCCAAACCTGCTACTTGCTGGTGAGACAATTTCTTGTTTAGTTTGAATGCTATCATTTATTTGATTGATGAGGACACTACTATATTTGGGCCTAAATTGTGACAACAAATCATTGCAATTGCAATAGCTACACGTCGCCCAACCAATAGAAAGAGGAATTGGCTCCTGTCAGACGATTGTCAGACTTTTTTCGTCATAATTTGTGATAGCAAGGGAGACCGTTGCAATTGCGACAAACACAAATGTCATAAATTGGGCCAAGTTACTAGCAACAAGTTCTTTTCACTATCCCAATTATGATGAAAAGTCATCAAAGACACCGTCACAAAGATGACATGTGTGCGACATAAATGTTTTGGGACCCATGACAAGTCATTGAAAATTGCTCTCCCAATAACAATGGGCATGTGGCAGGAATGTTACACGATTGATGGATAGCTATCAAAAGTGGTCATCCTAATTGCAATGACATGTTGTATTAATAAAAAAAATTGACTACAAATGTTGAATAGCTATGATGCTCTCATCACTCACAATAGATTTATAGTTAGTTATCATGCAATCATAGGTTAATATTGAGCTTCAATTGGTTTCAAGAATAGTTTAATATTCTTTACTAATCAGGGCCAACTACGTGAAGGTGCAAGCTCATCTAGCCCCACCCCCTACTAACACCTAAATTCCTTGTTAACATCTAAAATATTTAAGAAATGATCAATCTTTAAAGTACAAAAAAAGGTTCTAGACCTGCAAAAGTGAAATCATTTTCCCATCTTCTGGTGCATGTCATTTTTCCATCGCATCCAAAATAAGATTCTACCACTCTGAATTGAGAATGCATGTGTAGTTACATTCTATACACATGGACAATAGAAAGAGCTTAAAAAACCCAACATGCTTATATTTATTTAATAGGTCTATGCAAATCTCTAACAAAAATGCAAACTTGTTGGTTTTTTTAAGCTCCACTTGATGTTGTATGCATATTAATTGAGATTACTTATTGAACTATTACGTCCTTCTGCATTACTTAAAACTAATAGATTCACAGAGTTAGTTGTCATAAAATCATAGGTTAATGTTGAGCTTCACTTGGTTTGGAGAATAGTTTATTATTCTCTACTAAGCAGGGCCAAACACGTGAAGGTAGAAGCTCATTTGGACCCACCCCACTACTACGCTCCCCTCCCCCCTCAAAAAAAAAATTCTAAATTCCCCATTAACAAATTAAAATATTTAAGAAAGGACCATTCTTTAAAGTACAAAAAAAGGTTCTAGATCTATAAAAGTGACATCCTATTCCCATCTTCTGGTGCATATAATTTTTCCATCACACCCAAAATAAGATTATGTCACTCTAAATCAAGAATGCATGTGCAATTGCATGCATGGACATCAGGTGGAGCTAATAAAACACAACATGATTACATTTATTTAATAGGTCTATTTAGTTTTTAAAATTATAGACCATCATGAACAATGTTCATGATGATCTATAACTTAAAATACTTAATTAAAGGCCTCTAACAAAAATACAAACCTGTTGTTTTTTTAACTTCGCCTGATGTTGTATGCATGTGAATTGACATTGCATATTAAACTATGGTGTCCTTCTGCATTGCTTGAAACCAAGATATTCACACAATTAGTTGTCATACAATCATAGGTTAATGTTGACCTTCACTTGGTTTCAAGATTAGTTTAATATTCTCTACTAATCAACGACAACCATGTGAAGGTGGAAGCTCATCCCCCCCCAACATCTAAATTCCCTATTAAAATCTATTATGTTTAAGAAAGGATCAATCTTTAAAGTACCTAGAATGTCTTCATCACCTTCCACCACTCTTATGGGAAGTACATCTTCATTTCTCACAATAAATTCATCACATGGGTATATCTAGGAATGTCCTCATGGCCTCCTATGTAAAATGAATCCAATATTACAAAATGCCCCCTAAGAAATATTAGTTCAAGTGAAATAAACACATGAAAAATGAGAGAGAAAAAGAGGAATCTACTTACCAATAGGCATTGCTATCTCATCTATGGCCATGCTACCTATTGACCGAGTTTTATTATTTTTATGCTGTGCCAAAATCTCTTTGTTTATATACTTACAAATGGGGAATGATTAATGTCATGTTTTCTTTTCTTTTTAGTTTATAATCTATAATCCACAATCCACAAGATCTCTATAGTGATGACCACATTAACTTCAATACCTATCTAATTAGCAACTAGATCAATTTAAATTCAACACCTAGCTAATTAGTTGTTCTATATCTATCTAGATTCTGTAAATCAACAAGTGCTTGCATAATCTGGAGATGGGTGATTGCATCATTGGAGCAACTAGTTGAGATGCACTGTAATCAAACTAGAGAAAATCATTGATAAATGAAACATATAATGAATAGGAAACTTGAAAAAATGAATGTTGAAATGTTGAAATGAAAGTTATTGAGGATCAAACACCTATGCTAGAGTTACAACACAATGTGAAGTTGATTTTAGATATTTAAAAATAAAAAAAACACGACATAAATCATTCCCAATTTTATGTTCACAACTCAAATGCTCTCCCATGGCCTAAGCTAAAACCCTCATTACTACATCCAAAATAAAGGAATAAAATATGATTAGTCCCCAATGGAGAATTGAAATGCAATTTTTTTGGATTTCACTTAGCATTATGTTGATAAATTCAATAAATTCTACTACCATGCAAATTAACTTACATTTATTCTGAAGCTTACACCCTAACAATAGTTGAAAGGTAAATTATCGTCAAAGAATGTGCTAAAAAAAGGAGTTCATATTTAGAATGAACATAGATATTGGAAATAATGAAGAAACATATAATCCTCTTGTACATAATCAAAATTATGTCAGAGACGAACACAAGAAATTGAATAATATAGGAGGTGCTCAGCTATATATTCTAGCCATCTTGGGTGATTTGGTGAGAGACTTCTACAAGGGAATGAGCCTTGTGAGTTAACATATAATGTTTTATAATAGTTAAGTTCTACCTAACTATGTCTAAGGCATCTGCATATTGGAGGCATACTTCGCCTACCAGGCTGCCTATGTACCAATATCCACAGGATCAAGACCCTTGAACTACTCACTCTAATGAATATGTAGTTTTGGTTTCTAATTTTTTTGATGTAGTTGTATTCCTATAACCACTAGTGATATTTACTCACCTAATACAACTCTTTGCATCATACACCTCGTCGAGCGAATCAGGGAGTTTTCTATAATTATAATACTGTAATACCTTGTTGCAATCTTTGTGTTGTAGTTAATAATTAATGTAAGGGTAACCTATATATGTCCTAACTCAATCCTTATATAGTTAAATTGCAATGAAAACATGAAAAATGAGAGAGAAAAAGAGGAATCTAGTTACCAATAGGTGTTTCCATTGCGTCTATGGCCATGCTGCCTATTGAGTGAGTTTTGTTTTCTTTCCGTTTTGCCAAGATCTCTCTATTTATTCACACACACACACACACACACATATACATACATACATATATATACAAAGATCACAAGAGCACGACAACAAGATGCAAAGATTATAGGGGCACAACAATGAAATGCAATAATAACAAGGCCATGACAACAAAATCCTAGATCTTCACTAATCTCCACAATCCACAAGATCTCTCTATATATACATACATACATAGACACACACGTGTGTGTATGTATGTATGTATATATACACATATACATATGTATAGATATGTATGTATGTATATATATATACATATATATATACATATACGTATGTATATAAGTACATACATGCATACACACATACATACATACATCTATATATGAAATTTTATCACCTTGGAAAATTTGATTTGATCTTGCTAGCTGGGTAGCTAATTGTTCATTTTATTGTACCTAATTTGATGACAATTCTATAGGAATTTGTAATCAACCCAACTAATCAGTAAATAGACCAATTTAACTAGGTTATGGCTTGTTTTTTTGTAAAATATCTGAGCTATGATATGTTTTTCTAAAATTTCTTGCAAACTTTGCCTATTTTTCCTAGTCTATATTATTTTTGTGCATGATCTTGAGCTAAGTCACTTAGCATGAGTTGAGTGAGTTTTATTGTTTAATTATTTGGATTTTGAATATGTATACAACTAGATCATTTTTTTGTTATGCTAATATGAAATAAGAACCTTAAAAAATATCTCTTTGAATATATAAATACTACAAGTTGTGCAATTTTTCATGTATTGCATTTACATTTACTTTTCCATTGGTTATTAGAGTGTTTCAAGGTTGGGAATGTGCTTCATGCATGACATTCAAGTGATGCATCTACATATGCTATTTTATCACCTTGGAAAACTATATTTGATCCTGCTATCTAGGAACAATTGATTGTTCATTTTATTGTACCTAATCTAATGATAGTTCTATAGGAATTTGTACTGAACCCAATTAACCACCAACTAGGCCAATCTGACTAGGTTATAACTTGTCTCTTTCTAATAATGTCTACTATGATATGCTTTTTCCTAATTTTTTTTGCTAACTCTATCCATTTGTCCTGGTCTACATTATTTTTGTGTAGGATCTTGAGATAAGTCACTTAGCATAGGTTGAGTGAGTTTTATTGTTTAATTATTTGTATTCTAGAATATGTGTGCAGTTGGATCATTTTTTTGTTGTGGCTAATGTGTAATAAGCACCTTAAAAACAATCTCTTTGTATATATAAAGACTACAAGTTGTGCAATTTGTCATGTATTACATATGCATTTGTTTTTCATTTCTTATAAGATTGTTTCAAGGTTGGGAATGTGCTTCATGAGTGGCATTCAAGTGATGCATCTGCATATGCAATTTTATCACCTTTGAAAATTGTATCTGATCCCGCTAGTTGGGAATAACTGATTGTTCATTTTATCATAGCTAATTTTTGATGACAGTTCTATAGGAATTTGTAAAAAGTCCAACTAATAAGCAAGTAGATCAATTTAACTGAGTTATGGCTCAGGCATGTGCTATTCCTATTTATCATATGGTTGCAATGTTGGGCAACATGTTATGTATCATTGTATTTGTTTAAGTCCTAATTTTATTGAAGTAACAAAGTGGTTTTTATGGTGGAAAGGATTGTATAATGAAGAGGAAACTTGAATGCCAAAATGCTGAAATGAAAGCTATTGAGTATCAAAAACCTATGCTAGAGTTATAACATAATGTGAAGTTGATTTTAGATATAAACTAAAAAAATAGAAAACATGACATAAATCATTCCCCATTTGTTTTGATTGTGGAGAGTTGTGCACAAAAGAGGGTGGAGAGATTTGAATGTTATTGTTCCCTTATCATTGGTGCATTTCTTTGCTCCGATCTCTGCATTTCATTGTAGAACCCTTGGTGAAGATCAATGGAGATCTATGATAATTGTCATGCCCTTGTGATCTATAATTTTATTTTCATGACATTTTGATCACTGTGCCCTTTCTATATAATTTTGTTTTCGTGTCGTGCCTTTGTGATCTTTGTTCCCTTTGCACTACAACATTTGGGGTCAAATTGCAATGTCAGTTTGTGATAGTGGTGTAATTTGTGGTCTAGCTGGGCCCAAACGTAGTAGTGCTCTACAATTTCCTTCAAGGGGAGAAGAGGTACATATTTAAATGTTCTTTTCTTTTCCTTCTAAATATGTATCCCATTATATTTCCCCCATTAGGTGACTATAAAATCTTCTCTTTATGTATATGTATGTGTATATATACATACATACACACATGTGTGTGTCTATGTATGTATGTATATGTATATGTATATATACATACACACACATATGTGTGTCTATGTATGTATGTATATATACAAAGATCTCTCTATTTATATACATAAATATAGACATAGACACACACATATGTGTGTGTGTATGTACACACACACACACACATATACAGGGATCACAAGGTTACGATAACAAGATGTAGAGATACATACATACATATATACATAACTACATACATATATACATCGACATATGAAATTTTATCTTTACTTAGTTTGGTATGAATAGTTTTAATTGAATTCATCTAAGGAGAGTGAGTATACTCCTGATAATAATGGCTCTATGTATTGGGTCTTTAGAGGAGAGAAACTTACAAAAGATTAGATGTTGTTTACAGATATGGGATGATTCGTTTATGATGCCAGTATATCCTCCTCCATATTGAATTTCTATATCATCAATTTGGTAGATACAAATCATTGGACTTGGTTTTCTGAAATGGTATGGGCTACTTGGAATTGTCAAACTTGAATCATTGAACTGTACATTTAGATTGATGAACTGACACTTTCAATCACAAGCTTCATGTTCATAACCTTTGGCCTTTGAAATGTGAACTTTGATTTTGATTTTTGGTCCATGGACTATTATGAGCTATGTGGCTCCACATTGTGGCTATTCCATTGACTAGTAGCGAAAACTCTTCACGTTAAATATGAGGATCTTGAAATTAAAAAAGATAACTATCAGAGATCTATATTTTTTTAGTGATAATAAATGTACAGTCTAATTTTAAGAGAAATAATAGTCTTAAATGTATATGACTAAAACAATAAACAAGAGTACTAGTTGTGGTTGTATAATTCTAGTATTACTAATTATGCTAAACAAAATGTTCAATAATTTTTTTATAAAGTAACATAAATGGATCATATGCTTGATCCTATTATGACTTAATGTGAATGCATCTGATCATTACCTGGATGATATTATGCATGAGATCTTTACTCAATCACCAAGAGATAATATAATCTATAAGTATATATTTCTACATAGCTAGTTTGGTATGAATAATTTTGATTGAATGCAAGGATAATTTCTTGTGTGAATTCAAGACATGAATGATTAATTTAGTTTAGCACAAGTAGTATGAAAGTGTGTATGTATGCATGTAAAGCAGTTCACATAGTGAGCTGATATACATACATACATACATGCACATATGCATACAATCATCATAATTAGTTATCCTTGAATCTAACCAAAGCTATTATATATGAACAAGAGATAAATGTTTAGAAGGAAAAAAAAAATATTTACATAGGTACCTCTTCTCCCCTTGAAGAAAATCATAGAGCAAGGGCATAGAGATTACAAGGGCACAACATAGAAATGAAATACAATGATCACATGGGAATGGCAAAAAAATCCTATATCTCCACTAATCTCCACCAACATTTAGAGCTCTCCACGCTTGTTCAGAGCTCTCCACCCTCTTTTGCGCATAACTCTCCACAATCAATCAAAATAAATGGGGAATGATTAATTTCACGTTTTCTTTTCTTTTTTGTTTATAATCCATAATCCATAATCCACAAGATCACTTTGTATACATACATACATACATACATACATACATACATACATACATACATACATACATACATACATACATATATATATATATATAGACATACATACACTCACACACACACACACACACACACACACACACACATATATATATATATATATACATACATGGACACAATAATACATTTTCTAAGAGTTTACAATTATTCAAAAAAAAAAAATGTTTTACAAGATTATGCACCTGAAGAACTATTAGCTTAGAAGCAAGAACATGGTGTTGAAACAATACAAAAAGTGCTTGACTTAACAAGAGGAAAATATTGAACTATGTGTAGCCTCTGGTAGGAGATCAATGCTTAGCCATTGGGAAAATAGAGTCAGCATACAATAGGGATCAAAGTGATTGCTTGTGGGGAGGTGAAAAGCAGTGGAACACCCAAACACACCTAAGCTACTAGCAAGCCAGAAGTATCCATTAAACTAAACACCATCAAAGCTCAGAGAGAAATAAGATATTTACAAGTATATATAGGTGAGAGGAACTCACGATAAGAATCAAGTCTAAGGAGGACTTACACGAAGCCATTTACTAGTTGTGAGAGCAAAAAGCCTCTCTAGAAAAATGGGCTACTCTCAGATGAGACAACCTAATGCAACCTTCAAATGGAAAACTCTCCATCTTGGTAACTCAAAATAAACATGTGTAGGGATCTTATCAAGCAATCTTCATGCCTAAGGAGACAAATCTCAGCATAAAATTTTGAGTTTTCTTGGGTCTTCTACAAAGAATTTTCAAGCCCCTTTCCAACAACCCATTGAAACAAAACTTGTTCAAAAATTTCCAAAGTGGAGATTATATCATTTTCAATACATATATATACTTGGGATGAGCACAAGTAAGAGGCTTTTTAGGATTCAAAAAACCCTCAAAATAGAAGTGACCTTCTTCAAGCATGGGGTCAATTTATGCCAAGATAAATTCATCATCCTTTGTTGCTAATAAGTCTGAAAATTCTTTATCTAAAATAGAGAAACTGAAGGGCTTATACCTAGAGTATCCATAGGAGCAATTCCTTCTTCATTGAATGAGAGAAAGTGAGACATAATTTCTTCATCATGAGGCAATATGTTTGTTGAAAACTTAGACTATATTACTTTGGAAAATTGAAGCTCTCCCTATTGTATACTTGTTTCAACATTCTCTATTCCAAGAAGGAATAAATAATCCTTCCCTCCTGAAGGTGATTCTTATGTTTGGAAAAGAGGGTTTTCTCTAATAGTGGCATCCTCACAAAACCCCATTGGTACCTGTATAATGGGTTAAACTCACTGCGAGTCACCTTATCCTCCAACCCTTCAAATTTTTTCTATGCTTCACTCATTAATCTGTCAATTTGTTTGAGAATGCCTCCTTCACCTGAGCATGTGAGAGGTTCTCCCTTTTGGAAATCATTGTTTTCATGAATGAGCATGATTACATCTAATTTTTAAATATTTTACATAGGGAGAGACCAAAGGAAAGTAGGGCCAAAGGAACACTTAGCTACCAAGGCCACCTGCAAGAGTAAACATAATGAAAACACAACATAGAGAACATCAACCAAAGGAGATAGGGAGGCAAAATATGTATTGCTTCACTGGATTATCAACATACATGCTTAGCTGTAAGACCTTCTAGTTCACAACCAATAATACAAGTCAAAACTTGATCTTCAATGATGGAATTCACAATCTAAATCTTCCATACTATCCCTAACTCTCCCACTTACTTGCTAAAACTTGATCCTATACCTCCTTAAATACTTGTGCAACTATAAGTCGACCTGTCACTCAAATTAAACCCTACATTAAATGCACACACATACACAAGTAAACTAAAATCAAATATTAAATACCAATTCCAAAATTAATTACATGCAAGGTCATCCAAAACTGGAATCAGACAAAGACAACTCGATCAAAGAAGGACCAAGACAATACTAGCATTTAGCATTTCTTGGCACATAGAGTAACTCAGTATCAACAAGGAAATCAATACCAACACAAACTCAACACATACAAAAACTCAACACATATAGGAACTTGGTACCAATAGGGAATCAACACATACTAGGAACTCAACACAAAGTAAGAACTCAACACCAACTAGGAACTCAACAATGACTATAACTTGAAAACAATATAAAAACAAGAAAATATGCAGGATGGATTGATGTAATCTAGGATGCTCCTGCATCAGACAATCAAGGTTGAAAGAAATGATTCTCTTGAATAATGCAAGTGTCACAACTAGAGATGAATCCAACTCAGATTGGAGAATCTATGCAGCATCTTCCATTGGTCTATTCTTTCATTTCATGAAATACTCATAGTAATCTTTCCCTCTTATGCTCTTAATAACTATTTGATCCAATACCTATTCAATCTTTTCAATCTTCTTCTTAGGATAATCATTTGATACAACAACTTCATCATCTAACTCATTGTACTTATGCAAATCAACAACATTGGATATAGGAGATATATCCATGTCATTAGGTAACTCAACTTCATAAGAATTATCATTGTAAAACTTCTTCAAGATCTTAAAAGGTTCAAATTTCTTCATCTTTAGCTTACTAAATGTTCGAGTAGGAAAACTACCTTTCTTCAAATAAACCATCACCTCTTCACCAACTTCAAAAACATGATGTCTCCAAGACTTATCAACATTCTCCCTGTACTTCTTATTATTTTTTTCCAACTTCAACTTCACTTCCTTATGCAAAGACTCCATAAAATAAGAAAAATCTTCCCTTGCATCACTTCTCTTTTCTTAACAACAACATCCCTTAAATCTAATACTCCTCTACATTACATTCCTATAACAACCTCAAAAGGTGTTTTCCTTGTACTCCTATTCACAAAATTATTATATGAAAACTTAGCTTGTGCTAATATCATCTCCTATTTATGTTGTTCATCTCCAACTAAGGATCTTAGCAAATTACCCAAGCTTCTATTCACAACCTCTATCTATCCATCTATCTATGCATGGAATGCAGAACTAAATCTCAACTCAATACCCATCTTCTTCCATAAAGTCCTCCAAAAATAACCAACAAACTTATTGTCTTTGTCATAAATGATACTTCTTGATAATCCATACAATTTGACAATCTCTTTGAAGAAAGTTTCAGCAACATGCTTAACATCTGATGTCTTCTTACATGGTATGGAATGAGGCATCTTAGAGAATCTATCCACAACAAAAAAATATAGAATTATACCCCTTTACTGTCTTAGGTAATCCAAGAAAAAAAATCCATACTGATGTCACTCTAGAAGGTTTCTTAGGAACAAAAATAGGTGTATATAATCCAGTATTCTGACTTACTCCCTTTGCAACTTGAAAAACTCCACAATTCTTTACAAACTTATGAACATCCTTGTACATCTGTGGCCAATAATAGTTATCCTTCAATAAACTCAATGTCTTGTTAATTCTAAAATGTCTAGCCAATCCACCACAATGCTTCTCCTTAATCAAATTGATTCTCATATAACTTCTTTGTATACACAACTAAATTCCATTGATTGCCATACCTTTTTGAATGAAATACTCATCATACTTATATAATCTAATAGATTTGGTGCTCTACACTCTCTCCATACCTCAAAAGAATTAGGATTAGTAGCATACAACTATTTCATTTCATCAAAACCAAGAACTTCAACCTTCATCTTGGTCAATAAAGAATGTCTTCTTCTCAATTCATCAACAACTCAGTTAGTAACTCCTTTTTTATGCTTGATCACCAAAGTGAAACTTAGGTAAATACTCAACCCACTTCATATGTCTCTGATTCAATTTATGTTGACTTTCCAAGTACTATAAAGCTTTATGATTAGTATACAACACAAACTCCTTAAAAATCAAATAATGTCTTCACTTCTTAAAGTATTGAACAATAACATGAAAATCTTGATCATAGACATAATACTTCCTTTTAGCATCATTGAACTTCTCACTAAAGAAAGAAACATGTTTACCTTATTGACTCAATATAGCTCCTATTGCATTGTCACTTGCATCGCATTCGAATTGAAATAACTTATTGAAATCAAGAAAAGCCAATATAAGTAACTCAACAACCTTTTGTTTCAATGTCTCAAAACTCTTATTAGCTCCATGTCTCCACTTGAATTCCTTTTTATCTCCTCTCATTGTCTCAGTTATAGCATTACAAATAGAACTGAAATTATTTATAAACTTCCTATAGAAACTAGCCAAACCATGAAATGATCTTACCTCACCCACATTCTCAAGTGTAGGCCATTCTAAAATTTCTTTAACCTTCTCAGGATCTATTCTCAAACCATTAGCTGAAATCGCAAATTCCAAATACACAATCTCCTCTTGCCTAAAAGAACATTTTTTCAAGTTAATCATCAACTTCTCCTTTTCCAATCCCTACAATACTTGTCTAACATGCTCAATATGTTCTTTCTTAGTCTGACTGAATATAAAAATTTCATCCAAATAAAAAATCACAAACTTACCCAAAAATCTCTTGAGAAATTCATTCATCAACCTCATGAAAGTAATATGTGCATTAGTCAAACCAAAAGGCATTACCAACCATTCATACAAACCATCTTTTGTCTTGAAAGAAGTCTTCCATTCATTGCCTTCTCTAATTTTGATTTGATGATAGCCATTATTCAAATTAATTTTGATAAAATACTTTGCTCCACTCAAATAATTTATTATGTCATTCATCCTTGGCATAGGAAACTTGTATTTCACTGTGATATTGTTAATAGCTCTAGAATCAGTACACATTATCCATTCTCCATTCTTCTTAAGTGCTAATACAATAGGTATAGCACATGGACTCAAAATTTCTCTAATCAAACATTTATGCAATAACTCATGCACTTGTCGGTTAAGTTCTTCACTCTCTATAGGTGTCAATCTATATGATGTTTTGTTCAAAAAAATACCTCCAAGAATCAGATCCATGCAATGACTTATACTTCTCACTAGTGATAAACCATTAGGGATATCATCTACAACAATATCTTTGTACTCCTTCAGAAAACTTTCATTTTCTTATGACACTCAGTCTTTACTAGCATTTTTGACCTGTCATTCGGTCATCACTAGTTTCTATTGCTTTATAATTACTACAAAAACTCGGTCTCCTACGGATTGGTTTGCCTCACAATAGGTGTGTGATAATCATGCCCAAGGCCTTGCTTAGGAATAGTATATTCAATCTAAGGATTACTCCCCCCACCATTAGGCATATTTAATTGTTCAACCCAGGGACATATACTTGAAATGGTTGGCATGGTATATGCACTAGGTTTCTTAAGGAGCCATTATGCTTATGCTGCAAGAAAGTAAAATGCAAAGAAAGAATATACACTAGTGCTATAGGAAAGTAACACACTTAACTCTTTACTAAAATGAATGTTGGAAATAAAATTAAACACTAACTTATATTTTGACTCAGACCATCCACTATAACTACTCTTGTAGATGCTACAAGAACATTCAAAAAGCAGGTTGCTGCAGGAAAAATTTATAACTTCAACCTGAAATACTAGAAATGCTAGAAGTAAATCTACACTACTCTAGTCTAATCCACCTCCCAAGTGGGTCCCATTGGTTGGCTTCTGCTAATCTACTAACACAGAATGTAAACCAAGAATTACTTCATTATATTCCAAAACTTCTTACATAAGAACAATACATAAAACTGTCAAAAAATTCACTATGAGAGCCAACAATGTTTTTTTCATAAAATTTTCTCTAACCCCCCAAAACTATCAATTCCATCCCTATAAATAGAGGATCGATACTTATTCTAAAATAGGAAAGAAAACAAACTTACTACGAATCCTCCAGATAAGAAGAAGAAAATATAATAGCTCACGGTACAAGCAATAAAGTCTAGATAACCAATTCAAAACAATAGTAAATGCAAAGGGAATATAGTAACACTTCATCCCTGAATTCTAGGAATAACAACTCCTCCTTTGTAGTAGTTGTATCTCATGGTATCATTATGGTTCTTCCACCGCAGCTAGGTCTTATCATTCCTTCTTGAATACCATTGACCATACTCTAGCTTCTTCCCTAACAAGTTAGTTATGATGCATAAATATTTGCAAATAAGCATAATCAAATTAAATCCAAATATTAGAACACACATTCTGATGGTTATATGAAATACTGCATTATATGTATAATATTGGAAAAATATGACATACTATCTACCCATGGGTTAATGGTTTTATCTAGACTTAATCATAAGTTCACAAATGTATTGGTAGTATTAAAAAAAAGCATTTAAAATTAACATAAAATAGAGGCAATAATTAGCCTCATCATCTACCCCCTGGTAATTTTAATCCTTTTCTTGAAGCATTGCAGCTTCTAGTCATTGATCAGAAATCTCCAACTTCAGTCCTCCCTCGCCTATTACTCTTGAAGATGTAATAGAATCCACATGTTCTCTCATAGACTTCCCTTCTATGGTCCTCCTACAACCTATCAATTTTTTTAGAGTTGATACCATATAGGGGCCAAAGGAGCATAGGTGGTTGCATTGTTAATGGGTACCAAAGTTTTAGTCTAGTCTACCTTCCTAGTTGTATGTATTTTGGAGCTCAGTGAAGGGCTACCTCTAAGTTGATAGGACTGGCTCCGATCTTTGGAGTCCCTTAGGTAGTCTACCCCATCTACTTTTAACACCAGTCATGGCTCTCTGAAAGGAAAAGTAAGACATGTTATCATATTTTGCATATACCTTGGTTTTGGCCTCAAAGATTTGTTGTCTTATCTCCTTGTACTTATCCCCATAGGTCAGTCTAAACCAATCCCTAAGGAATTCTTTTGATTTACCAGATCTCAGTCTTAAGGTGTACATACCCTATGTAAGGTAAAGGATTCTATTGAGTTTTTGTAGGGATAATGAAATTGTGCACATACAATTCATAGAGTAAATTTTGCTGCCAAGATGGAATAGTTTGTTACAAACCATAGAATTCTTGGTTTGACTTGAACTCTACATTTATGTCTTTGAGGGTCATCATGAGATAGAATAAAAGGAATTTTTCTTTCAAAAAAATGGCATAGATCCTAGGGGGTGGCTAGCAAGTAATTATTTGATCAACTAAATTGAGGGCATGATCCATCATTTGCTTCTATTTTGCCAATTGCTCTTTGAAGTTTGCAATTTCTTCTCCTTGATCTGCTATTACCTTCTTCATTTCCTTTTTCTCCTCTTTCCATAAGGCTATTGTTATCACATGTTTATCATATAATTGAAAAAGAAACATTTGCAGGGTAATTGGGCCACTTTCCTCTTCCTAGTTATTTTTCTTCCTCTATTTTCTCCATGACTATTGTAGGAAATTTGTAAACCATGTTTGCTTGTAGGGAACTAGGACAATTTTTGAATAGGTTAACTAATGCATTATTGGGGATTTTTCTTCTTTATGGCCTAAAGTATCCTATTAGCTTTCTGGGGAATTATGGCTTTCCTTCATCTCAACCTTACATTCCTTATCAGGGTTTTGAGGAATGTTTAGAATTTCAGGTTGATTGGGGGAATCATTTAGGACAACTTGTATTGGGGATTCTTCATTAGATGGTCTGGTTAAAGTGAATTGAGTTTCTACAAACACTTTAGAAGTTTTTGTTGGGTGATGCGACGCACTCCCCTGCCCACAGGTGGTTAATTATGTGGTGTTCCATGTTCACTAAGAGTCATGGCTTTTGGTGCAATGGCAAATGGGCCCCACAATTGGTATCAGAGCCTGGTTTTGGCTTGGTCATGGGTTCAAATCTCTCCGGTGCCTTCTCGACCCGCATAAGCACCCGGTATGTGCGTCGAGGGGGAGATTGTTGGGTGATGCGACGCGCTCCCCTGCCCACAGGTGGTTAATTATGTGGTGTTCCATGTTCACTAATAGTCATGGCTTTTGGTGCAACGACAAATGGGCCCCACAATTTTCCCTTTGATTCTATGACTTCTTTGTATAGAGGTTTCCTCAAACACCATGACCTTTTTCCTACTAACCCTTTTTGGTGTCTCTGCTATATGAGTGGCTGCTATAGGACCCAACTTTTTTTTCTTTTTCTTTGAGACTATAGGGTTTTATTTTTCTATTGGTAGAGCCAAGGTTTCTCTTGGTAATTTCTATTTTCTCTTTTCTCAGGTAGAGGTAGATACATTTCTCTTTTGAGTAGGTAAAGTGATGTGGACACAACCCAAGCACATAATGGACACAATAGGAAAGGGGAAATTTATTAACTGTAAAAATATGCTAGTACACTTAGTGCAGAGAAACAGACTCCAGAACATGCCCTATGGGCTTACAATAGCATAAATCTAAAGGAAAATTCTTCTCCCAGTACCTTCTCTCAAACTCCACTCCTAACTACCTTTTACAATGCCATAAATGTTCTTAAATAGACCTCGGAGGGTTAAGGATTAGGAATACATTCTAGAAAGTGCTAGTAGGCATCCATTGACCAAATAGAAGACTCTAGAAGTCACATTAGAAGTCAGTGCAAAATTAGAAGAATCTAGAAATGGTAACCGAAATTTTGGGAGGCATAACTTTTGAACTGTAGCTCTGATTGATGAACCGTTTACATTTTCAAAAAGCTCTCGAAGTGCTCTATAGCCCTATGGAAAAGCTTTGCTTGTCCCCCATTTTCAGCCCTATTTGAGGTCATTTAATGCCCCTAACTTGACTTTGAAGCATTCTTAGGATGTCTCCAAAAATAAAAAAATTGCGATAACTTTGAAACCGTGGGGCCTATTGACCTGATTCTTTTTCTGGAATGCTCTAAATTACAATTACATTCATTTGGCCAATTTACACCTTCTTCTTCACCAAAATGATGGCTCAATTACATACTCCTATTTTTTTGACATTTACACGTATCCCAAGGTGATTAAAAACTCTATCTTAGAACATTGATAGTGGAATTGTAAGAGTTGGAACCTTTATTTGACCCAAATGGGTATCCAGAAATGAAAACACATGAAACAAAAACTAAGTCTAAGTAAATTTTTTTGGTTGACATAGGATTTCCCTTATACCTCTGGATGCTCCTACATCATAAAGGCACATTTTCTTTCACATTTTTAGTTTCCACACTTTGAGTGCTTTTCTTAGTAGTTGCGTCAATGGGGAATACATTTTCTTTTCTAGGCTATTCATTTCTAGAAAAATTTTGCCCATGATATGGGAGAGGTATCCCTAAATGATCTCTCTATTAGAAATTTGATTAGGCCATGGTGAGTAACAGAGTTGTCCTTCCCTTTCTGAGTTTCCTTAGCACTAATGCATAACATATTGTACAAGAAATTAGAAACATTCACTGGAAAATTATGCCTCACATAATTGAGCAACTTAAAATGATGTGCATGAAAATATGAAAATCTTCCTTCATAGGTAAAATACTTGACAATATGTATGACCAACTCATTTTATGATGATGAAAGAGACATTCTTTCACATCCTTGCTTAGTGATATCCAAAGGAGGGTCACTTGGTATAAAAAACTAGGCCCTAGCTAATCTTGCATCATGTGCATTGGGGTAGTTTTCTCCTACTGTTGGTGGCCCAGTTACTTTCACTATCTGCTCCTCTATGGAAATAACAATCAATCCCCATACTGTTGCTTCACCTTCCTCAAATGTGCTTATAAATTTAGTAGTTTCTTCTGCATCATACTCTATTAGTTTCAAGAAATATCCTAACCAACCACATGCATTAAATCTTCTCACTACCTCTACATCGGAAAGTAAAACACTATGTTCCACTAGTTCTCATTGTTGCAATTGTCCTCCTATTTGTACTTGCTAATTTCAATCTTTGATCTATTTGCATAATTACCTTCTTTCCTTCTGTGAATTTAGACTTTCTTTTTGTTTTTGAAAACCACAAACCCTTTTCACATTTCACATTCTTTTCTATGAATTTTCATCATGATCAATATGTCATGAGAAATAATAATGTGGTTTTAATGGAAATAAATCATAGATATACGAGAATCATCCAAAATTGAATTTGTGTCACATCATAGTTTGACAATAAGGAATTATTCGAGAATAAGGGTATGATGCTTGACACTTGTGTACTATGGCAACTGGGTTTTAATCAAACAAAGAGAGAGTACAAATTTGAGGATCTTAAATGAATAAATAAAAATGTTATTGGGAATTAGCAATCTTCCTTGTCCTTTATGAAACATGGACAAGTGTCCTCACTTGTCATATTTGGCACAAGGTATGGAACTTGCATAATGCCACAATAATACATTTAATGCAATAATAGATATAACCAACAAAATCTATGCGCTAAAAATGAATAAAATGTGAAAAGCTTATACCTTCTAATTGATCATTTCATGTTCCAGTTAAAGGTGGCAAGATTCGAAGGTCAACAGTGACAAAATATGTCAGAAAACTCACCGTGTTATTGAAAATATTGTAAAATGATGATGCAGAAGATGGGTGGGTGGCAGAGAAAGAAATGAGATGAGTTGAAAAAGAAGAAATTAGAGAGTGAATGGAGAATTTTGAACTTTATATGGATATAAAGTTTTTTATTATGGCCATGCTCAAAAAAACTCTTATTGATTAGTTGTAGGTATGAGGTCAACACCTTCTGTTGTAGGAAGTGTTAGCTATGGTGCATTTGACATTGGCTATTGAAATTGCTGTACGAAGTCTTCTTTTGTTTGGGGCCATTTATACAACTTGAGCTGATGTCCATTGACTAATAACTTAAAGTGCACTAGATCAACAATGGTTAACTGGATGACTCCACTAGCAAATACATGAATTATTTCAAAGGGACCCAGCCATCATGTCTACAACATGCCTGGTATGTCTTTAAATCTAGAATCATAAAGCAATGCCTAATCACCAAGTTAAAATTGCTTACTTTTAATGTGAGAGTTGTGCCATTGTTTCCTTTTCTTCTATATGATTTTTGTGTGTTCCAAGGCAAACTAGTGCATTTTATCCAAAGAATTAAGATGCAGTAGGCACTCTCTCTGTGCTATAGGAAGGTCAATGTTTAACTCCAGTGTTGTTCTTAAAGTTTTGTGTTCAAACTAAATGGGTAGCATTGCTGCTTTTATACAATAGTTCAAATGGTGCAAACCCTGTGGTAGTCTTCCATGTTGTTTGGTATGCCCAAACAACTTCTAGTAGTCTATTGCTCCAATCCCTATGGTGCAAATGAACTGTCTTTGTTAAGATGGCTTCTATCTCGTTATTTGTAACTTCTACTTGTCCATTAGTTTGAGGGTGATAGGGGCTTGATTTTTGGTGTCTGATATTATACTTCATGAGTTTTATGATCAAATTGGAGGTAAATTGAGCACCCTAGTTGGTAACAAGTTCTTTGGATATGCCATGTTGGGTAAAGATGTCTTTATACAAAAATTTGACAACTTTATGATCACAGGCATGCTTCATGGCTTTGAATTCAACCCACTTTGTTAGGTAGTCAATGCATATAAGGATATATGATTTCCCATTGGATGGAGGATCTATTGGACCAATGAAGTCCATGCCCCATTTTTCAAATGGTGTCAACAACATTTGTGGATTGAGAGGCATTTCATCTATTTTTGTTGGTTAGCCCATCCTCTGACATTTATCACACTTCCATGTATAGTTGGAAGCATCTTTATGAAGTGTAGGCCAATAGTAACCATTTATTAAAATCTTCAACAATATTCTTTTAGCTAAAAAATGCCCTCCATATGGTTCATCATGACATGCATGTAGAATGTCATATGTCTCATCTTCTCTCACACATCTCCTCATAACTTGATCAGGTCTAGTGTAAAACAACATGTTATCAATCCAAGAGAAATGTAAGCTTTTCTCTACAAGCAACCTCTTTTCCTTGTAAGAGAAATGCGTTGACATTTTACTAGTTGCAATATAGTTAGCAATGTCTACATACCATGGGGTTTTGATAGCAATATGAAACAAATGCTCATTTGGAAATGTATCATCTATCAAAGTAGTATCATCTTCATTAGGTTGTAATCTTGATAGATAATCAACTACCACATTTTCTTTCCTAGGTTTGTCAATGATTGTAATATCAAATTCCTGTAAAAGAAGTACCCATCTTGCTAGCCTGCCTCTAATAGTAGGTTTGTTCATGAGATACTTAATTGCTACATGATCAGTATGAACAAATATGGGATACCTAGTTATGTAATGCCAAAATTTGTTTAGAGCATAAAATACTACTAACAGTTCTTTTTTAGTCACTATATACTTTAACTTTGGTTCATGAAGGCTCTTACTGATATAATAGATTGCATTTCAAGATGTTGGGATTTTTGTCCTAGGACTACACTTATGGCATAGTCAAAAGCATTTTTATGTATTTGAAAGGGCAAGGTCCAATTATGACCCCTAAGTATTGGTACAATTGTCAACAGTGACTTGAGCTCCTGGAAGGAGTCATCACATTCCTTTGTCTAGGCAAATTTAGCCTCTTTGGTAAGTAAAGTATAAAGAGGACTAGCTATTTGACTAAAATTATTGATAAACCTCCTATAATAGCTAGCATGTCCTAGGAAAGATCAGACTTCTTTTTTCTTTGTAGGAGTAGGGAGTGTGCGAATTACCTCTACTTTTGCAGGATCTACTTGAATTATAGCTTTAGAGATACAATGTCCCAATACCATGCCTTCTTGCACCATCAGAAAGCATTTCTCATTGTTGAGAGACAAGTTATGCTCTTCACATTAGATTAGTACTTTCTCAAAATTCTCCAAAGGTTCCTCAAATGTGACACCAAATGTAGTGAAGTCAACGATGTATATTTCCATGCAATCATGTGATATGTCAGCAAAGATGCTAATGACAACTCTCTAAAAAGTAGAAGGTGCATTGCATAAGCCCAATGGTAATACAGAATAGGCATAGATACCCCAAGGACATGTAAATGTGGTCTTCTCTTGATCTTTTGGGGAAATACTTATTTGATTGTATCCACTGTATCCATCTAGAAATGAGAAGTATTTCTTTCCAGCCAAAGTATCGAAGACCTAATCAATAAAGGGTAAAGGAAAGTGATACTTCTTTGTGGCATTATTTAATTCTATGTAGTCTACACTTATTCTCCACTTTCCTCCTTTCTTAGGTACAATAACTAATGGTGATACCCAATTTCTATAAGAGATTAGATAGATGAATCCAACATCCAACAAATTCTATAACTTAGTCTTAACTATTTTGTGCAATGCTAGATTTATTCTCCTTTAAGGTTGATGAAGTGGAAAGCTTCTATCTATGGGTGCAGAGTTTAGGACTCAATCTTACCATATCCTTATAATCTGAAGAAAAGGCCTTTTAATGCTGATTGAGGAGCTTGGTTGAAAATTCCAATTGTGATATGGATACCTTTTTTTTTATATGGAGATTATGACTAGGAGAGAGTTCCACAGTAGTTGTTAATTCTACCATTGACACTTTTGGTACTAGACTTGTAGCTACTTCACTTGGTAGTAACCAGTCAATTATCTTAGGGCTTGCTGGGTAGATACAATCTACATAGGTATATAGCTATAAGATAGAACTTTTAGCAATATCTCTAGCCACTATACACTCATTGGTAAGAATGCTTTGTACTACATCATCTTCTTCCTGCATTTTTAGAAAATATTGTCTATGCAACATCAGATAGGTTCTCCCAAGTTTGGTTGGGGTTGGGCAGGTGGATATAGCTCTAGCTTCCTTATGGTTTGACCATTTGAAATTGTCATTCTGCCTAATTTGCAACTAATTTTAGCATTAGTGGTAGCTAACCAGGGTCTCCCTAATATGATAGGATAACCAATACATTTAACTTTAGGTGATAAGATAAGAAAATTAGTAGGATATTCCCATGAATCTAAAGTTACTATCACATCCTCTATGAGACCATCTAGAGTGACAATTGAACTATCAACAAGTTGTAACACTGTAGGAGTTGTTCTTAAGCCTTCCATACATAACCTATGCATTATATCTTTACTTATTACATTTATTGCTGCTCCTAGATTAACTAAAACATTTTTCATAGCCTATCCATTTATGATCAGATTAAATACTAGACTACCAGGATTTGAATACTTTGGTATCACTACCTTCCCTAACATGATATCTACTATTTTCCTGACAACATGGACTATTTGAGGATCTTTCTTCTTCTGCCTCGGCTTCTTAAGGTATGCTTCCTTAATAGCCTTTCCATAAAGAGGGACATCCTTGATAGCTTGAAACTGAGGAATTTTGATGTGCATGTTTTTTAGCTGCTCAACAATATCAAATGTCTCTTCCTTTTGGGATATAGATTTTTCTTTATTTAGGTGATGTGGAAAGAGAAGATTCAGGGTGGTATGGTCAGTAGTCCTACTAGGTACATTAGTTGGTAGGTTGGCATTTGGCAATTTAACTTTTGGAAGGGATGCTATAGGAGTGTTTGCAACTTTTGTGATAATAGGGTATTATAGTGTAGGCAAGTTTTTACCCAATCTTAAATGAATATTAGATACCTCTAGTGAATATGTAGGGCACTACTGAGTATCTATAGTGTACATTTGCTGTTGTTGTTGCTTGTTGTTTGGATTTGATTGAGACTGAGCAGGCAATTGGGTTAGCTTAGGATTAGTATTATTTACTACAAGAGGTGGCATTATTTTAGGTTGTTGGACTGGAGGTAGTAGTTGTGGGTTACTAAATTTTTGGTTAGGCCATTGTGGAGCCCCCTCCATTGGTTATTTTGCTGCTAATTTCCTTACGGTGGTTGCCATTGATTCTGCTAGTTTTGCCACTGGTTGTTTTGCTAGTTAGGCCATTGTTTTTTTTGCTAGTTTTGCCACTAGTTGTTTTGTTGGTTTGGCCACTGATGGTTTTGTTGGTTTGGTTAGGAAGGTTGGGAGTACTAAGAAGGATTTTGATAGCTTTGGTTTTGCCATTGATTATTGTAGGGATTTGAAAATTATAGAGGATCTTGAGGCATACCTTGTCTTGAACCCCATGGTTGATGTTGAGCAATGAAGAACACTTGATTATTGTCCTCATCCATCTTCATGTACCCTGTTGGAAAATGTTGATTCTCTAGGTTGGCTACTAGTTTACATGTGTAGTCTTTCTTCTATTTGCGACAGTGAGGATAGTACTCTGCCAATCATGATTCAATTTTTGGATGTTTCTTCTTTGTAGTCATTTTGTTAAGATGTGTAGCAACTTCATTTATCATGTCCTACTTAAAATATGAGAGTAGATTAGATAT
The DNA here is from genome assembly GCA_028749045.1 of Cupressus sempervirens. Lineage (NCBI taxonomy): Eukaryota > Viridiplantae > Streptophyta > Pinopsida > Cupressales > Cupressaceae > Cupressus > Cupressus sempervirens. The sequence goes on along the minus strand of CM053789.1, from coordinate 510,941,339 downwards.
CTTGAGCTTTGAAATGCCTTGACTGATCCCTTTAGTTGTTGTGGGTTGATATCTGCCTCCTTTCTTCATAGTTGACCTTGAATAGTTAAGAAAGATTTTCTTGAGGTCATCCTAAGAGGATTGGTATACATCACTAGTAGCCATCAAGTCTAGTGCTTCCAGACAATTATCATTTACCCCTCTCAAAAAAGACTAGTTTTTGTGAATCCTCTGCTAGTACATGTTGGGGGTTATTTTGTATTATATACAAGAAATGTGAAACATATTATTCCAATGTTTCATCCTCCTTTTGTGATATTCTAAAGATGTCATCTCCTCTTGGATCATTCTCTTTGTAGTACTCTTTGTATTTTTCCAGGAACATAGTTTTCATTTCATCCGAGGTACTGGCTGCATTGGCTCCTAAGCCCATGAACCATCATAAGGCTGATTATTTCAAGGTTTTTGGAAACAACTTAAGCTTGTGGGCATCAGTGTTATAGTCAAAGCTATGACATAGTATGTCAAACTCAAACAAGAAAGTATCAGTATCCTCAATTACAAAGCCATAAAACTTTGGAAGAGCAACTATAGGTATATTTTTGAGATTAGCATTGGTTATGAGGCTTGGTAGAGGAAATAGAAAAGTAGGTTGTGCCATTACTAGAGGTATTTGATTATGGGGTTGCTATTGAAAAGGAGTGTTGGCTATAGGATTATTAATAACCAGTGGATTTGGAATAGAATTATCAAGAAAGTTTGCTAAAATTTTAGCAAAAGGTTGAAGTCCACTTATGTCCAAGGGTTCTACTCTAGAGGAAGATCCTACTTGAAAATCAAGGCTTGCATCATCAAAAGGAAACTCAACTTCTTCTTCAATTTCTTCATTCAAATTAATAGATTGCCTTGGGAGAAATCTGCCATATTCATTTTATTGTCTTCCTCTTCAATGCATGAAATTGAATTCTTTACACTTGTGAAGAATATTTTAGGATTACAATTATCTAAAAACTTAACTAAAAAAACTATGACCCAAAAAGATGTTCCTAGCTTGACACCATCCTTGGCAATGACACCAAAAATAGTCCACCTCACAATAGGTGTGTGTGATAATAATACCCAAGGCCTTGCTTAGGAATAGTATATTCAATCTAAGGATTACTTCCCCCACCATGAGGTGAATTTAATTTGTCAACCCAAGGATGTATACTTGAAATGGTCGGCATGGTATATGCACTAGGTTTCTTAAGAAGCCATTATGCTTATGCTGCAGGAAAGTAAAATGCAAAGAAAGAATCTACACTTTTGCTGTAGGAAAGTAAAACACTTAACTCTTTATTCAAAGGAATGTTGGAAATACAATTAAACACTAACTTATATTTCAACTCAGACCATCCACTGCAACTACTCTTGTAGATGCCACAGGAACATTCACAAAGTAAGTTGCTGTAGGAAAAATTTATAACTTCAACCTGAAATACTAGAAATGCTAGAAGTAAATCTACACTACTCTAGTCTAATCCACCTCCCAAGTGGGCCCCCTTGGTTGGCTTCTGCTAATCTACTAACACAAAATGTAAACCAAGAATTACTTCATTATATTCCAAAACTCCTTACATAGGAACAATACATAAAATTGTCAAAAAATTCACTACGAGAGCCAACAATGTTTTTTTTCATAAAATTTTCTCTAACCCCCCAAAACTATCGATTCCATCCCTATAAATAGAGGATCAATACTTATTCTAAAATAGGAAAGAAAATGACCTAACTACAAATCCACTAGATAAGAAGATGAAAATATAACAACTTGTGGCGCAAGAAATAAAGTCTAGATAACCAATTCAACACAATAGTAAATGCAAAGGGAATATAGCAACACTTCATCCCTACATTCTTGGAATAACAACTCCTCTTTTGTAGCAGCCGTGTCTCATGGTGTTGTTATAGTTCTTCCACCAGAGCTGTGTCTTAATGTTCCTTCTTATGTGCTGTCAACCATACTCCAACTTCTTCCCTAACAATTTTAGTTATGATGCAGGAATATTTGCAAATAAGCATAATCAAATTAAATCCAAATATTAGAACACACATTCTAATGGTTATATGAAATACTGCATTATATGTATAATATTGAAAAAATATGACATACTATCTACCCATGGGTTAATGATTCTATCTAGACTTAATCATAAGTTCAAGTAATCATGAGTTCACAAATATCTTGCCAATATTAAAATAAAGTATTTAAAATTAACATAAAATAGAGGCAATAATTAGCCTCATTAGGGATCATGGAAAAACAAACTTGATTCTTTTTCATTTCCTTTTCAAATTTCTTTCCATTAACCAAGCAAACTCTTATACTAGTACAATTAACCTCATCTAGACTCTCAATCAAAGGTAACAATATTTGTTTTCACCCATTCACCCAAAGAGTATATTGATTAATTCTTCCATCTTGTATAGCAACACAAAACTTCATGAAAGTAATGTCCAATATTGAACTTTATAATACATTACTCACTTACCAATATCTTATGCATATCCTTGATCCTTGGAACATGATAGGGTTTAGGATGCTTTAGCATCTACAACTATAGTTTTGTGACCGACTCTTCTAATACCAAATTTGTTGAACTTCCACTATCAATGATCACTCTTGAAAAGACTTCTCCTTAGGATAGGTTCCTCACTAATTCCCTTATTACATAATTACATAAGGTTCTTCTCACCATCATATTTTATCCATCCTTAGGTCCACTTGATGAACCCTCAATGTCTCCTTGAGTGACAACATTTTTGTTACCTTGCCTATTTTTAGAAGATCTACATTCAAAGGATCTATGCCCTTATTTACCACATCTAAAACAATTACCATGAAAACTACCTCTACAATAAGAATTACCTCTTCCTCAGTAATAACTAATACTTCCTCAATAAGAAGTAACACCTTTCCATTCATTATTTCTCTTATCTTTCATAGAACTATCATATCATCCACCTTCTCCATAAGATCTAACTATGCCTATCTGGAATATACCACCTCTACCTCTTTGTCTTTGTTCATGTTTCTTTGTCAAGATCTCCTCAACTTTCAAGGCATATTGGTATGCTTCTTCCACTCTTTCCAATTTCACAAAACTTGTTTCATCTTGAATTCTAGATCTCAATGTTGAAAAAGAAGATTGTTGAAATTTGGAATCTATGATGGAACAATCATTATTTTTCCCTTGATGTCAAACCTACTACTTGTTGGTAAGAAAATTGCCTTTTTGGTATGAATGCTATCATTTAATTGATTGATGAAGAGGGTTTGAGAAGATAGGATAAAAAGAATACCTAGAGAAAGGTTGAGTTATATGGTGTATAAAAGGAGCAGTAAGACCAAGTTAGACATTGATGATAAGATACATTGTTTATCTAGTTTAGGATAAAGTGAATGGTTACTTAAGCTCAGACAAGAAGAAGAGTTTGTAATAAATTGTGTTTGCCAAGCCTAACCAAGTAAATAGTGTAAGTAGGGTGAATTTAGTTTAGGCTGAATAGAAAGTTTAGTGTGTGTTGAGTAAAGGAAGTTAGTAAGTGCTGAGTGTAAGAAAATATAGTAAGTTCCGAGTGTCAAAGGAGTAATAGTAATCACTGAGAAAGGAAGACTTAGTTCATGTTGAGCAACCTAGTGTTGGCTAAGCACAAGAAGATTGTTATTGCCAAGTGAACAATATAGATGTCGAGTGATAACAAAAAGAGATTAGTTAAAGATTTGATGAATCTGAGTTGCTAAAGTTGATTTCTTAAATTGTGTGAAGCATGTTGAATATTAGTATGATAAGTTCGTGGCACATAATTCAAGATAAACTATTTTGAGGTGAATCTAATGAGGATTGTAAGACAAGTTTCTAGAGGGAACAAAATGTAAAGAAGGGAGGATTAAATGAATCTAACCTAACCCTAAAATGGATGATCAAGGTTGAGCTAAAACAGATCTAAATTCTCTATATAAGGGGATACACGGGTAGAAGTAATGAGGTTGTTGAATGTTTGGAGTTGTTGCTTCATATGGTGGCCAAAGGAAAGAACCTACTATTGGCATGCTAGGCATGAAGGCTTGAGAAAGTGAAGGCTTGAAGGCTGAAGAAGAAATTAGAGATGAATGGGAATCAATGCCAAGCAGAATGGAGGATTGAACTAGAGATCTATAATTTGCAAGTGGATTTTTTGTTATTAGGTCAAGTCCTACTACTACTTTCTAATGATTGTATCAATCTAGATAAATGCTTTGGATTAAGTTTGACCTAACAGTCATGTTCAAATCCTTTGATAGGTTGACATTCTAATGGAATGTTTTAAAGTCCTCTAATAAGGCTCACTCCTAATAGGGTGATTGAAATCCTTTAACCAGGTTACATTTAACATTGCCCATTGTAACCTTTACTAGGATTGGCTCCTCATAGAGATCACTTCAGAAGAGTGAAAATTGGTAAAATGTTATAGGTGGTTTTTATAAAATTGGGTTTCCACATAAAATCCTTGTGTCAAATTGTGTGAATGATTTTTTGATGTTTCATGTTTACATTTCTATAAAGTTATTTTGACCTAGGACATTAATCTATAGAGTTATGGAGTTATTGGATGATCTAATCAATGCATGCACTTATATGTTTGGTGAGTACTAAAAAGTTTTATTTATACATTTGTACCTTAGATAACTAATTTACTCCCCCTCTTAGTTATTCTAGATATTCAAACAATTGGTATTAGATCCATTAGTGCTTGTGAGGAAACAATTTGAAGGTACTAGAAGCTAAAGATCAAGATGTACAAAAAGGAGGTACCCAAGCTAAACAATGAAATAATTTATTGCATGGAAAAGTTTGATGAAGTTGCATGTGGGAGGAGTTGAAAATTTTGTACTATCAATAATGACTACTGAATTTAAAGAAATAACTAGAGCCCTAACTACTTAGCAATTGAAAGATAAGAAAGAACACAATCAGGCAATGTTGGAGATTGCATCTTCCCTGTGATATTCAAAGTTTGATGACATCAAAAAGTTTACTTCTTCCAAACAAATGTGGGATGCCCTAAAGAAGATCTATGGAGGAGATAAGAATGTGCTAAGAGTCAAATTAGAAAGTCTAAGTGGAAAATTCGATGATATGAGAATGTAAGAAGGTGAGAATATAGTTCAGTATTGTGCAAGAGTCAAAGAAGTTGTTAATGCCATTAGAGGATCAAATGGAAAGATTGAAGATTAGAATGTGATTAGAAAAGTAGTGAGAACACTAATGCCTATCTATGTTCTTCAAGTCTCTTCTATATAAGAATTGAGGTGCAGTCCGTGTAATAATCTGTCCCTTGAAGGACTGGTTGGTAGACTCACTATTTTTGAGCTTTCAAAATTTGATAATTTCAAAATAGAGAATGTTGAATCTGCTTTCAATGCTAAACTATCACTCAAAGAGCCTAAGGAAAAGAGTAAGAAAAAGGTCAAACATGTTTCTAGTGATAGTGATATAGATGATGAAGATCTAGAAGAGCTTGAAGCATTGTTGGTTAGGAGATTTCATAGAGAAAAAGGAAAATTCAAAGGTAAACTTTACCTATCATATGTTTTGAATATAACTAAGTTGGTCATATTACAACAAGATGTCTTGAGAAGTCAAACAATAGAAGTGAAGAAAAATATAGAGGTAAAAGAGATGAGAGTATCAAAGACTAAAAAGAAAAAGGAAAGAAAGCTTAGTACATTGCCGAAGAAGAATCTAGTGAAAAATCAAATGATCATGATGATGAAGTTGTGTATGTTGCTATGAATGATGATTCTTATGAAGATGAGGAAACTGCATTAGTATTTTATGTGAACAAGAGTGACAGATGGATCATTGATAGTGGTTGTTCTAATCACTTGACTAGAGACAAAAGTAAGTTCAAAGCCCTTGAGCATTATAATGAAAATAATGTTAGGTTTGGTAATGATACACCCTATGTAATAAAAGGAAAATGATCAATTAGCTTGACATACAAGATTATTTATGACAATGCTTACTATGTTGAAGGACTTACCCATAATCTATTGAGTGTTTCATAATTGAATAGTTCATGATGCAAAGTTGAATTTAAAAACATGAATGTTAAGATTTATGATGCTATTGGTAAACTCATTGGAAGTGGTGATCTAACTAGAGGTAATTTATGTTATCTTGACATGAAAGAAGCTACTTGTCTTGTTGTACAATTCAATGATGTGTGGTTATGGAAAAAAATATTATGTCATGTTGATCTCGACAATTTCATTAGTATTAGCAAGATGAAGATAGTCAAAGGTTTGTCAAAACAAAAGAAACCTAATAATGTGATTTTCAAACAATGCTATTTAGGAAAAATGAAAAAGTCTAGTTTTAAGAGTAAGACTCATACTTCAAAAGAAATTTTAGAATTAGTTCATACTGATCTATGTGGACCAATTAATGTGAAAAGTTAAAAAGGTGACATTTATTTCATTCTATTTGTCAATGATCTAGAATGATGATAGTGATGTTCTTGAGAGAGAAATTTGATGCATTTCAAATGTTTAAGTTTTATTTGGTAAGAGTTGAAAATGAAACTTGTAAAAGTTTAAAGTGTGTAAGATCTGATAGAGGTGATGAGTTTACATCAAATGAATTTGAATTTTTTTGCAATGATAGAGTATTCAAGAGACAAACTTTTGCACCAAGGACCCCTCCACAAAATGGGATAGCTAAAAGAAGAAACAAATTTGTGATGGATCATGCAAGGACACTAATGATGGAGAAGAATGTTGCTTTGAAATACTAGAGAAAAGCTATTAGTACAAATATCTATACCTTGAACTAAATACAAGTATAACACCTTTTGAATTATGGTGTGGAAACTCACCTAATGCAAAAAAATTTAATGTATTTTGAAGAAAATTCTATAGTATAAATGACAATACAAAAGGTAAATTTGATGCTAAAAGTGAGGAAGGCATATTTCTAGGTCATTCCACAAGAAGAAAAGCTTGTAAGTGTTTGAATACTAACACTAACAAAATTATGGGAAGTTCAAATGTAAGAGTTGATGAGTACACAAAAATGCATGAAGATGAACAAAAGGAGGAACCTAAAGATTAAAAAACCTTTCTGTACTACTATGAAGGCATGACTATTGATGATTCTAAAATACAAGCTGCTAATCTACAAGAATCAGTGACTATTGAGTCACATACTATGGATGTCAAGTTACATTCAGAAGCTAGGTTGTAGTCTAATGTTGAGATCACATTACTAGAAAGGAATGTCAAGTTACTTGATAGAGAGGTATACAATGAACCTAAAACTAAACACCATGAAATGCCTATTGTTGAAGAAAGAAAAACATAGCCAAGACTATCAAAGTATGTCAAGGGACATCATCTTGTTGAAAAAATCATTGGAGGAAAATAAGATGGACCAATGACAGGGAATAGATTGAGAAATGACACATGTTTGTTGAGCATACTTGAACCTAAATCTGTGAAGGATGCATTAGAAAATGATGACTAGATTAAAGCCATGAATTAAGAAATTGATTAGATTGAGAAGAAAAAAACCTAGACATTAGTACCTAGACTAGAGGACAAGAATATTATTGGAACTAAGTGGGTGTACAGAAACAAATTGGATGAGAATGGTGAAGTGACAAGGAATAAGGCAAGCCTATTTGTAAAGTTTATGCACAAGAAGAGGGAATTGATTATGGATAGAGATTTTTTCCTGTCACAAGATTGGAAGGAGTGAGAACTCTATTTACTTACTTTGCATACAAAGGATTAAAATTTTATCAAATATATTTTAAGTCAACATTTCTGAATGGTATACTGGAAGAGGAGGTTTACATTGAACAACTTGAAGGGTTTTTTTATCCAAACAATAAGAACATGGTATGTAGATTGCAGAAAGCTTTATATGGTATAAATAAATCTCCTAGAGCATGGTATGAAAGATTTCATAACTATCTAGTGAAAATTGAGTTGAGAACACTAATGAAAACAACAATCTATACTTGAAGATAGAAGGAAGTAAAGGAATTTTACTAGCTGAAATATTTTTTGATGATATCATATTTGGATGACAAGACACATTGTGTAAGACATTTGCAAGTAAAATGATGAAAGAATTTGAGATGTCTATGTTTGAAGAGATTAAGTTTTTTTTAGGTTTGCAAGTGTATCAAATGAAATATGGTATTTACATCACTCAGTCTAAGTATGTAAACAAATCTTGAAAACTTTTGGTATGGAAGATTTAAGACCAATTAACACTCCTATAGTGACTAGACACAAATTACTCAAAATTAATCATTTTACTAAAGTAAATCAATCATTGTAGAGGTCTATGATTGGGAAATTGAAATATGTAGTTCATAGCATACCTGATATTGCACTAGTTGTTGGGATTGTTGCAATATTTTTTTAAAATCCTAAGGAGAATCACTTGATGGTTGTCAAAAGGATAATGAGATATCTAAAAGGGATAGAGGACTATGCTCTATACTATAAGAATTATGAAAAATTTGAATTAAGAGCCTATACTGATGTTGATTGGGTTGAAAATTTTGGTGATAGGAAATGTACAAGTGGTGGAGCATTTTTCTTAGGAAAAAAACTAGTTACATGGACTAGTAAGAAATAGAATTGTATAACACAATCTACTATTGAAGCTGAATAAGTGGATGTTGTAGTTGTTGCCCAAGTTCCAGGTCATATCTTTTGCTCTAGGGTTTTGAGTCAAGTCAAGTTTCAATGTCTTGAGTCTGAGTCTAGATTGCCTATAGGATGATCTTTTTTCTTATCATTCCTTTGAGTCAACCTAATGTGGGAATCATATGAGAAAAGCATCATTCCAAAGCTAGGTGATTAGGGTTTTGAGGGTTTGTTATGTGTTATCCCAATGAGAAGAAAGTCTTGATATTCTACTAATTCATATTTCCTTGTTCCTAATCATGTCAAAGACAAAGATTCATGTTGAGAAGCAGTTCTTCATAAAAGAATTTCTAAATCTTTTAGAGTTTCTAACTTCATAGTCAAAGGTCTATATCTAAAGAAGAATACATTTAAAAGAGATCATAGGTATATTTAGAGTAAATGCAATAGAGAACATTGAAGACTAAGGCTAAAGATTGATATGAAGATCATGAAAATAAGGCAGAAGTAAGATCAGTTGAATTCAATACAAAGTGAGCACTCAAAAATACATAAAATGGTGAAAGAACCAAGTCAAAGGTGGTATGACTCTTTTTGAAATGAAATCAATGTTTAATATTTAATCTACTTGTATATGTTACAAAGTTGAAAAGTCAATTGAAAGAAAGATTGAATGCTATTAGCTAGTTGAAAATTCAAATGCTTACCTGGCAAATTGGGTTCCATTCAAATATTAAATGAAAATGGAGAATGCATTCAACTATCAGATTAGACAAGATCTACGATCTTCATTATGTCACTATGAAAAGTTTCTTGATCATTATTCATAATGACATAATGATGGATCAACACATGTCTCCATGGGCCCATTATATTCCATAGGGTATAGATAGGCTGATGTTAGACTTTCCAGGCAATGAAAAAGTACCAACTATTTTCCACAGTGTGCATAGCAAGAAACTAAACCCACAGTGTAGAACAAAACAAAGGGCTAAGACCTTTTTTGTCATCATTAGATCAAAGAAGATCTACAAAAGTTTTTATTTCATCATAAAAAGATGTCTACTTGATAATCTATGTGACAGAGTGACATGAAGGCACATGTATCACTGGGCCTAGTACATTCTACAGTTGTTAAACTTTCCAAGCAATGAATTATTGCCATCTATCTACCATGATGTGTCTCGTTGGAAATTGGATCCGCGCTGTGAAACAAAGAGACTTACCATCATTTTATTACCACCGTTAGATCAAAAAAAGATCTACATTTTTTGCCATCTCACTATGTGAAGTTACAATGAAAATTGTTATAGCAACATAATGATGGAAATACACGTGTACACAAAGGGACCCATAGAGGAAGTTATAAAACAAGGTCATAATGTTTTAATCACGATCATTAATTTAAGATTAGGGACTAGAATTCAAACTTGTAGTGATGATTGGAATTCAAATTATATGATATGGCACCAAAAAATAGAATATGAAATAATGCAAATCTTTACAGAATTTCTTAGAACTACATGAAGAAAAATCATGGATTTAGAATCATCAAAAGAAGAGATGCTATGTGCTCATATCATGATGTAGATTGGATAGCTTCATATTTTATTCTCATTTTATTTTCTATTATATGATTGTTTCTTTGCCAAAATTTAGAAATAATGGAGAACTATAAATGTAATCTCATTTGACAATACAAAGGTCAACAAACTTGATGGTGAATTGGTTTGTAATTCGATTTACCCTATTTTATTATCATGTTTTGTTTTCCATGTTTAGATTAGTTCTACATTAAGAGTTAAACAACAATTATATGTGATCCTATGATAATTAGGTGGATTCCATTTTATTTTGATATTTGTGGTAGAGGTGATTACATTTACTTTCTTTATATATGATTCTACTTCCTCTCTTGTTTATTTCATATCATGTGAGATATTTCATTGGCAATTGAAGGATAGATGTGTATGCATCTATTAGTAACTTACCAGATCCCATTTCATTCAAGTTTGGTAGTCAAGTCAATTAAATTTACCCTCATGTGCATTTTTTCTTCCATTCCTCTTTGCGTTTAGATGGTTAACACTGCATTTAGAATAGAAGTAAGAGTCAAAATATCTCAAGATCATCTATTATAGTCATTCAATTGGGCATGATAGGTTATTCAAATCCAACCTACCTAAATTGTTTGTGCCTATAAATAATTTGGTTATCCCTTACTACTCCCAGGTTAAGAGCTTAAGATGTCAAAACTTCTGATCTCATAAAAATGTATTCATTGCATATCATTGCAAATGATAGGGAGATGCACCTAATCAATCTTGAGGGTAGTGATAGAATATATACACTAACCCCTTTGTTGATAAACATACCTTTTCATCTCTAAACATTGGGTATACAAGAGTCAAGATTATAAAATCTAAAAGGAGAACAAACTAGTAACCAACATTTTTTGGCGACTCTACTAGAGAGAGTTAGATGAAAGCTCTGAAGAATTTTCCTTCAAATTAATTTGTAATCTAATTTCATATATTTAAGTTGCAAGAAAGGGCTTGTGGTAGTCAGGTGTTTTCCATAAGAACTTGATACCAATTTTACAGCCTCAAGCTGGCAAAGACAAGAAGAAATCAAAAGTTTAAGACTAGTAAGATAAATTCAAAACACCATTTTCTGAGCATTTGATACAATCTAGATTCCAAATTTACTAGGAGTGCCAAGCAAAAAGGAAATATTGACCCAATATATGAAGAGCTCAAGAAGACTAACTTTCCTATCTTAGAAGACCTTTGTAGATGAGGAAGAACATGTGCAAGGGATTCTATAACCAAACAATTTCAAGATACTCTATTGTCTACAATTGTTTCTCCAAATAGAATACATAGAAGTTAATCTTCTACTCCTTTTGTTGCTAGGGTTTCCATTCCTTCTTCTTTTGATGCTTTGTTGTTGATTAGTGCAACACTTCTACTTTATGTCACCTTTCAAACAAATCAAATCATTGTACCAATAGTTATGGCACAACCATGGGGAAATGCTATTGGTACTCTTGCCCTTGAAAATAATAATAATTTTCCAAGAGCATCAAGGAAGAACTTCCCAAGATTTAATGATGATTACTACCTCTACGGAACAACACTTAAGTGTTTTCAAAGGCTTGTGGTGTAGTAAATCCTCAACATGAGGATGTGACTGTCAAAATGTTTGTAGATACATTGGTGGACAATGTTGTTGATTGGTTCCAAGACCTACCTATAATTGCATCACAAATTGGGATACTATGAAACAAAGGTTTGAAGAATGTTACAAAATTATAGATGATGCACAAGTATTATTATTGCAATTGGCACAGATAAAGAAAGAACCACCAGTTTTCATGTGAGATTTTAATGAAAGAATCAATAAGCTCATCAAAAGGAAACCTACTACAAGTGTACCAATAGACGATAATAAAAATACTTTCTAGATTAGCTCTATGCCTCCTGACTTGGGATATCAAATTAGAAGAGAAAATATAGCAAACTTGCAAGCTACCCAAATGTTAACTATAGAGATGGAGGATGACATGATAGCCTCTGGTAAATGGAAGAGAGAATTCCAATCTGGAATCATGAGCAATACAACTAGTACTTGCAATAATACATAGGCTATGCTTCAAAAATTGTCTAATGAGCTCATTTCATTGCAGAAACAAATTAATAGGCTTGGTAATTCTTTTCATTGACCTCATAAAAAAGGATCTAGATATCCAAATGGCAGTAAATCATTGAAAATACAACTTGTTCATTAGAAGTTAGAAATTGAAGGTGTTCTTAAGAGACAAAATATGTGTGCTTTTCACTTAAGGGTAGATCATGATGGAGATACATGTGCTAATATGATCAGATATAAGAAGATGGTGGATAATAAAGAACAAACAATTGAATATCTTGAAAGTAAGGATGATCATGCTCCTTGTGGCAACTCTAAATTTTTTTTCTTGGAGTATGAATTAGATTCAAAAATAGGAGGTGACTACTTTGCAACTCTAGAAGGACCGTAGTTAACAGTAATGACCAAAGGTTAGAAGAATAGAAATCAAATCAACAATTTAGTCCCTATCAAAAATAATGCACCACCAAACAAGATTGATAAGGTTAAAGGTATGGTACCTTCAACTTCAAAAAAGGAGCACAAAGGTAAATCATCTGATTCTTTTAACATAATACAATACTATGAAGAGACAAGAATTTAGATTTTTCCACTGAACTACTTGAAGGGTAAAAGCATAGACCTGTGTCACCTTTTTATAAAGAAAAGTGATATCAGAATGTGACAGTTCAACATTAATGACAAAAAAAATGGTATTTGTGTTTAAAATATGAAGATGATGTAAATTGATGAAATGTGTAGAATTGTATGAATTTTATGCCTATAATTTTAATTATTTTTTTGACTAAGAATTTATTCATTTTATTTTATTTTGAAGTCCATTTTTTAACTATAAAAATATAGGATGTAGTTCCCGTCAAACGAGTATGTGCAAATCATCTTTTTTTGTTATGATTTGAAAATATTTTATAGATGACATGTATAGCTAGTGCACAAAAAAAGAAATAATTATTTTTGATGTATATTTTCTTTGTTATAAGTACTCAAGTTCAACCTTGTTAGAATCCAACAGTTTTTTCCTCCTATCAAAACTTCCCTATCAAATCTATACCTTCTTGAAAAAAAATTACATATTCATGAAGAGGATTCTCTCCTCTAGTGATAAATATATTTTTTTAATTTTTTGATATGATTTACTATTTTTTTTCATTTTTTGAGAGAGCATGTTCTGAAATGTTGAAATATTGACTTATAATATTTTTAGATTATAGCATATTATAACTAATCAAAACACTCAAAAATTTATATAATGATGATATTGAATCTGAAATCTATAAAAGGGTATTTTTAGTTTTTTGTAAAAATTGAATTTTGATAGAGAAATGAGATTTGACCAAAACAGGTTTTTGTATCACAAATGGTGACAGAGATCTATGCTTTTACCCTGAAAGATAATCTTGATCAATTGAAAAGGTTGGTTGAGCATTGCAATAAAAATAAAGAATAGGTTAGTATTGATGCTAATTTTGATCATCTCAGTAAAGCCAATACTAATGGATCTTCTTTGATTGATGAAGGTTTTTCACTCCCTAAGTTGTTTCAAGAAGATGAATCAATTGTCTTAGCCACATGCCCAAATCAAAAACTAGATCCTCTCTACATTTCTTTGTTTACCAATGGGAATAGGTTGAGTAATTGCATCATGGATTCATGAGTTTTGATAATGTAATGCCTACCTCTATAGAAATTTTTTAGGACTTCCACTGACTAAAACCTTTGGTAGATGCTATTCAATGGATGCAAAATAAATACCCTTGCCTGGACAATAAAAGAGGCTCAAGTTTCCCTGGTTGCTTATCCTTCAAAAAGACTTAAACTTACCATCCTAGTAGTAGATGTCCCTGCAAGTTATGACATGCTCCTAAGTAGATGTTTCTGCAAAGACATGGGGAGAGAAATAAACTAGAATAGTCATGTGCCACTATCTAATTTGGAGATAAAAAGGTGAAGTTAGAACTAGAAGAAAAGGTAAAATTTACTATCCTACAATCAAATGACCCTAGATCTCAACTATTGTATCATGAAATGAAGTTTCGTAATTATATCTTGTTATCTAATATCCTTAATATTTTAGAAGAATCATAACAAACTAAAGGTAATCAGTTGTAGACTCTAGAATTTGATGGCAATTGTATAATACTGGTTTAGGTGTAGGGGTAGTGTTGACATCACCTAGTGGGGAAATGACTTGCTTGGCCTCTAAGTTAGATTTCTAAATACTAACAATACTATAGAATATGAAGCTCTTCTTCTTAGAATAATGGAAAAAAAAAAAAAAAGAGTCAAGATGCTTAAAGCTCAAGGAGATGCAAAGTTGGTGGTAAAACAAGTCAAAAATCAACATGTAGTAAAAAAATTAAGACTGTGGAGCTATTGTAATGCACTGTGGGATGAAATTGAGGGTTTTGATGCCTTCTCAATTACATTAGTACTTAGAGAATCCAATTCAAGAGCTAATTCTTTGGTTGTCTCTAAATCATTTCTCTTATCACACCTTGATTTCAAAGAATAAACTTATAAAGTAGAAGTTCTATTCAAACCTAATATCCTTGATAATGAAAATTCATGGAAAGTGTTTGAAGATGATAAACACAGAATAAAATTCATTAAAGGAGAAGATCCTTTTGAATGCTTGTATTTTGAAGGAAACACTAATACAAATGGTGATGAGTCAATGGTAGGTGATAAGAGGAAAATAGAGCCTAATATGATTCAATTGAAAGGTAATAAGATTCCACCCCATCTAATCTCTTTAGAAAATCTTTTTGATAGACATGATGCATACATAAATAGGGAAAGAGGTAAGAAAGAAAAAACGTGTGATGAATGTGATGGAATTAATATAGGGACAAATGTTAGTCCAAAGATGATAAATATAGGAAAGTGTCGCACACTAGAGGAGAGGTTAGAGATCAAGAAATTACTTATTGAATTTCAAGATGGATTTTCTTGGAGTTACGAAGACCTAAAGAATTTCATGGATGGAAAGTTCAAACATAAAATCCCTCTTAAACCAAATGAAACACCATTTCGGAAGAAGCAAAGAAACTGTCATCCTATAGTTAAAGGAGCAATATTCAAAGATATTGATAAAATATTGCAAGATAGGATTATATATCCTATTCAACATTCTACTTGGGTTGCTAACATTGTGTCAATAGAAAAGAATAATGGAGAGATAAGGATTTGTGTGGATTTCATAAATCTAAATTAGGCCTCTCTCAAAGATAAAGTTTCTCTTCCCAATATGGATCAGCTCTTACAAACTATTGCAGGGTCAGAAATGATGTCAATGTTAGATGGATTTTTAGGGTGTAATCAGATCGAAGTGAATGAAGCAAATTGATTCAAAACTACATTTACCACACCATGGGGTAATTTTTCCTATAATAGAATGTCTTTTGGCTTAATTAATGTAGGTTCTACCTTTCAACGTGGCATGAATTTGGCTTTTAGAGATAAGAAAGATAGAATCATCATCATATACCTTGATGATTTGATAGTCTTTTCTAAGAAGAGGAAAAATCATATCAAAGATCTAGAAAATGTGCTATAGAGGTGTAGATCATGGTGTCTCACTAAATCCAAAGAAGTTAGTATTTTGTGTGATGGAGGGCAAGCTACTTGGTCATATTGTATCCCAAGAAGGAGTGAAGATTGATCCAGATAGAGTTAAAGCTATTCAACTATTAAGTATGCTATTGAGTAAAACTTGAGCGAAGTCCTTCTTTGGCTAGGTAAATTTCTTGAGTAGATTTTTGCTTGATTTCTTTGAGATAGTAAAATGTATCGTTGATATGATGAAAGGAAATAAAATTTTCAAATGGAGTGATGTTGGAAAAAAGGCTTTTGAAGATATCAAGGATGCCATCACCGAAGCCCCTGTGCTTGCCCATCCTAACTACACTAAACAATTCATCATTTACTATTATGCCTTAGAACATACTATGTTATCCATATTGGTGCAAGAAAACAAAGAGAGAATACAAGCTCCAATTTCTTTCATGATTATACCACTAAAGAATTAAGAATTGAGATATTCACAAATGGAGAAACATGCATATGGAGTGGTGAGAGCAATTAAATTTTTTAAGTTTTATGTATTTCATTCACATTTAGTCATATATATGCTAGATCCTATATTAAAAAATATTTTGACAAAAAAAAATGTTGGTTGCAATAATAGAGGAGTTTGGATAGAAAAAGTCCAAGAATATGATATAGAAATTAAGCCAACCAAACTTGTGAGAGGAAATACACTCTGTAAATATTTGGAAAAAGATCAATAATGAAAAGAAGAAGATACTCCAAAATTTCTTATGGCAAGTCTTCAAGATCCTTGGTTCTCAAACATTGCTTATTTTTTGACATATCATGAATCCCCTGATGGATTAACTGTTACAAGCTAGAGCATCCATTGCACCAAAAGATCAACTTGCTAATGCCCAATACAAACACTAGACTTATACAACACATAAGGTAGTTAATCCATATCACAAATCTTGAAGGGGAAGGTTGGTGGTTAGTCCAAAAATTCCCCCCTCAGCGTTACCTAAGGAGATTCTAATTTATGACCAAGCTTTGATCCATTTGTTACAAGCTAGAGCTTCCATTGCACCAAAAGATCAACCTGTTAATGCTTGATACAAACACTAAACTTATACAATACAAGAGGCAGTTAAGCTATGTCACAAATCCCAAAGGGGAAGACTGGCGGTTAGTCCAAAATTAACTACTAAGAAAAGAAGAGATCTAAAAAAAAGGCCTTGAAGTATGTGATTCATGATGATGTCTTGTATAAGAGAGCAATTAGTAGAACATTTTAACGATGTATAGATAAGAAGCAACTGCATTCAAAATTCTGAGATAATGTTATTATTGGCTTGGTATGTTTGAAGATGCATATAAGGGGGTTGCTAATTGTGAGAAATGCAAGATGTTTATTTGTAAACCTTAGCTTCCTACTCTACCTCTTAGGCTAGTGATAATTGAAGCTCCTTTTCATCAATTAGATTTAGATTTATAGGTACAATTAATCCTCCTTCCAGTTAAGGACATGCATATATATTGGCTGCCACAGATTATTTTAGTAAATGGGTTGAATCCGAGCCAATGAGGAAAACTTCATCAGAGGTGGTATGTGATTTTCTCAAAAATAATATTTTGATCAGGTTTGGAGTTCCTATGAAATTAATAATGGATAATGTATCTTATTTTTATTCCTCAGAAATCATTAAGTTTTTCTATGATAATGGTATTAAAGTTGGACATTCCTCTGATTATTTCCCTCAAGGAAATGGGCAAGCTAAGTCTAGTAATAAGAATTTGATTAATATTTTGAAGAAATTGGTCTCAGATAGTTAGAAATGTTGGCACAAGAAGATTCATGATGCTTTATGGGATGATAGAACCACACCTAAAAGAGCCATAGATATTTCACCTTTTGAATTAGTCTATGGAGTGGAAGCTAATTTTCCATTGCCTCTAGAACTTGCCACTGGTAAATTTAGGCCTAAATTTTGATGCAAAAAGGTCAAAATTTTGACAAGAGTAGGTCAATAAGGTGACCAAGCTTGCTGTCAATCTTTTTTGGTCAATAATTTGCCACATACATTCTGCGTCAAAATTTTGACTTCATAAAAGTGGACTTACCAACGCAAATTTTGTCAATTTCCCTAGTCCAAGCTGAACTATTATTTCCTCATTTGCAGGCACCGCTGGTCAAAATTTTGACATAAATCTAACCAATTTGGCATCAAAATTGCAATGAAAATACCTTACTTTTCTATGCCTGTACCATACAAGCGATGTCAAAGGCGACTAGTTTGGTGTCAAAATTGCGACCAAAATACCAATTCTAATTTGCATTTGTGTCGAAATTGAGACCAAGATATGTAGAAATTTCAATGAGCTATCCCAGTTATTGGAAAAGCTTTTCTCTCATAGGAGCCTTCTAAATTGCACAAAACATGATTCTAAAGTGTAATTGCTTGGTGCATGAGAGTCAGGGTATCCTGCACATTTCTACCTCCACACCATTGTTTTGTTCATCACATGATTTATTTCATACAAAACAATGGGAAGGAGGGAGAAATGTGCGTGATATCTTGAGTCTCCACCAAGAAATTATGCTTTACAACTCAAATTTTGTGCAGTTTAAAAGACTCCTATGAGAGCAAAGCCTTTGCAATAATTGGCACAGTGCGCCTAAATTTTGGTTCTTGCAGGGAAGAATAAAATTAAGAAATAATTATTTATCAAGAATGAAAGCCAATAATTTTATCTATTTTTCAAACAAATAAATGTGACAAAAAAACTTACAGTCCCAATCACATCATCATATAGAAGAGCATATATATAACTATAACTATAACTATGTCTAAAACCAACGTAATTTACAAATATCCACAATTCAAATATTATCCCTTGATGTTTTCTTTAATGCAAAGTTTTAAGTCAACTATGTTATCACCCTAGATGTAATACCAAACTATCATTAGGCTAAAGACTGCAACAAGATTTGCAATTTACAAATGCAAGGAGAACTAGCCAACCAAAGTAGAAAATGACATGAAAAGTTAACAATCTATCAATTAAAAATCTAGATGAAATATTTCTAGCAATTGAACTGTACATTGTAGAAACAAAAAATTGAATTAAAATTGACACCTCACCAGTTGTTGATTTGCATCCATAATGGCTTCACAAAAGTTGAAAGCTTACGATTTGTCAAGAACACAAAAGGCACTCGTAGTTCAGTTGCATCAATAAAACTAAAGTAGTTCAGTTGCATGGTGAGGGCAAGAGACTATCAATATCAATTGTGGAGTTGCAGATAGGTAAGCGATAAACATAAAAAGGTAGTACAAGATTTTAATAGCAATTGTGACCTTCACAGTTTTTCTTAGTAGTTTTGGGTCATTAAATTTGATAGAAAATTGATAGTAAAATGTGAAAGAGAACACACCTAATGTCACATCAAAATAAGTTTGCATCCTACATATGAGTATGCATCAAAACTAAATTTTTACCTCCTCAATCTATCTGTATCAATAAAGAAATAGGACATTTTTGTAATACAAAATTCTTGAACCCTATTCCACTATAATCTTTCAAATCTGCAAAATAAAACAAAAGCCATAAGAACTAAAATAAAAGGATTTATTTCTAACAAACTATCATAGATGCTTTGTATATACCTTAGGACATGATACAAGCTGTTTCACAAGCAACACTTAACATTCCAATTTTTTTCTCATTTACTAGAGTGATGATAAACTATATGCAAAGTAGAAATAGTGCAGCATAATAGATGATTAGTATCTACAATTTTTAATACTAAAAATTATAAAGAATGATATACTCACAAGTGTTGCTACCTAAGAGAATGCAACCCAAGTTTATCATGATCTCTGCAGCATTCATTGCATTGGGAATATCCTACTTATTTGCAAACACCAGTAACACTACATCTCGTAGTTCATCTTGCAAGAACAAGAAACTTAAATGATAAAAAAAATTCTACGGATAACATGAAAATAATTGTTAAAAGAATGAGGCCAATTTTACACATAATAACCAAAGTTTCCATGAGAAAGACCTCAAATCTTCTTGATCCATTTTCCAATTGTGTTTATACAATCCTAAAAATTCACTTTGATAGTTTTGACTAATTATTGTTGGAAGGATTTTATTTTCTTCATCAAACGAGTGTATATTGTAGTCTTGGCTTCTTGTATTTTTCAAGATAGTATCATTACTTGTCTAGTATTGTTCAATCTGAAAGGATGATATTGATATGTTGTTTTTCTATAACAGCCAAAAAAAGGGGTCGTTAACCTTTACACAAACAAAGGATGAAAGCATAAACATAGGGCATCAACAAAACAACAAAAAAAACCCTCTTCCTATGCACTTGGACAAAAGTCTGAGCAATGCTATTGTTAGGATTGCAACAAAGGATACCCCACTACAACCTGTCAAGAAGGCCCAAGAGTGATTATTTAAAAGTCAGCATTATCAGTAGAATTTTGTTCAAAACAAAAGTGGGAGTAGTAACTTCAACAACATAGGCCACAAGGCTAGCAGACATCGCACCAGAAATACGATCTAACATCAAAAATTGTGACAAGAATGGAAGCGATAGAAGTCTAGCTCAGACCAATAGCATGAGAAGCATCAATATAATCAAAAAAAGTTTCTTCTTCATTAGAAAACAAGTCCTCAAGAGGAAAATCTAAAATAGAATCAGAAGCTCTAATTGTCAAATGGTCATTTTTCATGGCCCTCCATCAAGTGACAACACCTATCCAACACAAAATGACAATCATTAGGCATGTATCCTATAGAGATGCAATCTCTACAACAAAATGGAAAACCGTCATATTCAATGCTTCACCCATGACCTCTCATCAACCATGATTGAAGTGGAGAGATCTCTATTTCAACTAGAATACAAACATAGAATAGCCCAAAATTGTACTAGATCCATCCAATTTTAGGAACTAGCAAAGGGAATTTCCAATGGCCTTGGGCAAAAAAAATCACAAATGTGAAATGAAGATGAGGAAGGAAAACCCAAACATAACTCACATAAGTATAGCTCAATGTCACCAAACATTAGGGACTTCAAAGAATTAGTCACCCAATGGTGTAAATTTTAGTGGCACTAGAGACTCTAAGAATTTATAGACCATACTTCTGCACTGATAAAAGTCAATGTTATCACCACAAAATAGGAAAAAATTTGCATAAGACTTGATAGCCCAAGCATAGCTCCTTCAACCAAAATTTGACAAACAATTATCTAGAGCATTTAGCGGGTCTGGAACCACCAACAAGAGAAAATATCCTAGCACCTAGAAGCCTAGCTTAGCACTACACCATGAGAGTCAAACCCCAACAAAAACCATCCAATGGATCTCTTTTGATGGGGTGTGTTACGAGTATATTAAGTTCCCCTCTTTCTCTAGTGGAAAATATCATGAATTTTGAGTTCAGATCTATGTTATGTAATACTGCTTTACTCATGTTTAGAGATCCTTACAGTATATTCAGAGATACTTATGATATCTACTCTATAATAAATGGCAGTGTAATAGCATACTAGCATCAGAGTTCATAACCCACATCAAAAGTGGTTAGTTACACAAGAAGAAGCATCCAACGTTGGACATGAGAAACAAATTCAGATTGATTTCTCCTCTATTATTAGAGGATCATAGTAAGGCACACCACAAATTCTCAATTATAAATAATAGTCAACTATCATTTTACTTAGATCCCTATGAAAATGTAGCACTGAAATACAATATACATTGGAGTTAGGAATTTGGTTGACAACCAAAATCAATTGAATTGAAATAAGAAACTTCACCAAAGAATCAACTAATTATGTAATTTTAAGCATATTTTGCTACTCAAAATGTTACGACTTCTTCCTTCTTGACCTTAAACTCATGACATTTTCTAGTTTTACGTGGGGAAACATGATCTCTCCAACTGTTAGTTCTAAATGACTTCCACCTTAGGTGCATAGAGTCTTTGAACTAGATAGATAAAATACACAACCATGCTGAAGACCATGGAAATAAAGGATAACACGGAAAATATTAAACAACAAGTTGGATGATGATGAAGACTACAGTGAAGGTAGAAGATCCTAGACATCATCAATTAATACCAAACTACCAAATGGAGTATACAAACTTGAAAAGATAAGATACACCTTACAACTAAATGAAACTCTAGAAGCTACCATCAAATGGCATGACATTGAATCATTACCAATAAATGAATACAACATAGAGAAGCTACTAGATATGGTATTTCTATTCATTTTTCAAATGAAAGAGTGCAGTAGGTATGCAATGACGACTAAGGAAAGTGCAATTTCACACCATTTTCCATGTTGATGTTGAGATATAGACCCGTGCAATCCAATCTCCCAAGGAATAGATAGCACCATGTATCACCATCTTTGCCCAAACAGGATTTTTCATAAAGCAATGTTAGAATAGTTACTAAAATGGTCATAAATTATGTTGTTATAGTAAAAGAATACTTTAACTTAAGAAAAAAAACTATACAATATTAAAACATGATATCGTGCTTTAAAAACTAAAAAGGTACCTGTAATGAAGAACTTCATTTCGACTTGCTAATTGGTTGTCACTATTAACTATAAGCTTATCTTTAAAGTTTGAGCTTCACTTGGTTTTGAGAATAGTTAAATATTCTCTACTTAACAAGGCCAACCACGTGAAGGTGGAAGCTCATTTGGCCCCTCCCCCCCTCCCCAAACATCACTCTAAATTCCCCATTAACATTTAATAACATTAAATTCATCCATTTTTGAAATATAACATTCAATTTATAATCACATGATAACATTCATTAACACATAAATTCATAAACACACAACATTTGTGAATAATTCATTAAAAAAAAATTCATTAACACCCAACATTCAAGAGTAAGTCATTCATAAATAATTCATTAACACAATATTCATTAACACCCAACATTAATGAATAATATTCATTAACAATATTCATTAACAATATTCAAGAGTAAGTAATTCATGAATAATCATATCTTTTTTGCTTTCTTGCCATTTCTTTTTTTCATAAAATTTCTAAGAGGAATATAAATGTCCTTGTCATCCCCCTCCTCTACTGGTTCTAAGACATGTCTCCTCCTCATCTGTTCAGGAACATCATGAGGCCGTTGCACCAAAGGGGGGTCCGCTGCAATAACAAGTACTTCATGAGTTAAATTTTCACCATTTTATATTAGTGAATTACGAATTTTTATTTAAGTAAAAGAACTATAAATCAAAAAATAAATTTAAAAGAACAAAAAATAGATTTTCTTTACCTGAAGTGTGACATGATCTACCTGCTGATCAGTCTGAACATCCTCCAGCACTCATTCAGCACGATGTGATTCTATATCCTCAACACAAAAATGTTACACCAAGTCCAATTAAAGATGTTAAATTGTATTAATAATTATATAATTAGTTTTAAATAACAAATGAGCACCTCCATCGATAGTACAATGCACATCAAGGGCTTTATGATGCTGCGTATGATCTGTATCATGATTAATAGGCTGCATTGCAATGTCATGCACATTATTATCAAATAAATTATTGCTCAAGTATTCAATTTCTAATATATATTTTGGCATATTTACCTATGCACATGATGCAGGAGACTGTTCGGTTGGGACAATGGAAGTTTTCCATAGGCATTCAGCCACCACTGCAAAGCCTTGCTTGAAGGCATTTTTTTATGTTCTTCTATGGCCTCCAGATTAAAATCAGTGTCTTGCATTTTTTTATTAATTAGCAAAATTATTTGAATTTTATAAATAATTTTTCTTTGCAATTCATTTATTGCTACTTACAACGTGTGCTTTGATTTTTGAATATCCCCCAGAGCCAAGTCTATTCTACCCAACCTTTTCTAGCCTCACCTTTGTTGCCTTTGATGTGTCCTGCAACCTATGAAAAGTTTGAAATATGTTAGATGATATAGATATAAAGATCAGTACTAAATAGTGGATTATTATATATTGGTATGAAGGTTTTAGCATAAAGTAGCATGTTCCACCAAGAATATGAAAAAAGGGAAGAAATTATAGCATCATACCTTTAATTGACATGTGTAATCATGCTATTTATCCATGGAGTTCATGCTAAATATTTATCCATCTTCTGACATGCCTCTCCATAAAATTACACATCAATTTTGATAGTCTATATTATCCATTGTCACACAAAGTAAATGATAAGCTAAAAGTTCAAACAGCTAGTAGATTTTATAGATTAATTTTTTTTTCCATCAAAGA
Organism: Cupressus sempervirens; assembly: GCA_028749045.1. NCBI lineage: Eukaryota > Viridiplantae > Streptophyta > Pinopsida > Cupressales > Cupressaceae > Cupressus > Cupressus sempervirens. The sequence goes on along the minus strand of CM053789.1, from coordinate 510,917,167 downwards.
TAAGTCAATTTAGTTGAATGAGATGTGAACATATTTGGTAAATTGGGGGCCGGGGGGGTGGGGGCTTCATGGAGGAACCACTGGTTCAAACTATAGTTTAGAGTCTATACACTTAGTGGAAAGGCATGAGTTTGGTAGCATTACCTTGTTATCATTACCTGTTGGTTCTTGATGTTTTGCAGAGTACCCATAGGTTCCACACTCAAAGTGTTTTTATCCCCAAGGCTGCAAAAGGTATAAACTTGAGGGCAAATGACAGATTTCAGATTGTTTTAGTAGCATTCCTTTTTACTCGTAGCTGAAAAGTAAGTATTTTTTTGTTTTCAATTTAAAAGACATCACCTTTGTGCATCAAGTGCTTCTTTAGCTTCCACATTGCATGGAACTGATTTTATAAATAGTGGTTGTAACTGAAACAAAATCCCCACTGATTTGCTAAGATAACTAGCAACTAACAAGAACTACCTAGCATTGTTTCAACAGAAGACTCATGACTTAAGACTTGCCTTAATCTATGCTTATTTTGATTGCTTCTAGTAGTGGAGCACCATTCAAAATGTTTTGAGAAGATCAAAAATGTTGCATCATAGTTTGGAGGATATTTCGTATAGTCTACATCCACAACAAATGATTTCAAAGCTGACAATTGGATAGAAAACTATTTAGATAAGCTTCAACTATTCTTAAAAGTCACACAGTAAAAGAAGAATTAAGGATAGAAAAAAATAAAAAGTCAACTTTAACACTTTTACTATAGAAATTAAGAAAATTAGTATGTGATCATGTTTAAGCCATTCACTTTAATAATGTCACATAATTTTGATCCTATAAATAAGGTATAAGAGTTTAAGAAACAGTAAATTTCATAGAGTGCAAAGAAATAGCAAAAATTATCAGCATTATTTATAAGAATGAAATTTGGGTTAGAGTTTTCGAAAAAAAAATCATAACTTTAAATTCTTGCAAACAAATGCTTGCATGCAGATTAAAATAATATAAATGCTTACACTTGTAGGGGGCACGACCAATAATGGAGAATGCATGCACAACTCCTCCAAATAAGGAAAGCATTGTACAACTTTGACATTAGCAAAATAGAAATATTCATCATCAGAACAGGTGATTTTCCTGATCGATTTCACTTTTGCAAAATGTTCCAGAAGTTGAGTGTCAGTTTCCAAATAGAGACATTTAGGTAAACAAAAGCTCACCATTATCTTACTGGGAAAACTGCAATCAATAATTCTAATGCTTTCTAAGAGTGGAAAATTCACATCTAGTGTCATATATATATCATTGACATGTCAGAGGGGTGATACAATCAAAAGATCACAACTAAGTGCTAATCAGAGCACTATCAATATCTCAAGTCTCAAAATGATACATCAAATGTAAAATGAATCTCATGATCAATATAAAGATACAAAAAGGAACAAAAGATAGCATGGATGTAACTACAGCCTTCCCCTCATCACCAGGAGGAGGAAGATGAGTAACATCTGCACGTGCAGGAGGCTTTACACCATCAGAAGCTCAAGCATAATCAAAGAACCTTGAGACATGTTGAGCTAGAGGTACTGCATTTTCATATACTACATAATAATGAGCAACCAAAGAGGTATGATGATAGGTCTCATCTCACTCTAACTGTATCTATCTCTTTAGCTCTATGATCTCAGGCCATAGATGTACTATCTCACAGTTCCCCTCTTCTTGCTAGTCATTCATCTCTAACTATAACTTGCACCTGTAACTTGCCCACCTACCTCTGAGAAATCCTCAATCTCTCCCTCACATGTCATAGATAATATTGAGTCTTTGCTAATAAATCTCCTATGGGTGAAACCTATGGAGAATAATTTGGCATGTCATCATCCCCTCCTCCACCCACATCCTATTGTGGTGGCTCCTCTACCCTATGTCTCCTGGCATCACCTCCTACGACACCCATGGTGCTCATCTCTCTGTGAGTTCTCACATGAGTAGGCCTATGTGCCTATTCATTGTTGCTCGATCTAAGATCCAATCTAAGAGTACGAGAAGGAATTGTAACAAGAACTACCAATGGCCATTATAATGGTCTCTCCTCCCTCAAAGGATGTTCTTGTGGTTGCTGAACATTAGGGTGTGGTGCTTGACTAACTACCCCTATAGGATCAGTTATATGAGGAAATGAATGTGTGGCCAAATGCTCTATGTACTAGGGAGTGACACCATCATTCACTACATCTAGAAAGTAGTCCCACCTATAAATGGTAAGGGCACTAACATCTTCCATACATCTAATTGGGTCCAATCTAGGAGAACAACCTTTCTTTACCTCCTTGGTGAAGCAGGTGTAACTATAGTACTCCTGTGATATACTGTATTGATAGTTGAACTATCTCTAGACATGAGTTAGTGAAAATCTCTCTATCTTCAATGAAGAATGGCCATTTAGTGGCTAAGATACCAACATGAATCCTAGCTAGGAGAAGACATCATCTTATGGCTCTATGTCTAGCCATGGTCTATAGGTAACATACATCATGTCATCCAAATGAAGTCTCAAATAGTTTGTTTTACCTAGTGTAGGTTGGATCATCTCTCCACAATACCAATAAATATAAATCTACAAGGGTTGTTGTCAGTCTTCAAAGATAGGAACGTGATTGTTGTCATTAACTTGTGTTACTGGCATTGAACGTGATGCTTATTACTTTGAGGAGACTGACCATTAGTAAAATTCTTGCAAAGTTTTTCAAAAAAATTGTACTTGTCATTAAAATTACTGAATATCATTTAACACCTATAATGCTAACACATACAACTATGGTACATGTAGTTGAGCATTACTATATTTTCAAGACATAATATAGCTATATGTAAAGTTATAAGTGCACTATTTATATCTTATGTAGGATTTATGCCTAGATTGAGATATATACAGTTGTGTCAGCATTGAGATTGAGATTTATAAGCAATTGTGTCAACATATGAATTTAGGATTTATAAGTAGTTGTGTCAGTTATATCTTATGTAGGATTTAAGCCCAGATTGAGATTGAGATTTATAAGCAATTGTGTCAGCATATGAATTACATTCCTTTCATGAATAGATAGATTAAATTGAGCTAGTTGAAATTGTTGATATTGAAGTTGAAAACTAAATTTGCTCATTAATGTACTAGTAGTTAATACTATTGCATACCTTTTTGGATTTGTTGGTGTACTTTCTTTTGGACATTCCCCTTTCTCCTTTGCATCCAAAATGAACTCATTCCAGTCCCTCACTAAAACAAAGGGAGGACGCTCATACTTCAGGTTTAGGACGAAGCTCTTTCTATATGTGTCCCTCACAACCTTAAGATGTCTGGAAGCTTTTTGTACCAATTTCTTATGATCAAAAATATTACTACCAAACTCATGCTCTATATCTTTGATGATCTCATCTTTTAATTTTTGATCTTGGTAGTTCCACCTTTTAAGAAAAAACACAAAATTGTTAGATATAGCTAGTATAAGAAAAGACTCGAATGAAAGGAAAAATGTTGCACCAATTAATGATATGAAAAAAAATAGTGGGATAAAATTAGTTCAGTTATGATGTTCCACCTTTTACATATAGTGGGCCTGAATCTTCGTAGTGTGAGGTCATAAATCCTGCTATAAAATGTATCGTTTCCTGCAAAAAATGTCATGGGATAATTAATAGTAAGAACCATTAAAATGAATCATGCAAAGAATACTTTTCATAGTGAATAACAAATACATAAAATGAGATACATTTCATCTTTTTAGTGATCTATTTCAGGGTTGGAGGATCAAATAATTATTACAATATAAAAAATAATTATTTAAAGTACCCAGAATCTTAGGACATTTCAAAGGCATTGATTCATTATTGTCAATGAACAACAATGTCTGCATAGCTCCTGTGCTAGAAATATGGGTAGCTCCAGGAAATGACAGTGAATTATCACCAATACATGCACTATGATTCACATTTGGCAGCGTACCAGACGGTGCATTTCCTACTACAAAAAAAACAATACACTATGTGATGCACCCAAGATTAAGGTACATATTATCAACTCATAATTAACACAAAACCAAATATAGCAAAACAAGGATTTACCAGCTAGACATCCCCTTTTTGCTGACATTGCAGTCAACAATCTTGTATGGGTGTCCCTCAACCTCGTAGGAGTCTCCTACACTAGATGACTTGAACAATACATTGTTAGCAAAGACATTCTGAAATAATAAAAGTAATAGTTAAGAAGTTTTGAATGTTCGGAATAAAAAATTCCTTCTAACTTGTCAACTAAAAGATTATTTTAGCAGTGGTAGTTGGAGCTCTACTACTACTGGCCTCACCACGTTGTCCTTGACCAAGTTGTGGATCAGTTGCCAAAAATTCCTGTATAACAAGAATTTAGTAGTTAAAGTTTCTTACAACTCTTTAAAAAAATTGCATCAATAAAGTATTTTTGCACATATTACATATTTTAATTCACAACATAAAAGATTATAAAATATAAATCTTTATTGAACTTTTGTTATAACTAAATATTCATTGGAGCTTACTTCATAATGACGAGCTTGCACTCTCAAATTTGATAGCCTCTTCATCATCTCCTCGGATTCCATATTTGCCTCATCCAAAATTTCATTTCTTCTAAATTAATTTTTTAAAATTTTTTCTTCAACATTTTTATGAAATTGGGAGTTTTAGCAATATCCTCATTAGAAGGCATAGCTAGTGGCTCGGTACTTACTGATACTACTTTACCCTTATCCTGAACATCAAATTGTGAGAGGAATATTAGTAAAACTATCATAAAAACTAAAAAATCGTAAATAAAATAATGTAATAATATAACATTTTTCAACTATCTAATTTGTACAATTTCAAAAAGGTTTACCCTCGCTGAAGAAGGGGTGGGAGTAGCATCCTAGTGACCTCTATCATCTGTCGGATCCATATTGTCCTATCACAAAGATTAAACATAAAAAATTTAGCTAACTAAAAGCAATATACAACAAAAACAAACTTATTAACAAAATGGTAAATAGTACTTACACCGTAAATAAAATAACTTAATAATATAATATTTTTCAACTATCTAATTTGTACAATTTCAAAAAGGTTTACCCTCACTGAAGAAGGGGTGGGAGTAGCATCCTGGTGACCTCTATCATCTGTCAGATCCATATCGTCCTGTCACAAAGATTAAACATAAAAAAATCAGCTAACTGAAAGCAATAGACAGCAAAAAAAAACTTATTAACAAAATGGTGAATAGTACTTACAACCCTCATGATAGTAACTTTGTCTGTATCTATGCAATTTAAATGGTAATTGATTAGCAGTTCTTCCCCTGCACTTATTGATTTTATTGCACAAACAAAAACTTCATTCCCCTCATGTGCCTCAAATATGCAATTGGGTTGCTTACTAGTTGAAGAAGGTCACGTATTATTTATAAAACCTACAATATTACCTATTTCTTTTGGTCTCCCATCAATGTACATAGAAAATCTTTTACTTTGATCATTTTCTTTCCATTGTATATAATTAGTAGATACCCCATACCTACACATATTTTTTTTATATTGAACAATCCGCATCCAATCATTGTAATTGTAACATGGACTGACATACTTGAACAATTCAACAATTTTTTTGTAACATACCTTTATCCCATCCATGGAAAATAGGCCCAAACCATGTAATGAGGATGGAGCAATGCAATATATCCTCTCATTAACACAAAAATTTGAGTTAATTGGAGGTAGCTCATTGGGTACCCATTCTTTCTCAATGTGTGAGTACCGAAAGGGCACCTTGATGTTGCCTTTGGTCTCATCATCATAAGAATATAACCCCCCATTAGCAAGGAAAAATTGCATGCGTTTATCAAATTTTTTCTATTCTTTTGACCTCTAGTTGATCTCCCTATTTTAGTTGTACTAAATGTAGAGCTTTCATCTACTAGTTCCTCATTTCCCTCATTTGATGTAGATAGATCTGACAAGTACCTATTTGGTGGGTCCTGCAATCCATCAAATGGAAAGTGAAAGTGACAAATATAAAATGTAGTAAGTTGAAAGTGATTATACAATTATATTTCTATATGGACCTTCTTTGTCTATATATACATTATATGATTATATAATATGTCTATTTATAGCATATGTGCTCAATGATAAACACGAAGAATATAAGAAACTTATGTCTATTTATTGACTTATACCTGCTAATCCATGTCACTGTGCACAATCTATGCCAAATGGGTCAAATTTCCTATAGTCAATTGACTGTTTGCAAAAATGGTGACAATCAGACACAATATAAACATTGGTAATAATAAATAACATATGTTGTAATCATTAGAAATGAACATAATAAATATGTAATCAAATTTTCTTAATATGTTAATCATTTATCTTAAGTTAGCTAAAAATTACATGATACACGTTTGCTACAAATAATTTAGAAGACAACATGAACAATAGGCAACATCGCAAACATGAACAAATTTCCCTTATATATGGAATGCAAGATCATCAATAGAAGGGGTGACGATGTACCTATAGTCAATTGACTATTTGAAAAAAGGGTCATAATTAGACACGACATAAACATTGGTAACTATAAATAACATATGTTGTAATCATTAGAAATGAACACAATAAATATGTAATCAAATTTCCTACATATGTTAATCATTTATCTTAAGTTAACTAAAAATTACATCATACGTGTATGCTACAAATAACTTAGAAGACAACATGAACAATATGCAACATCGTAAACATGAAAAAATTTACCTTATATATGGAATGCAAGATCATCAACAGAAGGAGTGACGACGTTTGTAGTCATTGATTATCTTCTTCTTCATCATCATCATCATCATCATCATCATCATCATCGCCATCATCGCCATCATCACCATCATCATCGCCATCATCATCGCCATCATTTCCATCATCATCACCATCATCATCACCATCATCATCACCATCATCATCACCATCATCACCATCGCCATCATCATTATCATCACCATCATCATCATTATTATCATCATCACCATCATTGTCATCACCATCATCTTGATCTTCATCATCTGCTTCTTCATCATCTTCAATATCTTCTTCTTCCATAAAATTATACTTTATCGGCCTTCCTCTTGGATCGTGTCTAACAAAAAATGACCAACCTTGTTTATGTGAAACCTCTAAGTAAAACACTTGCTCACATTGGCTTGGAAGAACATAGGGCTCATCTCCAACTAGCTCAAATGACCTTGTATTGATCATTGTAAATCCATTATCATGTTGAATAACTATTCTATCTGGATCATTTTGATTTAGTCGTAACTTGTACCATTTGATGATGAATAGAACTACTTTGAAGGTGTTAAATTCACACTCAATTATATCATCCAAGATGCCATAGTATTAATTTTGAGATTGTTGAGGATGTATGTCATTTCTAGATGATATATTGGTGACCTCTAAAACTGCAGTTATCCCAGAATCACAAGTTTTTTTTGTGTCATCCAACCTTTTTATGCAAAATTTGTGGCCATGATAGTACATAGCTTTGTGGTGCTTGACCTACAATTTTTGAAGTGTGTGTAAATTATTTGCATCGTGAGTTGATATGATACATACGTCGAGTTATGATAATTAATAAATTTATATGTACCTCTCCACCTCTTAAACCCTTTACTAGATCAACTACCATTGGCATAACATTGGAATCTCCATTACGATGAGCTTTTGTAACCAATAAGTAACATCTTCCCATGTTAATGAGCAACCATTTTGTTGACATCGTTCAATCCATTTTGTCATCCAATCAAGATTGTTCGCAATATACAAATGTATTGCATCCCACTCTTGACCACCTATTTCAAAAAAATACACCAATTAAAAATAACTTATATTGAAGATTTATAAGAATTAATTAACTACAATAATATCTTAGATTTACCTCTCACTTTCCTTGATCTACCTTTTCCCATCAAGCACTCCTCTTCAAATTTGTTAATTGAGTTGCGATCCCAAATACAATCTACATGGATCTTTGCTACAAACTTAGAAAGATATTCACTAATGTACACCATGGTCTAGTATACCATATATCCCTCCACCATAGAACCCTCGGGATGTGCTCTCTGTCAAACCAAGCCTTTCAAAAATTTCAAGTACCTCTCAACTATCCACATTGACCTGGTTGGTACAGGTCCACACAATTCAATCTCCTCAACTTGATGTATTTGGTAGTGTTCTTGTGCATTGAAAAAACTTGGAGGTAGACACTTTTGCATTTCACACATAAGAAGAGGAATTTTTCTCTCCAATATTTTATATCTTCTTTATTGCTTTCTTTAGTGATAACCACCTCATGTATTTTTCAAGATCATATATAACTTGTTTGACATTGTTGGCAAAGTGGCATGGGAGAGATAGAGTTAGAACGTACTGCAATATTTGTAAAATGATCTTGTCAATATTTTATAAAAGAATGCAATTGAAACTACATGCAGTATATAAATATATAGTGAATACAAAATAACATGAATTACCTTAATAAATGTATGCCAATCATGTGTTTTCAACCCTGGCCCAAATTCACTTTAATTTGATATGACATTGTTTATGTTTGCAGCAAATCCTGTGGGAAATCATATTTTTTTTTATGACTTCTTTTATAGAATTGCTCTGCTGCTCTGAGAATAACCAACTAAGGGCACTTGTATCAATCTGGTCTCCATTGTTATTTGATCAAATGCCATATTTCATTGCATGGTTGGATTCTTCAATGTCACTATAAGTTTTGAAAAATTGATCTTTGTCATGCCTTCCATCCAAGATTTTTCATAATATCTCTGCTACATTCTTTCCAATATGCATAGGATCAAACAAATGCACAATTGGGAGTTACTCGTAGTACAACAACCTAGTAAATTGCATAGGATAAATTTGTAGTCCTTTTGGAAGTTGGTCATTGATGTCTTGACGACCTTCACAAGCATCAATCACATCATCAGTAAACAAAACACAATATCGAAATATAAATTTGAAACAAAAACCATCAAATGAATGACATTACCTCGACGATTTATTTTATTGTATGCCAACTTCCATAGGCAAGGTGTCATTCTCTGTGGCTTTGATGTAGTCTCTTCTAGACCATTGAAAAGATGTTTTTCGATAATTTGGTACTTATGATTTTTGTGTAGAGAGTGTCTATTCTCATCAAACACCTACTTTCTTAAACTTTTTTAATGATGAGATTTCGTCTTTGGACCGCAAACTAGACATGCAAATTTACCCTTTGTCTGAAGACATACAAGATCGTGTATAATTGGATTAAATGTGTTAACCTTGACATACTAAAAAAGAGGCGTCAAGAAGAGAACATAGCACAAAAATGTGTTAGCCCAGGGGCATCGTGTATTGTCCATACAAGCATTGCATGAAATTTAAATTATCTTTTTCCTATTGGTCTACAAATGTCATACATAGTAACCCCATTCCATAACACCACCAACTCGTTGATAAGGGGTTTAATATATACGTTGATATCTTTAACTTGGTACTTACCTAGTTGAATAAAAAAAAACATTACATAATTATTTTGACCATTTGATGGATTAGTACTAATAAATTAATTTAGATGACCACTAAATCAAAAAATACCCGAAACAATCAGTGTTAGCATTATGTTCTCTCTCTTTATGGATAACCAAGGATTGACACTGTTTGCTGCCAATGAAAGCTTGAGATTATGAGGTTCTTCTTTAAAGTGTGGCCATTTTTCCTCTATTTCCTTAAATGCTGAACCATCTGTAGGCATTCACATAATGTCATCTTGACTTATATTGTGTGCTTGGTAATCCATAAATTGTTTCAAGCTATTGCACTTGAATAATCGTTGCAGACGTAGAATAATGGGAATATGTCGAAGAACCTTGTGAGGCACCTTTTTTGTTAATCAATCTAATTGATATCTACTGATATGACAAGTAGGGCATTGTGTTGCAAATTCATGCTGTTTATGGTATATAATATGATCATTTGGACATGCATGTATTGTTTGATACTCCATTCCAATATTTTTCATAGTGGCAGAAAATTCTCAATACGAGCAAGGTAGAATGTTTGATGATGGTAACAAACACTCACCTATCAACCTATGACCAAAAATATAATTTCTTAATTTAAAGAATATTAATTGCTACAAGAACCCAATGTTAATTGTAAGGGAACTATGAGTAAAATAATGAAAGAAGATGGCATACCTTAACATATGTGTCATTGCTACATTGGATAAACCATTCATAACCTTGAAGTTCACCAATAGCAATACAACAAGAAGAAGAGTCATTTTGGAGCCTTCATATAGGAACTGGTGTGCCTTCTCAAGTAAAGGTACATCAAGCTCTGCATCATCATCATCATCATCATCATCATCATCATCTTGAGCATCGTGATCATTTTGATCATCGTGATCTTCATCATCCTGGTCTTCTTCCATGGTATCATTACCTTCTACTTCAATATTCACACCTCCATGTTCCCTCGTTTGGAAATCTGCATTCTCCGAATTGTCATGGTCCATAACATAAAACTTAGGGATGTTGACCTATATGAAAATGATGACCTTATATTAACCATGACCATGATGTCATCATCAAATCATGTCTTATGTAACTTATAAACTATTAAAATACATACCAATGGGAAATACTTGTTTCCCCCTTCAATGTGACCATGTTACCTATAATGTTGCTAAGCTATTGTGATTAGATATCTTTGAGTCTTTAAGCCCTTACACATTTTGCAAAGAAAATAAAATTTTCCATCACCTTTTATTTTTAAGTTAGAACACAGTCTAGCAATTGTCTCCCTATTTTTTTGTGCATTGATATTATTAGACATGGTCTTTCTTGAATGGAATGACTCGTTGGTGGAAGAAGGATGATTTTTTTGCAACGTACAGATGGAGTAGTAAGAGGAAGACACATATAAAAAGGAGTTAGGTCTCTGAAGCAAGTAGGAGTTAGGACATGTTGGAGTGGGGTCAGGCCAAGATATTTTGGAATCTTGAAGAACTTGTTAAAGGGTATCTAGAAAGGTGAAAATAAACAAGTATTTTTATAGCTACAAAGGGAGGAATCGAGAGCATTATAAATAATGAAGAAGAAACTTAAATCCATACAACTTCACCTCTATTTACAATTTGACCTTTCTGCAAGTGAAATATGACAATATACAAAATTTTCAATCACATTTTCACTTAAAAAAGAACACCAAATATACCTTTGCTACAATATCTTCTTCAAATTCTTCGCTATCAGATTCTTCAAAACTACAAGCTCCTATGCATAAAAAAGATGAGATGTACTAAGTAATTTTTGATGGGAAATATTTAAACAAATCAACTATCCAAAAAATAATTTATGAAATTCAGTTGCTTTATTATGTACTGAAGACTTCGGAAGATGTTCCCAAGTCTATCTATAGAATGCCTATCTGCATGGTTGTTTGCAAATAGTCTAGTATGGTGCCGCTTTTGAACAACAACAAATGTCATTGGGGCTAGTAATTTGGGTCAAGAGATGCACAAGCCTGTTGACACCACATAACTTTTAGTTCATATAGCATTCAGTTGTCTTCTTTAACAAAATCCAAAGAGAATACAAACAAACTAATGGCAATTGAATAGCAAGTACTATAGTGAGTATTAGGAAACTGACCTTACGAATAGCATCTAGTTCATAAAGTATTAGGAAAGTGACCTTGCTGATTAATTTAACATAGATTGGTGAACAAAAAATTTATAATAAAAATCTAATTTTTTTCCACACTTGTTCAAACCATATAATGAAATGACAAAAAATGAATTGTATACGAATCACTCCAAATCCTTAGCTTGTAATATGCTTCATAGATGAGATTGCATTATATGTTTTGAACAAGATGTGGAAAAAAATCAAATGACATAGATATAAGCATTTTCACACCATGAGTGAAGCAACAATTGCATAAAGCTTTATTGCAAAAAAATTGTCAATATTATTTACATCGTGCATACTTGTTTATATAATGCTTCAATTCCTAAACTAAGAAACTATAGCTAGTGTTCTAACCATGCATAAAAATAAAATTATAGTGTAGATGTATGAAATTATATGCATAACTACTCCTATACTAGTTTATAACTACTATGGAAGCACAACATTGTAATCACAATACCAAATCTAACTCCATAACTTAATCCCGATCCCACTACCCATCATCGACTCTCCATTATACCTTTGCTACTGCCAACTATAGTCTTATTCCATTCTGCTTGATGCTCTCTACAACTTGAACCACAACCCAGTGTTGTATTTTCAAGGGGAAACCCATGAAGGTTGGGGTTTCCTAAAAATGAGGAAGCCTCAAATGTTGCAAATTTTTTTCCCTGTGGTATTAATCCTAACAACATGTTGTTTGAAAGATTCAGTACTTCAAGGAAGGTTTGATTTGAAAATTCGAAAGGATTTTTTCCTAACAACTTGTTTTCTGAAAGATCTAGAGACTCTAAATGAGCCATGTTTGCCAAGGATTCAAAAATTGAACCACATAGCTGATTATTTGAGAAGTTGAGAGAAATTAAACCTTGGAGGACTCCCAATGCTGGAGGAATATTGCCTGAGAGGTTTTTATGTGAGAGATCCATGAACCTGTCTGCATAGATTATCTTCTCGTATGTTTGAACCCTTCCTTTTATCCAAATTCTTACTTCATCCTCGAACTTTGATTCATAAGGAGAGTCCAAATTTAAATTAGTGAAATAAGAGAAGGTAAGCCGTTCATCAATAATTTGAGATTGATTGACCATAGCATATAGCTTTGGATTGGGATGGATGAAGCTAAGAAAGTAGGCTTTGGATTACAACTTATCAAATTGGTTATCAATTTATGTTCCAAGTTTATGACATTACAACATTGGCATCAAAGACTGTTATGAGAACATTTCCTATTATTTGAATACAGTGTTAGTAACACAATCTTTAAGAGGCACAATCTTTTTCTACAATTAAAGACTTTATTGGAAAATAGCAATCATTACAAAAAATCCTCATCTGAGATTTAAAATACTACTTTGATGATAAGCCTAAGGCTTTTGTGACCTAGACCAACACACAAGCTGATGGAATAAGATGGTCACATAATAAGGAGAAGAAAGAGGATCAAAAGTTCAGAGTTACTAACTCGAAAAACTTAAAAATGATCCCTTTGAGGTCTTGTATGAGGGACTCTCATGCACATTAAAAACTACACATGCACCCATATAGGTAAAACTTCAAAAGATGAAAATAAAAAGCCTGCATGCAGTTTGGCAGGCACTCCATGTGGGAACTGTTAGTTAAATGACACAATTCCCATCAAAACATGAAAAATTACCTACTAATTATTAAGAAGCAACACTTTGAAAACAAAACTCAAGGGGCATATGGGAAAGTGATGAGAGGATTTCCATTACTAAGGGAAGCTGACTCTTTTCTCTCATCCATATTGGATCTAGCGGATGAGATCCAACTTTAGGATATGTCCTAAGGATTTCTACTTCTCATCCACTAAAGAAAAGTATGTTTCATAGTAACAACGTATGTCATTGGGTAAGCCAATAGAATTGCTAGAAGTCTTCACAATCTACTCCTTCCATGCTACAATGCTTTTGAATGATCTCTTTCAATGCCTTATCAATGGCTTCTCTTGCCTATTTGCCCTTGGATAGTTAAAAGCTTGATGGTGAGTGGAAGATACAAAACTCTACTATTGCTACTCTAATAAAAAGGTTAAGAAATGATGCCCACAACCATTTGTTGTCTGTTTCATAATCCTAAATATAATTAAAATTGGTTCATACAAACTTCCATTGTATTTACTTATTTTCAATGGTCCAATTTTGAAAAAGTTGCTCTTGGTTTGATTGAGAAGTTCAAGAGGGCATAAAGTGTTTTAAGCACTTTCTAACTCTCCAGAACACATCACAACCTGTTAGGCACTATTTGACACCCTACTATACTGATGCCCACCAAGATCTTGCTTGTAGTACTTTATGTTGCATCATGTCTATATATTCCATCTGCACATATTGAAATATAAAAAAAAATTAATGACAATGAAAATAATTGGATGACACACAACACAAAAAGACCTGATTCGGGGAAGACTCTCTGATAGTAGACAACTGAATACAGTAGATCTTTATTAGCTCCTACCTGGCCAAGGAAGAATACCTTATAAACAGTCTATACAAAAGCATGAGTAGAGAGTTAAAGAAGATTTTCTAGGCAAACAAAACAACATCCTTTCATTTTAAGATGATATATAAAGGAATTCTTCCAGAGAGGGGCCAACTCAGTTCATTTTGAGTTTGCTGGGTTTAACCCATAGGCATTAATACACCAAACTGGATCTCAAATAACCTTTACATCAGACCCAGATCCAGGGACTATGAGTGCCAAACTGATAACTTGTCTTCTTGTACAATCAAATCAACATATTAAAGACAAAAAGCCATTTGTACAAGGGTGATATTTACTCAAGCTTTCTTTGTTGCTAGATTCCTTTAGATAAAGATAGCTACTATAAAGAAGTGGATAGATTCACCCAAGAATCTCTCCTGTAAATGGAATTCCTTCTCAATTTTGGAAGGATAATTTCACAAATATTGTAATGTAAACTTCTAAAATTAGTTCATCTAGACACAAAACCAACAAATGTCTGCCTTCATAATCTATCTTCATAAGTCACACAATATGATCACATCCCCCTTATTTAATTAATTTTCTATATCCATTAGGAATGATTTTTGAATTTTTATGTGCATTGATGAATTTTTGTGTGCATTGACTCTTTTCTAACAAAATGAATATGTTGATAAATATTTTCTAACAGTGCCTTATCAACCATGAACATGGTTGTGAGGTAATATGTTTGGTGTCCAACCTCAACAAAAATTGGTTCTATAGAATAAGGGCAAAGCATAATTTCATAAGCTATGTCAACTTCTTCCCCTGCATGCTTCAAGAGGCTTGAAAATTATATTTGGAAAATAAATGTTGATGATAGTCCTCGTTAATTATAATTCACCTTTTCCTATTCTATTTAGAATAATATTTACTTGATTAGATCTAATCTGTTAGTATATCAAATAAGATTTGGGGACATTACATTGTGATAGAGGAGTGAATCTAAGTAAGAAAAAGACTAAAACTACACTAGCAACCAAAGTAGGTCATTGAGTTACAAGCTCAATCACAATCACAATCACAAGAAATAGCTCATGGATAGATGAATGAAAGGGGGTATATTTTTTGGATGATAATAGCTCACAGAGACTGCAAATTAGACTTCACAGTCCATCAAGCTTGAGTTCCCTTCTAACATCTCAATGTATCATACCTTGAATACATAGGATTAGCAACACATAGATCAACAAAATGGAGCAATTCCAATCGACAGATGAATAAGTTTAAGTTCATTTCCATCATCTTGGTGTATTAGCACTATTACAATTAATGTTGGATGATGAGGTTGGTGTGTTGGACAATGCTTGGATGGTAAAGGATGGCTAACGGTGACTGTTTGTCTGCTACTTTTGGCTATTTATCTATAGCTATGAATGGTAGGTAAGTGGGAGAAATTACTCTGCCAATAGTTTAGGATGCAGTAAATTTGTTAAAATTATTTTGATTTTTATTTAGAAGCTTAAAATGTGTCTAGTTTTAATTAGATAAATTGGGAGGGAGCTGAATTTTTATATTAAGTCATAATATGAAATAAAAATGAGCTCACAAGTAGCGAATTCAGGAAACTGAAAATTCAGTAATTAAACCTACCCTAAGATCACCACACTCTAATATTTTAAAAAATTCAAAAAACATAAACAAAAATAAAATCAAGAGTAAAATTAGAGGGAAGGGACTTTAACCTTTTGCAATATTGCTTCATCTTCCTCAAAATGTTCAAGAAAGAACATAGCAAAGAGACCAACATAGCAGAATCTAGATGAGCTCAATATTTTATCCATTATATATTTGTGAAACTACTATCAAGATTTGACTGTGTATTTTTTGAGTCAAACTCATTGACCTATATTACTAATAAGAATAGTTTGAGTGACAAAATCAAAATAGGAAAGTTAGCAGAAATCCTTATCTTTGCTCATTTTGCCTCAGCTATTCATCTTCCCCTATCCACACTACTTGAGGACAACTCTTTCAACATTTTTTTGGTTAATGTGGAGAGCTAATATATTATTATTAAATATCTAATCAGGAGTTCAAGAGGGAAAGAACCAATAAGAAAACCTTCTATCTTTGCTGAAATGCATCTTGAAAGATAATTTCTCTAGCATAAACTCTTTCTAACATTTTTATATAGAAACATAATAATCTTAAAAATCTTTAATTTAGCTTCTTTTTAGCTCCCTCATTAATCTCATCATAAACAAAACATATTCTAAAAGTGATGGAATCAGCTATAAGAAAATGCTTGAACTCATGGTTTAGAATCTCCAAATAAACTAACTACTTCAAAACCACTCTTTCAACATTATGTGAGGGTCTTCATGGTTATTTTTCACAAGAAAAATGGCATATATAATCCCCTCATTTTCTTCTTCAAAGGGCAGCAATAGTATAGTCTCTTAACCTATTCCTCAATACAAATTATTTAGGATGTTGTGCCAAATTAGCTACAATTATTTTTAACTATTTTATATGATGTATAAGATCAATTTAACTAATTCAACACAAGTAAGATATATAGACTACATTGAAAAGACCAAAAGATGCCCTTTAAAATTATTTATATGCATATTGTGGGACACCATGTTTGTTTGATGTAAATAGACAAGGAAATATATTCATTGCTTTGCAGGGCTTGCTCAAAGTTAGTGATGAGAAAGTCTCAGTTATAACTTCTCAAATCAAAGGAGAAAAAATGAGTTTGGTTATGGGCTTTCATTTATACTAATTGAAAGCTCAATACTTAATATCTTAATATCTCACTGTTGAGATAAATCCTTAAAAGGAGCAAGCGCTATGTTTGATGATTTGGTGTTTTCAGACTTGTTAATGCAGTTGTGGAAGGTAGTGATGGAAGTTTATATTTCTCAGATGCCAATTGCAAATAGCCATTCCATTTTGGAGTTTCTATAAGGAGAACCATATGTCCGCCTTCTCAAATATGACCCACAAACCAAAATGACAAGTGTGTTTCTTGATGGCCTTGGCTTTGCAAATGGAGTAGCTGTACCTCCATCTGAAGACAATGTGGCTATTTGTGAGTCTTGGAAGTAAGTTTTACATAATAAATATAATGGCATATTATAATAATTTATTTTATAATGGGTGTATGTACATACATTAATCTATTTTTTCTTGATAGCTTTTAGTTTTGACTATATGATTTATTTTTCATATCTATGATCTGTCATCAAAGATTGCAGAGAAAAACTTTGTTCAAAATGACCTAATGGGTGCCATGGCTAAGATTGAGCAAAAAATGGTAGAAAAATGTGATAAGTACCTTGATTCCTTGCCTCTTCCTCAATTTTTGCCCCTTCTCCTAAATTGCTTGTGCAACTCCCCCACACACAGTCCGTAGAATGTTTGAAACTAGGGGAGATGAGAAAGATAGGAGCAAAGGCTTAGTGAATAGAGGCAAAGATATAATTTCAAGACTAGATATAGATTCTGTTGACCTCATTGCCCAAGCATATTCAGATCCAAATTGAGATGCGCATGCCCTACGAGCCATATACCTCCCACCATCTGCATGCACCAACAAGCGCTAATCTACTGCCTCTTAATTTAACAAAACAATGAAATGGGTGGTCGAAACCCTTTTTCATTTTAACATGTTCAACTAAGTGTTGGTCAAAATTTTGACCAAGACGGGCATGGATTTAAAAAAAAAGAGATTTTTCCTTCCATATTCTGACCAATCTAAAACATTTTAATAGATGGTCAAAAATTTTGGTTGAAAAATGACCTCAAATGTACTAGTGTGTTGCATGTAAATTTGAGATTGTCATTAAAGAATATGTTCTCAAAGATGGATTAGAGAAGAGAATAATGTATCTCATCAAGTTGCAAGAAGAAAGGGAAGAGATGGTTGAAAAAATCATTGAACACCAATGAAGGATAAAGAAGTTATTTGATAAAAGGTCAAGGCCTAGAAAATTCATGGAAGGTGATCTAGTATTGCTATGAGACAAGAGACATCAATCAAGAGGTATGCAGTCAAAATTTTAATCTTTATGGAAAGGGCCATTTTAGATCATACAAGCAAATCATAATAACTCTTTCAAAATTGGCATATCTCACTAGAGAAACCCTACCATGTTCTTATAATGGACAAGATTTGAAGTTGTATCAAATGGAAATTGAAAGTAGGTAACCCCTACATAGTAGCTAGATATGTAGGTTTTTCATCCATGCAATTTACTTTAGTTTAGTTGCTTTTTTTCCTAGGTAGTTGGTTGTTATTTTTTTTGTTTATTCTATTCTTTTTTTTTTCAAGTTGTCACCTTTTGTGTAGAACTAGAGATTTCTAGAGTTCTTTCAAGAATTATCATATGTAAATCTCTAGATAGAGCCAGTTGTTGCCCAAGTTTCAACTCATATCTTTTTCTCTAGGGTTTTGAGTCAAGTGTCAATGTCTTGAGTTTGAGTCTAGATTTCCTATAGGATGATCTTTCTTCTTATCATTCCTTTGAGTCAACCTAATTCAGGAATCATATGAGCAAAGCATCAATCCAAAGCTAGGTGATTAGGGTTTGGAGGGTTTGTTATGCATTATCTTGATGAGAAGAAGGTCTTGATATTCTACTAATTCATATTTCCTTGTTCCTAATCATGTCAAAGAAAAAGATTCATGTTGAGAAGTGATTCTTTATGAACACATTTCTAAATCTATGAGAATTTCTAACTTCATGGTCAAAGGTCTGTATCTAAAGAAGAATACATTTAAAAGAGATCATAGGTATATTTAGAGTAAATGCAGTAGAGAAGATTGAAGACTAAGGGTAAAGACTGATGTATAGATTATGAAAATAAGTCAGAAGAAAGATCAGTTGAACTCAATATAGAGTGAGCACTCAAAAATGTAGAAGTGGTGAAAGAACCAAGTCAAAGGTGCTATGAATCTTTTTGAAATTAAATTGATGATTAATATTTAATCCACATGTCTATGTTACAAAGTTGAAAATTCAATTGAACAAAAGAATACATGCTATTGGCTAGTTAAAAATTCAAATTCTTGCTTCTTAGATTGGGTTCTGTTCAAATATTAAATGAAAATGGAGAGTACATTCAATCGTAAGATTAGATAAGATCTATAGTCATCATTATGTCATTATTAAAAGTTGCTTGATTGTTATTCATAATGACATAATGATGGATCAACACGTGTCTCCATGGGCCCATTATATTACAAAGGGTACAAATAGGTTAATGCTAGACTTTTCTAGCAATGAAAATGAACCAACTATTCACCATGGTGTGTGTAGTCAAAAAATGGACCCACATTGCTAAACAAAACAAAGGGTTAAAACCTTTTTTGCTCTTATTGACTCTTTGGCATCCTGATGATGGATCATGTAGTATGATCCAAAACATTGATGGAAAAAATTCTTACACAATCTTTCCCAAAATCAATATACAATATTCATGGATTGTGGAAATCTAATAGCTTTGACCTTTTTCATCATCGTTAGATCAAAGAAGATCTATGAAGGTCATTATGTCATCACAAAAAGATGCCCATTTGATAATGTATGTGGAAAAGTGAGGTTAAGGCACATGTCTCACTAGGCCCATTATATTCTATAGTCATTAGACTTTCTAAGTAATGGATTATTGCCATATGTTTGTCATGACGTGCCTAGTTGGAAAGTAGGCCCACACTAAGAAACAAAGAGACTTAACATTGTTTTATTACCACTATTAGATTAGAAAAAGATCTATGTTTTTCACCATATCCCTATGTAAATTTGCAAGAAAAATATTTGTAGCAACATAATGATGGAAATAAACATGTACACTAAGGGATCTGCAGAGGAAGTTATGAAAAAAGCTCAAAATGTTTTAATCATGATCATCAATTTAAGATTGAGGGTTGGAGTTCAAACTTACAATGATTGTTGGAATTCAAATTATATGGATATGGTGCCAAATAAAAAAATATGAAAGAGTAAAGATCTTTATAGGATTTCATGGAATTACATTAAGACAAACAGTCATCAGGTGTTTTTAGAAATATCATGGATTCAGAATCATCAATAGAAGCGATACCATGTTCTTATATCATGATGTCGTTTGGATAGCTTCATATTTTATTCTCATTTTCTTTTCTATTATATGATTGTTTCTTTTCTAGAATTAATAAATGATAAATAAATATAAATGTAATCTCATTTAACAATACAAAGGTTGGAAAACTTGATGGTGAATTGGTCTGTAATTCCATTTACCCTATTTTCTTGCCATGTTTTGTTTCCCATGCATAGATTAGTTATGTATTAAGAGTTGAAGGACAATCATATGACATCCTGTGATAATTAGGTGGATTTCATTTCATTTTGATATTTGTAGTAGAGGTGATTCCATTTACTTTCTTCATATATGATTATGCTTCTCTCTTGTTAATTTCATATCATGTTAGATAGTTCATTGGGAAATGAAGGATAGATGTGTATGAATCTATTAGTAATTTGCTTAATTCCATTTCATTCAAGTCTAGTAGTTAAAGAAATTCCATTTTCTCTCATGTATATTTCTTCTTCCATTCCTCTTTGCATTTAGATGGTTAACACTGCATTTAGAATAGAAGTAAGAGTTAGAAAATCTCAAGATCATCTATTACAATCATTCCATTAAGTGTGATAGGTTATTCAAAACCATCTTTCCTGAATTTTTTGTTCCTACAAACAATTTGGTTATCCTTTACTGCTCTTAAGTTAAGAGCTTAAAATGTGAAAACTTTCAATCTCATAAAAATATATTCATTGCATATCATAGTGAGTTGTATGTAATGAATTCAAAGGGAAGTGATAGAATATATACATTGACCCCTTTGCTGGGAGACATCCTTTTGTCTCTGTAAAAATTGGGTATCAAAGAGTCAAGATTATAAAATCTAAAAGGAGAACAAACTATTAACTAACAATAGTAAATTTTA
Source organism: Cupressus sempervirens (assembly GCA_028749045.1). Classification (NCBI taxonomy): domain Eukaryota; kingdom Viridiplantae; phylum Streptophyta; class Pinopsida; order Cupressales; family Cupressaceae; genus Cupressus; species Cupressus sempervirens. The sequence goes on along the minus strand of CM053789.1, from coordinate 510,895,919 downwards.
CAAATTTGGTATGGAATAAATAGTTACTCAAAGGAATGAAGGAGGAAATCACTAGACATGTGGCAATATACTATGAGAATAAAATTCTATAAAGATATCTAAAAATCATGCATTGCACACAAAGACAAAGCACATTGCAATCAAATATCATTATTTGAGAGAATTAGTTTTGGACAAAGAAGTGATATTGGAATATGTGAATGCAATAGAATAGATAGCTAATATATTCATAAAGGATTTACCTAAGGATGCACATAAATATCTAAGAGGTAAGCTAGGGGCGAAACCCCTATCTAAAGCTACTTAAAGGAGTAAGAGTAGTTTCTTTCATCAACTACATTGAATGACATACTTTACAACTTGATGTAGTGGATTTTACTTTAGGATCAACCTAAATTAATCAAGGAGATGAAATATAATATTTACAATCACAATAAAGGTAATAGAGGGAGAACTTGAATTGTAGATATCTACATGAAAAGATGACAAGTCTTTGGGATTGTTGTCAAAGAGGGAGACATACATTGAAAGAGTTTGTTAGAATTTTGAGGGAGAATTTGAAGGAGAGAGGTTCCAGAAAAAATGTTACCCTATATAGAGGAAGGACACATAATAATAGAGGGAAATATTTCAATACATATATTAAGTTTTTTTGGGTATTGCTATTGGTATTGATTTTCCATAAATGCCAAAGAGGGAGATCATTGAAAAGAAGATTGTTGAAATTTTGAACCTATCATGTAACAATCACTAATTTTTAACTGATGTCAAACCTTCTACTTGCTAGTAAGAAAATTTCCTTTTTGTTCTGAATGCTATCATTTGGTTGAATGATGAAGAGGATTTGAGAAGAAAGGATAACAAGTGTATCTAGAGAAAGGTTGAATTATATGGCGTATAAAAGGAGCTCTAAGACCAAGTTAGACATTGATGATATGATGTATTTTTTATATACTTAGGGCTAAATTGAATGGTTACTTAATCTTAGACAAGAAGAAGAGTTTTTAATAAATTGTGTCTTCCAAGCCTGACCAAGTAAACAATGTAAGCTGAGTGAATTCAGTTCACATCGAGCATAAAGTTTAGTATGTGCCAAGTAAAGGAAGTTAGTAAGTTACGAGCATAAGAAAATATAGTAAGTGTAAAATGAATAACACTAATGAATAGGCAAGGATAACATAGTTCATGTAGAGGAACCTAGTGTTGGCCAAGCATTAGAAGATTGTTATTGCTGATTGAACATTATAGAGATCGAGTGACAAAAAAAAGAGTTTAACTGAAAATTTGACAAATCTAAGCTGATGAAATTGATTTTTTGAATTGTGTGAAGCATGTTGAAGATAAGTATGAAGAGCTAGTGGCACAAAATTCAAGATAAACTATTTTGAGGTGAATCTAGTGAGGTTGTACAAGAGAAGTATCTAGAGGGAACAAAATGGAAAGAAGGGAGGATTCAATGAATCTAACTTAACCCTAAAATGGATGATCAAAGTTAAGTGGGAAAAGACTTGAATTCTCTATATAAGGGGATACAAGGTCAGAAGTAATGAGGTTGTTGAAATTCTTGAGTTGTTGCTTCTTATGGTGGCCAAAGGAAAGAACCTATTATTGGCATATTGAGCCTAAAGGCTTGAGAAGGTGAAGGCTTGAAGGGTGAACAAGAAATCAAAGATGAAGGGGAATGAATGCCAAGTAGAATGGAGGACTGAACCATAGATCTATAATTTGCAAGTGAGTTGTTTTGTTATCAAATTAAGTCCTATTGCTACTTTCTATACATTGTATCAATCATGATAAATCCTTTGGATTAAGGTTGATCTAACATGATTTTTTAGAGTCCTCTAACAAGGCTCACTTCTAATAGAGTGATTAAAATCCTTTAACTAGGTCACATTTAATAGTATGCATTGTAATATTTAGTAGGGTCTAATCCTCATAGGCTTACTTCAGAAGAGTAAAAATTGGTAGCATATTACTAGTGGTTTTTCCCAAATTGGATTTCCACATAAAATCCTTGTGTCAAATTATGTGAATGATTTTGTGATGTTTCATCTTTATATTTATGCAAAGTTATTTTGACCTAGGACAATAATCTACATAGTTATGGAGTTATTGGATTATCTAATCAATGCATGCACTTATATGTTGTGTGAGTACTTAAAAGTTTAATTTTTATATTTGGACCTTGGATAAATGATTCATTCCCTCTCCCCCTCTTAGTTATTCTAAATATTCCAACACTCAGTCCATTTAGATACCTTGTAATTTTCTCAACATCATCATTCACATGTCTAGATCTGATGTCCAATCTATAGAATTCCTTATTATACTCCTTCAAAGTCATGTCTCTTTGTCTCAAATTTTGCATCTTTCTCAACAAGATAAATTGGAAATCAACAAGATTTTTTTTTTTCTTCACCTTGTTCACCATCTTTGGAAAAGTCCCGATCTTCTTCTTCCTCTCCTTTGTTTATTAGTTTGCAAATGCTACCACCATAGTGAAGCATGGCCTTTCAACCTAGTAGCTACAAGTTTCACCTTCCTATTATCAGGAGTGTCTTCAAATGCAAAGAACTTATGCATGTTAGAGATCCAATCCAACACAAAATTGGTGTCCAATTTTACATCATAAGGAATAACTTCTATAGAAAGCTTTGAATGTACCCTAGAAAATAATCTGAACAATCTTTCCTCATCTTGATCTTTTTTGGGTTATGGATTAGTGTTTGGTGCTACTGCTTCTTCATCACTCACATCATCAAGATGTGCTCCTCTCCTTTGGGTTGTCTCCATAGCAACTAATATGGCTATAATTTTTCTCAAAGTATCCGATATGGCATTATCAACATTTCCTTTACCTCAAACCATCTTTACAATCAGGTTCCTGCAAGATTGTAACCCTCTGCGAGTTATAGATCAAATACTCAAATCTTCCACCCTACAACCAAATTTACTTAGGGTTCAACATGATCCATCTCTAAAGGATGAACCTTAGGATCTAATACCACCTGATGTAGGGAGAGACTAAAGGAACTAGGTCTAAAGGAACACCTTGCTACCAAGACCACCAGCAAAAGTAAACATAATGGAAGTACAACATAGAGAATAGAAACCGAAGGAGATAGGAAGACAAAACACTTATCGCTTCATTAGATTATTAACATACATATCCAACTATAAGGCATTTTGTATTATGACCAACAATATAATTCAAACTTTGATCATCAATGATGGACTTTACAATCTAACTTTTATAGACTATCTGTAACTCTCCCACTTGTTAAAATTTGATCCTAGATCTCCTTAAATACTTGTGTGGCCACAAGTTGGCCTATCATAGAAATTAAACCCTACATTAAATGCATGCATATCCAAAAGTTGGATCACATCAAATATTAAGTACCAATACTAAAATTAAATAAGTGCAAGGTTAGCCCAAACTAGAAGTAGACACAAAAAACTTGGTCAAAGAAGGACCAAGATAATACTGGCACTCGGTATTGCTCAAGACATATAGGAACTCCGCATCAACAAGGAACTTGACATATATAATAACTTGATACTAACAAGAACTTGGTACCAATAGGAACTTGACACATACTAAGAACTTAAAACTAACTAAGAACTCAACACCAACTGGATCTCGACAATGAATACAACATGGTAACAATACAAAAATAAGAAGACATGTAGGATGGAAATGCAACCTAGGATGCTCCTGGATCAAGATTGTCGAGCCAAGATTTAGTTTTAGGTTGCAAATCAACATTTGAGCCTCTCAAGAACCACATAGGAGTGTACAAGTCCTCTTGTTCCTCTAGTAATTTAGGTTTTGGCCATTTCTCTTAAGATGATGGGTAATGAAATAAAATGGTTTCACATTTTTCCTCTCCATCAACTTGAAGATGTCTTTTATTTCTTCCCCATGAATCTTTCCTTCGTCATGTTGATTAGTCATACTTTCCTAATCAACACTAATGACTGAAAATGCATTAGAAACTTCAAAAGAAAAAGATTTAAATACTGAATAAGAGGTAGCCATTGGTGATCTTTCATTCAACTTATTTTCATCTATCTCTTCCTCTATAGGAGGCATACCTAGACAATTTGTTCAATCGTCTAATTTAGAAATATGTTCAACATTACTCTCAGTGCATAGACAATAACCCTTTTCCATATCAAAGGAATTATTTTCAGTAGATGTGGGCTTTTAAAAATCCTCATTATCAACATGTAGATGATGTACTCCAGACACATTATTGGGATTTTTTTCAATCATACGAGGCATTAGAAAATTCTCCACACTAAAAACTATCCTATTTTGAAAAATGTGGGCAGGGGTGTTGCTTTCACTATTTTGAGAACAAGCCTTTTTAGTTTAGGTTTTACCTCCAGATGATACTATTGTTCATAGAGACAAATTCCTTCTTTCAAAGGTTTATCACATTTTACTCCACTAATGATCATATCATCATCCAATAGTGTACCATAAACCAAAGGTTCTCTGCTATACAATTTATATCATCCTATCTTATAACAACCATCCACTAAGGACTTAATGTTATCAAATGTAAGGTCATCTTTTAATTTCAAATCCACACATGATATTTTTTCGATATCAATTTTTTGAAGCCAACTAGGTAACAAAAAACCATCCTCAATTCTAATAGCTTCTTTCTTAGAAATTTAAATATTGCATACCTTACTCCTTTTGAGATGGAATCTGACCTCTAGATGTAATGCTGCAATAAAGATCAACAAGTTTCCTTGGCCGGGTTGTTCAACTTGTGGAATCTTTTTCAAAGTTTGGTTGTATCTATGCAAAAATTTTATTATCTCTTTATCTTCCCCTTTCTAAATCTTGCAAATTTGGCATAATAGGTAGTCCACATCAATTGTTGGTTTAAATATCACAAGGAACTTATTTTCTAGCACACTCCAAGTCGTGATGCACACATCTTCAAAATGTTGAAACCAATAGTAGCATCACCAACGAGGGATCTAAAAAATAGAAAAACATACACATCCTCCTCTAAAACACGAAGAAATACCACAAGCTATGTTGAATGCTCAAATCTGACTATTGGGATCTTAATCACTTCTTCCAACAGACTTAGGAAAGTATCTTTTTGATCTTATAGGCATGGTTGTGTAATGAGACAAACCAAAAGGACTGAAATGTGACTGCCATGATTGAGTTACAATCGAGGACATGTTTATATTGGACTTATTTTGCCAAATCAAACCAAAATTACCAACCTCCATCCATAGGGAGGTACCTTCAGATATCCAAAGAAAGAAAGAACTAGAACTTCTCTTTGTCTCCATAGTAGAGTTTCCAAATTTATTTTAGTAAATAGATTTTTCCTTCAAAAATAATGGTATAAATTGACTCTTAAATGCCCAAAAAGAAGAACAAACAAAAGTAATAGTTGGATGAGTTATCATTGACTGATAACTCTCTTCTGAATTGAGAGGTATAGCTCCCTCATTGAAAGGTTTATAATGAATTAATAATGTAGATATACCTTTAACCCAAAGGTAGTAAGGTATGCTAACACTTTCCTATAACCATAGACTGAGTGTGATTATCATATTTACAAACCGCAACAAGAGAATAAACATATAACCATAAGATCATCTATTCGACCCTCCACACTCTATACGAAACAAGAATAGTTAAACATATTATTTTACAAAATTTTAATATGTAAACCATAAGATTACATATAACACATGTTTGGTAGGGAAGGAAGATTATATTAAAAAATGTGAAGAAGAGAACATCATGATCACTCTTAATCAAGAAAAATAAATATGTGGCCCACATGGCCAATGATATAAATTCATTCCTACTTCTAATATAACAAAATAGCCACAAGATGATTCTATGTCTTTCCTTTACAATCAAGAATGCATAAAACATATAATAAACTCTTCTATATTCCCCTATTAAAATCAAACTTATGAAAATATGTTCCTTCCCCCTTTGTAGCCACTTGACTATAAAAAAAAAAAGAACCCTGACCTTGTCTTTCTTTCAAGAAGTTCCTTTTTAGATACAAAAATTGATCTTTATACATCGTATACTCCAATTGTTTAGAAATCCTTTTAAAATTTGGTTATGAGAATATCATTTTGACATCTTTGATATAGTCATAACTAATCTATTGGGTGGTACCTAATGCATACATCTTCAATATGTAGACAAAAATTGCTTAATATCAACCTATATTGGGCTAAAAATAGCACATGATGCCCTCTATTTTGAGTGTTTATTAGCAATAGGTAAAATTTTTCACATGTGCTAAAAAATTTCTCATGTTGATAGTTTTATGGGACTTTCAAACAATGGTGACTCCCCTATCATGTCTTCCTATCTTGAAAATTGAACATTGTAATACATTGGTTCTTTTCTCTGAGCATATATATCCATTTCCCCCCAATAAATTATAGATTTGTGGTGTTATGACATGCATTTTCATACATTAATATCTCTCTTTCATCTCAAAAGACAGAATGGATATTTCCAAAGTATTAATGGTTTTTTCATATATCTTTGAATTGAAAGTGTGTGATTGCTTAAACTATGAATCCATTATGAAATATCTACATGGCTCAGTCTATATCCAATGTGAGTGATTTACTTCTATACCAAGGCTCAATGCTCATTCATGTTGCATGACTATCCCACTTAGGTTATTTATTGCCGATAATGAGATGAGTCTTCTTTACCGACTCAAATTTGTGAATTTGATGCTTTTACTATGAATATGATTCAGATTAACTCAACATGGCTCAAATTTCTTATATTCATCACATCAAAATATAAAATCATATGCTTGATCTATCGAGTCTAGGTAGTTAGGATTATCTCGCATCAAGTTGGTGCCATGATAAGTTAGTCTCATTATTTATAGTGTAATTGGGTATTGATAGAGTTGGTGATTTTCCTTTAGACAAATAACCTCCATTTTTCAAAATATTTATATCTACCAAACTCATAGCCAGCTTGTCCAATGCCATGTGCCTTTGGTATATAAATTTGAGATATATGTACTGCTCACACCCAAGTTCTCTTCAAGAGACAACATAGATTGCCTAACACTATACAAAGCCATCCTTGGGTTATAATCCAGTAGAGGTTTCAAAAAGCCTCTATTGTTCACCTAGATATCAAAAAATTGGATAACTTATTCCAGGGATTCCATTGAGTATCACAATCTTTGGTGGTAAATTTATGAGTTTCTCCAAATGAAACATGTAGAGAACCCATGGTCACAAGGAGAGCTTAATGCACTCTTTAATGACAATCATGTTGTAAATAAAGTTGGATTTATATATTTTGAATGTAACTCCATTAACCTATCCTAGTCTATAAGTTTGTGAGGAGAATTATGGTAAGGTTTATCCTTATGCCTTATAAAAATTTGGAAAGCTAACTTCAAGTTTCTCAACCTAAGCCCCTCATCCTATTCCCAACTTGGTTTGTGGGTTAGTTACAGAGTCAAATGCAAATTTTGACTCAAGGAAAGAGGGGATATTGTTAAACTTCTAGTTTGGAAACCCTAATAAATTTGAGCAATCTGAGCATGATGCCTTTGAAATTGCAACTAATTAGAATTGATGGATCCCAACACCATACTATGAAACCACTATGCACTAACCCATAAATTGTTCTTTGGAATATGTACTAGAATGAACTTATAGCTTTAAATCTGCATTTTGAACTATGGATCTAAATTTGAAATATGAATCTACATCTTGAACCTTTGAACTTTGAACCCATAAATCTACATTTCAAAATTTGAACTTTGAACCTTGAATCTACATTTCTTCTGACCTAGTATTTTAATCCTGCCAATGGTGGGCCCCTAAAATTAAATCTTGAATGTTTATTCTACAAACTCAAATGTGAACCTCTGAATCAATGAAATCAATTTTAAATCTTGTACTTGAAACTCTAGACTTTTAGGTTCAAAGTTCTAGTTCAACATATCCTCATAGCATTGTCTTCTTCACAACTCATAGTCTACAAAATCATCATTAGAAATAAAAACCAACCAAAACACCAGGATGATCTAGGGTTTCCTTCAATGGGGTGGATTCTTAAAGTTTAAAAATTTGAGTGAAAGCATGCTCATAGATAGGTATCTATTGAAGCAGAAAAAAATTGTCAACTCATTATAAATATACCTATATTTTGTGTTTGAAAATATTTTCTCTTGGATTCCAAGAATTCACAATGTTGTTAAAATAAAATTTAGCTTCTTTTTGTTGATCTCATTTTGATTTTGACAAGGTAGTGATAGAACACTTAAGTAATTATCTAACAGAAATATAGTGCAAGCTAAGTGAGTAGTGCATTTCGAGCATCAGTTTCTAGACAATACACGCTAAGCAATATGACAGTTAGTGTTGAGCACTAGTATTTTTTGATCAATATATGTTTGCTAAGTCACTTAGGTGTTTAGCCAACAATTAGTGCCAAGAAAGTTAGTGTGTTCCAAGTGATATAGGTTTTGGGAAGACAATTTATGTTGAGTTTCTTAGAAGCCGAGTTGTAGCAGTAAAACACAATGATGGACGAGCATCAGAGCCATTGGATGTCAAGTGAATAGTAAAAAATATAGTTGTTTGTACTGGAACAAATTACTATGTAAACTATTTTTGGGTTGACATGCATTTTTTTACAATTGTAGAAGATAAGGATGGGCCATATTGTGAATCAACTAATCAGATTAGGGGATGTTTTAAAGGGAAATATGGATTAGCCACAACCATTGATTCTAACCTAACCCTAATCCACCTATGTTTACTTAAGGAGGAAAAACCTAAAGAGTTTGTCTAAGGAGATAGACACATCAGAGATGAATGCTAAGTGCAGAGAGAGTATTCATGGTGATTAAGGAGGTTATGGGACAATGAAATGAATTGTAGAATCAGTTAGAGACAATAGAGAAGAGCTGAGAAAAAAGATAGAGGAGACATATCTTATTAGAAGGATCAAGGATTCATCAGGAAAGAGAAGATCTAACATCTAGGAGTGAGGTGCTAACCTAAGGATCATGGTGTTGAATCATTTTAATAGGTGATATGAAGAAAATCTCCTAATAGAGTAGCCTTAATAGGTCTTGATTTCTAATATGATCTTGTAAACCTCTTAACTAAGTGCTTACTTAATTGTGAGTGTAAATCCTCTAACAAGGTGAGACCTAATAGTCTTTGTAGCCTTTGACAAGGCAGACCCCTCACAAGGTAGATCATAGTTTATGATCAAAACTTTTGTAACCATAATTGGCTACACTTTAAAACCATAGTAGTGAAGATTTGTGGGTGTCATCCCCACCCTAGTTTTACCTTCTCCGTGGAGGGTTTTTGGGTAACTAAATTTATTGTGTCATGTGTTAAATTTTTTTATGCTATGCATCCAATGTGTAGTTAACTATTTCAACTTACATGCTAAATTATGAGATGGATGTGTGGTGAATATTTTATGGTTAATGTTTTGAAATGTTGATTCACCCCCACTCCTAATGTATACTTTCCCATTGTTATTTCCAAAAATTGGTATTAGAGCATTGGTTCTTTAGAAGGAAACCTTGCTAGCTTTGGAGGAAAGATCTTGAAGATGGAAGTCTACAAATTGAGAATGGTTATTTATAACAAGAAGATTGAAATACAACTTGTCTCACATCAACTCAACGAAGCAAGAGATGAATTACTACATTCATTGAAGAGAAGGAAGGATATAGCTATTCAACAAGATAATACTCAATATCAAGAAATTGATACAACTGGACTATTTGATGATGGAAAATTTGGTGAATTCAATGAAACCATTGCAGATTTGATGGAAAAGAATGGTTCCCAAATTGAAGAAGTCAGAAATCTCAAAAGGGAACAAGAAGCACAATCAATACTATTATGTGAGACAATTGAATTGAAAATGAAAGATGTAAAAGATAGAGCCATGATTGAAGAAGACATTCTACCTAAGAGACTTGAAGAGAAGACATCAGATGTGCAAAAGCTTGCAAACATCCACATAGATACAATGAATTAATTGATGCTTACAAATCAAAAGCTGAATAGGAAAGAAATTGAGGTCACTACTTTGGAAACATAGAATTCCCTATTACAAAATGAGTTGAGGATAGAAAGGGAGAAGCTTAATAAGCCAAGTGAAGCGATAAAGTATTTTGAGAAACTAATGGAATCACCAAGACCTAACAATGATATTAATGGATTGAGATATACCTATACTAAAGAAGGAGAATCATCTGGAAGTGGTGAACAAAGGAGTAACAAAGGTAAGAGTAGAAAATCCATGTGTCATAACTATAGAAAATTGGGTCATGCAACAAATTTTTGTAGGAGAAAAACTAAAAAATAGAACCCTAAGTAGAAAGTCAAGGGTCACTATTACAAGTGCAAGAAACAAGGACATCGAGCACATGAATATATGACCAAGACTAGAAACACACAATGATTTGAGGCTATTTTTATAACTATGAAAACTATGGACACAAGGCATATGAATGTAGATCCAAATCCAAGTGGACATCAAACAAGAAAATGAAAGGAAACCACAATAGAAATTTGTATGATTGGGATTAGAACACAAGTTATAGTTTTCACTATTTTCAATAGTATGGTCATGTTCCTAAAAACTACATTAAAACACATTTTAGAGGCAATTACAATAGATGGTTGAACATGATTGTATGCTTCAGCTATTTGAAAACTAGTCATGTGAGCAGAAATTGTCCAACAATGTCACCTACACCAAGCAAAAAATCCAAAAAGGGAAAATAAAAGGTTGATGATGAAAAGGTAAAGGTGTAGATGAGCAAGGTATGGAAGAAGAAGGAAGATTTTAGTACATCAAGTGTAGATGTAATCACTTCATTCAATGGATCAGGTGATCACATCACCCACAACTAGGAAATCAAAAGGTATGTGTGGGACTAATATTTCAAAGTTATATTATGCATCAATTCCAATAATATAAGATCTAAAACAATTTCATATGCATGAATCAAGATGCAATGGAGTGATTTAAACCTAGAGAAAATCTATAGTTTTGTTATTTTCTATATTGTTCTCGAGCATGGAAAGTTTCATAGTTGTTGTCGAGCATGAATGGAATTTTAGTTATTACCAAGAAAAGGAGTTGTATTAATATTGTCTGAGCTCTCTATGTTAGCCAAGGATACTAGAGATCATGTATAATATGAGTGAGTTGGGAAATCCTATGAAAGTTGAGCTTACAACTATGTAAGCATTAAGCATTATTGCCAATACCAAGGGTTATATAGCCAAATTTTGACCCATTTGTATTCACCAAAAATTGAAGAGAGCATGAAGAAAATGAAGAAAAAATTCAATGGGATATTTTAGCATTTATGAACTAGATTTGACAACTACTCGACATCATTCATCAAATTGAAAGGTATTTTACTAGTGTGGAGTTATGTTGTTTAAATTTTCATAAACCCTATTAGTCAATATGGTAGCCAACTCTTCTACAACTGTTAGAAAAGAGGGAAATAAAAATTTCAATGTCCAATTGATAATTAATGATGTGAGACAATCATCTTTTTGAGGAATACTTGAAATTGCTTATAAAGGAGACCTATCTCGTGCATTATCAATGATACCACCACAAGTTCTTATGATCCAAGATGTTAGGTGTTGCTATAGATGTAAAGTTGGAAGTGTAGGAAATAAAATATGATACATACAACTATGTGATAATGTATTCTTGAGGGAAGAGAACAAAATCATAGAGAAGAAAGGGCTAACCCATGTCCTTGATTTTCCCAATATATTCCAGATTGAATGGATCAAAATTGTACTTAGTTGAATACATGGTGATTACATTTGGTTGGAGAATAGACCAACTAAGATCATTAATAAGATAATTAACCGAGTATCAGGGTTCCCTACCCTAGATAGACCTAAGAGCATGCGAAGTGATGCAAAAGAAGTGATAGAGAAAAATATAGGTGTTGTATGGAACAAGAGAGGGATGTCTATTGATTCTATTTCATAACCCCTAATTGACTTTGCAATGAGAGTGATTGTTCATAGACTCTTTCAGTTTCGAAGAATGACTAGTGTTTCATGCATGGTTATTGATTTGGGATACAAGATAGCAAAGAGAGACCACATCTATGACCTTGCCGAGTTACAACTACAACAACTATCTAAAAAATCTGAAGCCATCAGGAAAAAAAGAATGCATCATGCAAGTTTGGTTCTCTATTGGTCTACATATTGCTTTATGTGTAGAACACTTTTCCTACATTTGGTAAAGTGGTGTGGAAGACAAATAGGCCTATGACACATTAGATCATAGAATTTATAGAGAAGCTTGGAGATAATTTTTAGTCAGTGATGGCTAGTTATTTTGAGGATTTTAAGTTATCCATGAAATATAGGTTAAGGATTCCTACAACACTTGCGGAGAAATATTACAATGATGTTTTTTTCCTAGTGGATGCAAACTATACATATGTGCAAGTAGCAATACCTAGGGTCAGATGGCTGAATCCCTTGCCATATGAGATTAAGCTTTATTAGTAGAAGCCATTGATAAGAGTGCCACCTCATTTGGAAACTATGAGGAAGCCAAATCCAGAAATAACCATTGACTTGAAGACATATACTATCATTAGGAAGAAGAATAAATTGGTCAAAAAGATGAAAGAGAGATTTGGTGAAGGGGGAGAAGAAGATGATTACAAAGATGATTAGGAGGAAGAACAAGGGCAAGCCCCATTGACATTAACATAAGGTGAAAGATAGGATCAAGAAGAAGATGTAGAAGGTGTCAAGGGAGAAGAAGCCAAGGAAGCACCAAAATAACCCAAGAAGAAAAGAAAGGAAAAAGAAAAAATAATGGAGAAACTTGAGAAGCCTATGAAGAAACCCAAATAGAAGCCTACAATACCTACTACTAGGTCAAGCACAAGGGTATCCACTATACAGGTCAGTGAAGTTGCAAAGCCTAAGGGTAAGAGGTTAATCACTATAGTAGAGCCAAGACAATTTGAATAGAAAACCTACATAAGGTTGAGGAAGAAGGAAAAGAAGAATGAGTCTGATGAGGAAAGGAATGAGTTAGATGAATGGAGTCAATTTAAAGTGGTAAGTCATAATCCCTCTTGATGACTTGTGTGAAAATATAATTAAAAATGTAGATTTATCTAGTTTTACACATGTAGATTTTGATAAGCTAGGGAGTGTTGATAAAAAAAAGGTTGAAGAAACCATATATGAGATGATGGATACATTCAAATCTACTCCACTAGAGATTGTTGACTCATTACCCAAAAGTATATATGACAGAGTTGAGAAGAAGTGGCAATTTAGTTTGGCCATTGAAAAGAAAATAAGGGAGGCTTAGTAAGCCTAGGTTATGCCTTCTCTAGACAAGAAGATAATGGCCAAAACCATGAACAATTAAAAGGAGAGATTTTCCCCCTAATATAGATAATTTAATATTTTGAGGAATAAGATAGAGGAATTGGTGAAAAAAAGCACATTGCTTTGGAAAGACATTTATGGTCTATCTACCAAGGATCCTAAGAATAAAGTAGATGAAAATGAATAGGAACCTAAGAAAGTTGATAAGGTAGAGAAAGGTGAGAAATAATAGATTAACCAAGATAAAGATGGTAATGTGGATGAGATTAAGGAGATAGCACAATAGGCCACAACTAAACATGAGCAGGAAGATAAACAAGATGTACCAGGTGTTCAAGTGTCAAGTGCTAGTCCACCTCACACAGACCAAGTGAGCCAACATGACTTAGTACTCATCAAGGATGTACTTGATACATTAGTACATAACATCAATCCCTTAATTGAGGAAGACTTGAAGAAGATTTTGATTGACTCCACCATAGCAACAAAGCTATTCACAAATCCTACACTAGTTTGATTTGATGAGATTGAGAAGGAAAAACTAGCATCTATAGGGGAGAAATCAAAAGAAACATCTAATGTGCCCGCTCAATCTGTAGAAGTAAAAAGAGACAAAATCAAAGGATCTTCAGGGAGATCAAAGTGCAAACCTGGCATAAACTATTGTTAAAAATGATACACCATCTGCAATGTACATTGTATTATTTTAGATGAAAGAGATAGCCATAACAACCAAATACATCACTGCCTAGCCTAAATAGTTTGGGTTTTCCTACAATTATAATTGTTGAGAGGGATGATATTAAAGTAGACACAGGTCAGGAGGAAATTCTTACACCTATTCTACAAGTTCAAGGTGAATCTTAGCATGAAGTGAAGGAATTTAATAGGACTAAAGAGATAGCGTTGACTACTAAGCCAGAGGAAAAAATTTCCATATAGATATTGGTCACACTACCAATTTCTATATCTCCTCTTACTAGTCAAGCTCTTCAAAGGCCGAGCATAGATCCTACACCACTATAGATATCACGGCCTATTCCTAGCACATCAATGAGTGTAGAAGAGACATCATTTGGTAATGTAACTTTAGATGAAGTGATTGAGTTGCCAAAGTTTTTTCTTACAAAAATCACCATTGAAGAGATGAGTATTCTACAAGAGGTTCTTCAAAGAAAAAAGAGGCAAGAAATAATGAGAAGTGAGTACAAGAAAAATCAAGTTTTGCATGAGATTAAAGACATATTTTATGATGCTTTCAGTATCCTTGAAATAAATGAAGAAAAGCCTATCATTGAGAAACTTCTTAAACATTCTTTTTCCACTTAAACATCATGATAGATCTTAGGGTTTTGATCAGATTCAACACATACAATGAATATGTCCAACATCCTATTTAATCTTTTCTCTTCTAAACACTTCTCCAATCTTCACCTTAAATTCATGTATCAAAATACATGAAAATGGTTTTCCTTGAATTAAATACTCTATTTCATCCATCCTTATCTTCAACACTCTTTTGATATTCAAAAAATTTAATTTTGTCAGCTGGAAATTAAGATTTCCTCACAATGTGTCAAATGTTGTCCCTTGACCAACATTAAGTTATGACAGTCAATCATCACTGAATTACTTATTCACTATGAATTGTTCTATCCAACATACTTTTTGATACTTTGTCAATAATGATACTCGGTCAACATTATATTTTTCTTAGCATAAACTATTGCTCAATCAACTCTAGCATCACTCAACATAAAATTCAAGTTCCTTAATCTTCTACTCTTTTCCTTGATCAAGCTTATGCATTTGGTCTTTCTTTGATCACATTTTATTGGCCTCAATACATCTATCTTCTCCACTTAGGTTTGATTAAAAGATCATATTATCTTGTCAAAGTCTAACTAATCAAGTGCCCATTATAGTTCCTCATAACTCAAACTTTCCTCTATGTCATTTTGTTATGTCCTTCTCAAATCTTCTTAATCAATCATCTTGATACAACACCCTACTCAGATAGAAATTGTCTTACCAATAAGGTTTGACATTAATGACAACATAAAAATTGTCTCCATTGTATTTCCAAACAATATCCTTCTTTGGCATTGATAGAAATACCTCTAGTTACCATGTAATCCAAAACATATAATTTCTTCGAGCATCTCCCTCTATGTTTAGTATTAGACCATCATTTTTTATTTTATTTTAAAAAGGTGGCAAAGCTACTTGATATATTATATATAATTTTTAAAAAAAAATTATACTTATTCTAACATAAGGAGCTCCCAGAGAAATGAACTAGGAAGAAAAACTTTGTTCATGACCTCATCAAGAAAGGAAAAATAGAAATGAAGGACCACTATTATGAGGAAAATAAAAGTGCCCAAAATCATTGCCTCCAATTTACATCAAATAGAAGAAATATGGAGAAAGGAATTAAATGATTTATTAATACAAATATCCTAGAAAATCATAGTATCCCTATGACTACGACTACCTTTACATAATATACAATATTATAAAACTAGAAGAACATTGAACCAAAAAATATTGAAAAAGATCATTGACACCTTAAATCCCTTGCCACCGTCATCACACAAAAATTTGTTGTAGAGATCCGACTCATAAGACAACCTACACATATAAAAATTGGTAAAAATAAAATGGCCAAAATTCACAACATATTATATGTATTAGTCCTCCATAAAATATGGTGAAGGATCTATAGATCCAAGCTTGAGAGTAAGATCAGAGAAGGGGTGAGAAGAAGCCACAATCTATGGCATAATGAATGGTTGTGAGACTGGAGCACCAAATGAATCATGCTCCAAGAGATCCATTATAGAAAATACAATCTGATGCACACTATTAACACAGTCTTTTGACAAGTGTGCACCATGTTGTTGCAAAGCAACTTTAACCGGGTGGAAAGACTATCTTTCAAGAGCCTCTTTGATACTTTCAAAAACCATATATATATCATGACTACTAAGAATTGTATGATGGTGAAAAGGACCACCTATAAGAGTAGCACCACCCCATAAGTCATATTTTTGACCATCCTTAGCTATCTTGCCTCCCTACAAAAAACTAGGCTTGACAAATCTGTTAACATTTAACTCAAGATGAAATGGGAATTAGAGAAATCCAAGCATTTGATAAAAATACTGACAAGATCTGAGAAGGATAAATTATTCTCTTTCTTAGAGGGAAAAGAATGTCATGTCCAATGATCCTTTTTATACCACAGTGAATATGCAATTGATTATAAAAGAAGACAAATGGAAGCATGTCATCTTTTATCCAACCAAGAAAATGCTCTTCCCACTCTTTAATTTCTAGAAAGACTCTGTAATTTCTAGGATAGTAGTCCATATGTAGTGCTGAAAAAAGAGAACATAGCTCAACTAGATAACTTACCCTTACCAAAGAACTAGGATGAATTGACATAATGCAAAGAACTACAAAAATCTAGAGCCCAAAGACAGTCAAAACCCCAAGTAGCAAAATAGACAAAATACCCACAATAAGAATACAGACTACTTCTCAAGTAAATAATGGGACTTTTATTCATTATAATGATAATTGATGCAAGAAGAAATGAAATTTCAAAAATTATATGAAAGATGTAGATGACACAGGGGAAGTATGCTTGCATAATTTTGCACAAACAAATATGATACTAAGTTATGCTACCTGACAACTACCAAATATATTACAAAAAGATGAAATATGGAAAAGGATCCAAAATCCAAATAATATGTGTAAACTACTAATTACCTCTACATAAGCACTCCAAGTATGAAAGAATGGAAACACAACTAACATAGGTCACCTTGAATTGATGTTATATCAACTTATAATTAAATGCATCACCATCTCAGCTTAAACCATCTACTCAGCCACTAGCTACTACTCCTATATTATAATGCCTAATGCACCCCATAATAACACCATGTGATACATACTCATTACCACAACTAATTATAAATATAAACTATATAACTGGATATGCATAAATACAACACCCATGATAAAACTAAGCATGACAACATAAAATTAGCAACCCACAAAGACCAAGAATTAGGATGATTCATTCTTGATGATTGCAATAATGGTAGAAAATTTTCCTATCAAACCAATACAAGAGTGAGAATCGAGAATAACTTTATTGCAGCCAAAATTTGCTAAATAGTTTACTAAGGAATTACCTTCTCTATAAACATGTGATATAAGATAGTTGTCTAGAGAATCAATGAAAGCTCATATTCGTTGAAGAAAATAACTCAAATGGTAGCTATCACTTTTCCTATGAATGCAAGCATTAATAATAATAGGAGAATCACCTTCAATGTACAAATAAGAACAAGACATTTCCTTAGCAAGAATTAAACCTTCGAACAAAGTAGTAGCTTCTACCATATTATTAGTACTAGGGCTAATAGGGGCTACATAGAAAGCCAAAACTTCACCTAAATATTTTCTAAGAGAAATCCCAAAACCTGACTCACCAGGATTCCCTCTAGATGATTTGTCAAAATTAAGCTTGATAATTGAAGAGTCAGGAGGATTCCATTTTACTGAAGCTCTAAGTAGATGGATTTTTCTAACACAAGGAAAGACAAGGGATGATGGAAAGGAGATAAGCTTACAAGACTGAACTACTAGACTATACCAAGAGGAAAAACTAACATTTGCATTAAAATGACTAGAAGCCATATTATTCATTTGTTCATAAATAAGTTGTTCTATTATGGTGATAACTAGAGACACATCTACTACCTCTTTTCTAAAAATTCTTTTTTTATACTCCCACCAGATAGACCAGATAAATGATGAAGAAACAATAATCCATAAACATGCAAAGATTGAATTTGTAAATAGAATGGGCCAAGCTTGAAAAATATCCTATAAGGATCTAGGGATGGGAAAGGAAATGGATAAGTTTTCCATGATAAAATACTAGCATTGTAGAGAAAATTGGCAATGCGTAAAAATATGGTCAACTGATTCCTCATATAATCTAGACATAACACATTTAAAGGGAGCAATTATATGAAATTGTACTAATCTATCACTAGTTAGTATTCTGGTTTGAATAGCGAACTAGGAAAATATGCCAGCTTTTGGAAGGACACATTTGTCCTTTTAGAATATATAGTCCACTGGTATAATTTGGAGGGGGTGGGTGGCGGAAAAGAATCAATTATACAACTATTATAAATTTCATCAACCTTAATAATCCTTAACAATGCCATCAACATAAACATAAATCATAGCAATAAAATCATACACAATAACACTAGATATGTTAACTAGGGAAACCCTTGACAAAGTGAAAACCTTGATGGGGATAGTACCCACAAGATCATGTACTAATATAAATATTCCTTGTTAGAGGATGAACATTGTAGGAGTCTATTACAACATTCAATATATATGAGTCCTTGCTAGGAGACTTTGAATACCTATTAGGAGATTCTAACCCTGTTGGGAGTTCTGCCAACCCTATTAAGAGTTGCGGAAGATAGTTGGACCCATTGCCCAAATAGCTTCAAGGTTAAGATCAATGAACCCATTATCCAAATGATCTCTATATTAGTCTTTGTGGAATAATAGAACTTAATTATACATCCTTCCTCTCTCTCTATCCTGTCAACTGGACATTTGCTCCTTCTGATCTTGTAACCAGATCAAGAATTGTGCATCCAATAATTCCTTGGATCGATTACATGCATTCTATCAACACTCTACTCCTTTTCATGCTTCACAAATAGAATGCACAATAGATACTTGATACACTTTACAATCAAGGAAAACATCTTTCCTTTATAACATATCTTCATAATAATTCCTCAAGTCAGCCCTAAGACTTTCTCAATCAATTAAATTAAGATATATAATTAATTACAATTACAATAGTATTGTTAACTAAAAATCTATTAAAAAAATTCACATTTGTGACTCCAGGTCTTGCACAATCGCTGATGTCACCAATTAACTTTCCTCTATCACTAGTTAACTACACATCACCTTATTATATCATGGACAAAAGATATAATGAAAACATTAGAAACTACCAAAAAAATGCTCTATTTCTATGTTGCTCACAATAAATCAAACACAAATGTCATAAATCTTTGACTCAGACTTCATCCTCATAACTACATCATTAGGACACTTTCAGGAACATGTCCTTAACTATGCATCACTTAAACCTTACTCAGTGGTGTAGGAGCACCCTTTCAAGGATCCCACCATTTCATTTTTGGTGTGATGAACTCCTCTTAAGAAGTATTTGAATACAATAAGAGCATATAGCTCATGCTTGTGTGTCTAAGCTAGGATAGGCTCTAAAAGTTTCCTCTTTAGTCTTTGTTGAGAATGATATCTTGGCCTTAGGTTGGAATCATTCTGAGTTTTTTGTGTTTCCATGTTGGTGAAAGGTTGATTTAGGAGTTTTTATTACATTTTGGGCATATGTAGGCATTAGAAGACCTCCCAAGGTGTATTATTTGCTTGAAAGGCCAACATGTTTAGACAATATAATGTTTTGCAAAAATTGTCACCATATGCTATAGATGGAATTAAGAGCTTGGAGGTCTTAGATGAGGTAATTTGATGGAGTTTTAATGTGATGTCCCTATGTTGACTTGTAATTCAAATAGGTATTATATATAAAGTAAT
This sequence comes from Cupressus sempervirens, assembly GCA_028749045.1. NCBI lineage: Eukaryota > Viridiplantae > Streptophyta > Pinopsida > Cupressales > Cupressaceae > Cupressus > Cupressus sempervirens. Next base: position 510,875,798 of record CM053789.1, on the reverse strand, counting down.
ACTAATAATCAAAATAATAATATTATATTAAAATAAGATTTAGTAATACTATTATAATCATATAATAATATCATATTATGTATAACGTATTATAATATAATCAATGAAATAATAATAATCTAATATAATGATATTATGATGATTAATATATATTACAATATAACAATACTATATTAATAATGTTTAGTTGATATATTATTAATTAATATATGTTATAGTATAATTATTAATATAATATATTAACTATGCTTATTAATATAAATATATTATTAATATAATATAATTATTATTATGAAAAGATGTGTCTCTTACTATTAAAATGTATATATGTGGAATAATAACATTGAAAGGGCACCGTCAGATGGAAGATTATAAAACTCATACGGATGAAATAGGGAAATAAATAAATGTCCTGAAATGGGACATTACAAGTGGTTTCAAAGCATTCGATCTTGCCATCCTGTGAAGTTTGTGCAAAAATAAGAAATTACAGAATTGAAAATTGTGATTTAGTAGATCTAGAAATTTCTTTTAGGTATACTAATAAACATGACATCAGATCAGGGTTGTTAGGGTTGCCATTGTAACATTCTTTTGAAATTCTACCTTTGTGTGATTCAAAAGGGAAAAAGAGCTAGGCTTATTCATCATAGGGATTAAAGTTGAGGTAAACTCCACAACAAGTAAATATATTCAGAAATTTTCATTATTGAAATTTATGGTACAAGTTTTCAAATTTACAAGATCTATGAAGTTTGATAATAGTCAGCATCAAAAATTCTGAAAGACATATGATTATTGATGGTTCAAAGGACTCAAAGATCAGTCAATATATGCATTATTATCTAGAACAATGAAGTGAATAAGAAAATTCCCTAAACGTGGAGCGCTATCTCATATTTCCTAGTAGGAAATAATCACTTTTAAAAATTTTTTAACCAGACTGGTTTCTTATAGTTTCATCAAGGACTTCTATAGTTTGCATTTGTGATACTTTGTGTGAATGGTACTCACACGAAAAGACAAGAATAAAATATATAATAAAGAAGTATCAAGAAAATAACTGTTGTAAGAAGATCTAATATCACCAAGTGTGCCAGAGAACAATCATAAAGAGGCAAGCTAGTGTAATATGAAATCGAGTGTTTGACTATTTCTTGCAAACAAAGATTGGGATTCACATTTCCTATTGAAAAGTTAATATAACTTGGATATTTTATACTAATTATTGCATTTTGGTTGTCCTAATAATGCATTTTTAGGTGTCACAACATTATAGCATGAGGAAGTTTGAGATGAGTCATCAAGAAGATTGATCACTAAATTGACAACACTTGATCAAGTATGTAATAGCAGTGTTTCTTGTGGAGCATTGAGTAGCATTGTTGTCCTCATGAGTAATAGGTTTATGAGCATGAGTTTTGTGGTCAACGGACAGACTTATATCTATAATTTATTTAGACTCGTCCAAGGAATATTGTTGACAACTATTATATATTCATCTTAACTCAAATTTGAGATACCTATATAGCGAATTGGCTATCCAGTACACCAGATGATCTGCACAGAGCCATGCACATTCGCTTTATTCACAATAGAGTCCATTTGAACTATTCTGTTTTGTACGAAAATGTGTGGCAAGACATCATCCCACATAGATGCATGAGTGTGAGACTGTAATGACTGCCCCTGCCAAACAAATGCCACATCAACAATCCCCGTAATATGTGGAAAAATCAACGAGAGTCAAAGTCTTTTGAATATTGACTAGTCAACATTAGTCGATTAACTATCATTAACTTTAAAAAAAATGATACACATACATATATGCTCAAATTTAAAAGGAATTGTAAATTCGTTACCAGATTACTAATACCAGATACTAGATACCAGGTGGTAAACCATGACAACCAAGTTGAAAAGAGCTCCAGAACCTGTCTAAGAACATAGGGTGAGAATATTGTAGGAGTGCTTTTCCACCCTACCACGAAGCTGTTAAGCTTCCCCAGAATCTTTCTTAAGATGAAAGATACCCAGCCCGACAACGAGATAGTCTAAACAAGTAAAACCTAGAAGAGTAATGGAAATGTGTAATAACAAATAGTCGTATCTTTATTAACCACATAATTAGGTCAGCTTCCATTTATCATAATTAAAAGAACTTATCCTTATTTCCAACTCACTTCATAATCATCATTTATGTATAAAGATACATGAAGAATAAGAATCGTAAGCAAATCCATAATATGGCATCCTTAACAAGCCATGTAAAATCATCATAAAATTATTATATGTCTTTATCAGTCTATTATCATAAAAGCATGATTTTCTTTATATTAAATATATAAGAAAGATTTGAAATTTACACAACATAAAAATCATGTCAACACACTAGAGGCTGTCAACCCTAGCAGAAAAGTAAATGGCATACTAAATATCAAAAGGTAGGATTGAAATCATCATAAAATCTGTAATTGCTAAACAAAAATTCCTAACCTCACCATTTCATAAGGCCAAGTGACAGATGCAATTTTTATTTTACTTGAGAAATGTAACTATCTAAATTATAGAAAGACTGCAGGAGCCCTAAAAAAAAATACTTAAATGACAATATGCCTTGGTATCATGTTGTAAAATTAATTCTATCAGTAAGACTTCTGAATTAGACATTTTACTTGTTTGTCGCACAAGAACCAAGAAGCATTCTCGATACTTGGCCCTTGTGCCCATCAAGCTGGGTAACAACCCCGCAGCCCAAACTCCAAAATGTTAAACATCCTTCTAACTACTGCATAGTAGTAAGAGTGCTGCAGTTTGGTTGTAATCCTGGTTTCATGATACTTAAGAAAATGAAAACAACACTTAGTTGATATAATTCATTAATTACATAGGCTGACTATATAGACAAAATATGATGACACGCATGGGAGGCATTAATCCAACTTGGTACTTGTCTCATGCTTGTTTCAAACGTATAGGGTTTTGGTATGCTATCTTATTCTAGCATGTAAAGACCCACCAATTCTCTAAATCATAGTCAATCTCAGTTGCGTTTGCTGTAAACATTCAAACAAAATGCAAGGGTTTACCCTATTTACAACCAACAATATCAAGAGATACAAAGAAGAAATTTCCCAAATTGACCTCCACAGATTTACAATGACTTAAAGCAACAATTTACTCATTAACTTATGTAACGCTTAGAAAGAGAGAAAGAACCTGGAATGTGATGGCTAAGTTTCCTTTTCCTGTGTTGCCTCCTTGGATTTGTTCTTCCTCCACACCCTTAAATTCAAAACTTCCAAACTTAACTTCAATCTTTTCTTTTGAGTAATCTTGTCTTCAAAAAAAAAAGATCTCTATCGGAGCAGAGCTCCAGGAAGAGCCAAAGACACTCATCGTCCTCATGCACGTCACGGAGTTCAACAATTCCACGATGGCTAGACACGCATTTCAAAATGGTGATCTCATTGAGGAGGCACTCCTTGTTCAGAGAGTCTCTCAAATCGGCTTTTTCAATAATTTTGCATGCCAAAACTTCTCCATTCTGTGTATTTACACAGCGGTTAACGATGCCAAACCTGCCTCTGCCAATCTCTTCCATCAAAGGATAATCTTTGCGAAAATTGTTCATCGTACATGAAAACAAAGCTATATCCCATTTCAAGCATAGTTCTGAGGAAAACAATTCTTCTCCACATCATCTTCAAGTAATCATCAGTCATGAAAAGCTTCTCCCCTGAAAAATCAATACCTTCAGTCTTGAGGATGAAGTAGTGACAATGAATGGAAATGCATCGATTGTAAGCCTTTTGATCCAAAGCAACTATAACAAGATGATTCAAGAATCTGCTAGTTTCTTCCCCACTGCGAAAGCTCTCCAAGAAAAGATCTATCATGGACCCTGGTGTTGCCCAAGCTTGATTAAATGTAGTTATTATCACTGTCTTGTTACCCATGTCAGCCTTTTGCAAAATTGTCTCCAACTGTGGAAGCTCTGATATCAGGTTGATACTTTTGGCGAATGAATTTTTGATAGAAAAGCTTGTCTCGGGAAGCCATTTAATCAGCTGATTTGGCTTAGCCATGTAGGAAAGAATGACACAAATGAGAGATATTAATGCAACAAAGAGTAAGATAACCTCACTGCTCCTTGATCTCCACATATCAGACATTGCAGATATTTTCTTTTTCCTCGAAGTTTCTGGATCTTCCATCATAAATGGCTCAAAGAAAACATCCCGATCCTGACGTAGTCGGATGAAGGAAACGAACAAAATGAACACTCCTCCAATTGTGTAACGAGTTTAATGTGCAGAGAAGGCTAATTCAAAGAAAGAATGAATGCCCGCTGGTCTTTAGTTACAGGAATAAATTTAAATAGAAATGGAAGTGTCGAAAGCTGTTACGACACCCTAATTTTTTTTCGAAACGCCATGATTACAGGAGTGATGATAAGTTATGGTGCATAATAATAGGGTTTCCCAAAAGAAGACGTTTCTAAAACCGTCCCTTAACTGATAGTGGCAGGTAATAATTGAAACTAATTCTTGCATTCCAATGAATCAATCCAAAATTAGTTTTCATTTAATAATTTATAAAAGACAAAATTAGGAAAAGCCAAGTGGCATCAATAATTCCTATTTACTAGGATAAGAGAAGACGGGTTGTGACAGAGACCCTGGTAAAGGATAAGGCACTGTGTCACCAACGTTAGAATGGGTTTACCGATGCACAAAATTTTAATGTGATGTGTTTAATTTGAGCTTAATTAGACAGTTGGGTGAACTTATGGGGAGCCTTGAAGTGAAGAATAGAATTGAAGAAAATAATCAAATAGGATTTATTCTAGAAAAGATCATATTACCATCTACAATAAGGACAAGGAAGAAGTAAGAATGAAGTTCATAATTTATTTATAATACAAGATCTGAGTCATAGTGCTACAAGGAGGTAAATGCATTTGATATTGAGGTATTTGTATGGCATATTATTTAAAATGTTTCTTTTAATAATGTTTATGAAGAATATAATATTCTAACATTCTAATATTGGGAATTTGAGAGAAAATTATGAATAGTTCCAAGCATGAAGATTACATATGTATTATTGAGTTAGTATTAGCAAAATTTCAATAAGTGAGAATACTATGAGCATTTCTACTTTTATTACATTAAATCATCATCTTCCAATGATGAGGTAAGGCTTATGGTGGAATAGGTTGGGTGACACCACTCGAGGTACTAGATAAAACCTATGGGTACCGAGTAAGGATTACGGTGGAGAAAATATCTCAGGATACATCATACAAAGGCACCATCTTGAGAATGATGATTGGGAAGAGAAAGATGAGATAAGGCCTATGGTGGAATGGGCTGGGTGACACCACTCAAGGTACTGGATAAAGCCTACGGCAACTGGGTAAGGCCTACGATGGAGCGAATATCCTAGGGCACATCATACAAAGGCATCGTCTTAGGAATAATAATCAAAGAGAGATAACAATTTTAAGGGAGAATAGTGAGGCCCACTAGTTGGGTAACAGGGCACCCTATTATAGTTTCTCCTCTCATATTTCAAAAAATGATGAGTTAATAAATGGACTATACTTTTGATTGACAAGACACTAAAATTGAGACTATAAAACACCTTGTTAGGAGATTGATTTATATATAATGTGTACTAATAATTTTTTTGGGTGCAGGTTCACAATTAAGGAAATGCATAATGTGTGTTTTCATTGTGTTTGCTTCGTGTTTGTTTCATGTCTTGATTTGTCTACACCGTGTTTGCTTCGTATTTTTCATTCATTAAAATGTATATTTTATAAATCTTTTAGGCTTTATATGCAAATATGTTTGTATCTATGATTGTGATTTTTCTTGAGGACAAGCAAATTTTGAGAGGGGAGGACTATAATGTCCCTATTTTGACATGTAATTCAAATAGGTATTATATATAAAGTAATACTAATAATTAAAATAATAATATTATATTAAAATAATATTTAGTAATACTATTATAATCATTTTAGATTTATAAATACAATATTATATTATAATCATATGATAATATCATATTATGTATAACATATTATAATATAATCAATGAAATAATAATAATCTAATATAATGATATTATGATGATTAAGATATATTTCAATGTAACAATACTATATTAATAATGTATAGTTGATATATGTTATAATATAATATATTAACTAAGCTTATTAATATAAATATATTATTTATATAATATAAATATTATTATGAAAAGGCGTGTCTCTTGCTATTAATATGTATATATGTGGAATAATAACATTGAAAGGGCATCATCAAATGGAAGATTATAAAACTGATACAGATGAAATAGGGAAATAAATAAATGTCCTAAAATGGGACATTACATTTAAGGCCTAAGATTGCCTTGGGAAGACCTAGCAATGGTCTTAATAGTGTAGAAGCAAAACTTGTTTGGGCAACAAAAATTTGCTCCAAAGTTGTTAGCAACTTTCACAATTGCTAAGCAATTTTTTTCTTTAAAAATGCCTAACTTGTTAAATGGATCAAATAAAAGACTTAAACCTATTAAAAGACCAAAGGGGAGATTATTTAAGCTAGAAAAACCCTAACCACGAGCTAGAAGTCATTGTTTTGTATGACATTGTACTACTATAGTAGACTATGACTAATTTTTATACATTTTTACTAGTTTTTGGTGTTATTTGGCAAAAAATCACGTTTTTACTATCATTTTGTTGCATTTTATAGTTTTTACATTGTGTATTATCCATTATCCATGCTTTAGTTTAGATTTGTGATCAAGTTTTGGAAGGTTTTGGTAAATTTCTTTAAAGTTCACTGTTTGCTATCTAGTTTTGAGTTCTTTACAATGAAAGGTCTGTAGCTCTTGTTTCCACTGTGAGATTTCCATGGCCTCTTGGATTCTAAGGATAAATATCCTAAGGTGTAACATAATTCAACAAATAGCCTAGAAAATGTGTGCAAACAATTCTTTGACAAAGCCCTAGGTGAGCTAGGCAATGCCTGGCTAGGAGCAATTGGAAAAGAAGTAGATCTCAAGGGCATAGTATGAGGATTCAAGAATTTCCCTCAAGAGGGATATAAGAAGGTTCTTTACTTAATATGAGAAGTTTCTATGAGTTGAATAAGGTGTTTGAAAGTTGAGGACAACAAGCAGCCCTCAATACCCTCCAAAACCCTCATTTTTTTCATCATTGTTGTACGGCCTTTTGGTGGCCGAAAACCTCAAAAATATTTGAGTATGGATTGTATGAAACAAATATTATTAAGTAGGAGTCTTATGAATCTCTAATGGTAATAAGCTATTAACCCTATAAATCCAGGTGGAGGCCTAATTAGGGGCTCTTCTAGTAGCCTTTTGTGAAGAAATCAAGAAATCGGGTAGGAACCCATTATCACCATCCATTCAAGAATACTAAAAGTGTTCCAATAACACCTTAAAACTCATAAAAACCTTGGTTATACTAGGAAGTTCTATAGAACCCTAGTAGACCTAAATTTTCCTTTTGGAAGAATTGCATTCCTAGGAGGATAAGTGAGTCATGGAGCAAGATTTGATCATTTCACTTGGTGGGAAGGTTAGGGCAAGTTAGGGGATGTTCTAAGTTGTAGGATATCCTATAGACCAAGTTAGGTGTTATGAGAACACCAAGATCCTAATGTGGTTTGTGGGAAAGATTGGTTAGTCTATGTTAACTCTCCCCATTAGATTGGTATCAAAGCTTGCATAGGTGTGGGACAAAGCAAGTGCAAAGCAAGGTGAATGTAGTCACCTAGTGAATCTAGTGATTCAAACACAATGGTAACCAATTCTAATTTGGCTAAGAAGGTAGAAGAGAAAGAAGAAGACAACAAGTCTTTGAAAGAAATATTGGCACAACTGGAACAATTGTTAAGCTAGGTCAAAGAAACTATAAATAAAGTCAAGGACAAGATGGCATAGAAAGAATATAATGAGGATAAAGAGAAAGACATTGAGTTGGAAGAAGAAACTCCAACACCAAACCCTATTTTACTAGAAGAGCCTTTCTTGAAGGCAATCAAAGCACTAAATAATAAAGCCTTGGAAGGCATTCCTTTATTCAGTGGCAAGATGGATCCTGATCTCATCATGGAATGGATTGAAGGAATGGAGAACCATTTTGAATGTGATGGTGTCTCTGATGCTCAGAAGGTTAAAGTGGCAAGGTCAAGGTTGAGAGGCACTAATCTCACCTGGTGGAAATTTGTACAAATAGAGAGGGGAAAAGAAGGAAAAGGTCCTATTACTTCCTAGAAATGAATGGTGGCTAAAATAAAACAAGTCTACATTCTTGAAGACTATGCAATACAACTACGTAGGAGGAGACAAAATTTGAGGCAAAAAGACATGGATGTTCATTCTTATACTGAAGAATTCCAAAAGTTATGCTTAAGGTATAAAGTGGTGGAAGATGAAAGTATCAGTTTAGTAAGATATCTAAATGGACTCAAATGGTCTATTCAAGAAGAAATGAACCTTGTCACTCCTAGAACAATTCATCAATGTTATCAAATGGCCCTAAAAGTAAAAGAGAAAGGAAAAAGAAAGTAGGACTATACTTCAAAGAACAAAGGAAGAGGTAGAGTTTCCAGAGGTGGTCAAAGAGGTGGTGAATGAAGAAACCAAGGGGAAAGTAGACTCTTGGAACAAAGTTCTAAAATCAGCACAAGGGGATCTTTTGGTAGAGGAAGAGGAAAGTAGGAAGGAGCAGATCCTTCTTTGCCACCATTAAGTGTTACCAATGTGGATAGCTTTTGCATCCTACCTACAGGTGTCTTGATAAGCCATCAACCCCTAGTAATGAGAAGAGAGTGGCTTATGCTCAAGAAGATGGTGGTAGCTCAAGCACTAATGAAATCAGCAAACTAGAATCATAAATAGTTGAGAACTTGATGATTAGAAAGGTACTCATAAGCCAGCCCAATCTGAGTGAACCTAAGTAGAGGAGGGCTCTTTTTAGAGTCAGGTGCAAGATTCAAGGAAAATTTTACAAGGTTATAGTGGATTTAGGACCTACAGATAATATTCTATTAGAGGAGGCAACAAAGAAGCTGAAACTTACAAAGGTTCCCTATGAAAATACCTATAAGGTAACTTGGTTGAATCAAGAGCAATTTGTACTTGTTAATGAGCAGACATGGGTTGAGTTTTCTATTGGAGCTTATAAAGACAAAGTACTTTGTGATGTTTTACCCATGGATGCATGCCATCTTGTATTGATAAGACCATGGTAATTTGACTGGAAGGTGATCTATGATGGAGAAGAAAATGTCATTTCTTTCAAGGAAGATGGAAGGACTTTCAAAATTTAGTCTGTAATATAGAATGAAGGGGAAGCTTCCAAGACACCTAGTGTGTTACTTAGTAGTGGAAAAGAGTTCTTGCAGGCTTTATAGGATGAGGAGACCATAGAATTGCTGCTATGGTCAAGCCAAAGGAGGAAGATACTAAATTATAGCCCATACCTCTTGAAGTGCAGCAAATTCTTGATGATTTCAAGGATATTATTTCAAATGGTACACCAATAGTACTACCAACTAAGAGAGCAATCGGCCACCAAATTGATTTTGTACCTAGTGCTTCTTTTCCTAACAAAGTAGCCTATAAGCTTACTTTGGATCAGAATAAGGAAGTGCCAAGAAAAATACAAGAATTAATGGATCAAGGGCTGATTAAGAAGAGAATTAGTCCATGTGATCTACCAGTGGTCTTAGCAACAAAGAAAGAAGGAAAATAGAGGCTTTGTATAGATTCAAGGGCTATTAACCAGATCACTATCAGATATAGATTCCCTATTCCAAGGATAGAAGACTTGATGGATTGTTTAGGAGGTGCTATGTACTTTACTAAGTTGTATTTAAAGAAGTATTATCACCAAATTAGAATCAAGGAGGGTGATCAATGGAAGATCACTTTTAAAACCATAGATGGATTATATGAATGGCTTGTAATGCCATTTGGGCTTACAAATGCCCCAACTACTTTCATGAGATTAATGAGTGAGGTTTTGAAGGACTTCATAGATAGATTTGTGGTAGTGTATCTAGATGATATACTCATCTATAGAAAGACAAAAGAAGAGCACTTGGAACATTTGAGGTTGGTCCTGAAGAGACTCTAGGAAGAGAAACTAGCCATTAATCTAGAAAAGTGTATATTCATGCAGCAAGAATTGGTTTATTTGGGCTTTTTAGTGTCGAAGGGTAATCTAAAAATGGACCCAAGCAAAGTGGAGGCAATATTGGATTGGCTTACTCCTAAAACAAGGACTGAAGTGAGGAGTTTTCATGGCTTGGCATAGTTTTATAGAAAGTTTGTGAGGAACTCTAGTGGGATTTGTGTGCCAATACTAGACACCATCAAAGGTGGGTTGAGACAAAGTTCAAATGGACTAAGGTAGTAGAGAAGACATTTCAAACATTGAAACAAGAGGTAGCTACAAAACCTATTTTAATCTTACCTACTTTTGATAAGTTATTCACTCTTGAACGTGATGCAAGTAATGTAGTAGAAGTGGGTGTATTGAGTCAAGAAGGAAGGCCTATGGCATTCTTTAGTGAGAAACTCAATGAGGCCAAGAAAAAATATTCATCTTATGACTTGGAGTTGTATGCATTAGTAAAATCTCTCAAGAAGTGAAGACATTACCTCCTACCCAAAGAATTTGTTGTCTTTAAATATAATCAGGCTTTGAGTTGTATAAACACTAAAGAAAAGCTTAGTAATAGGCATTTGAAGTGGATGGATGAATTAACACCCCAACCTTGCTTCCAAACCCTAAGCTTTCTTAGGGCTTCCTTAGGTCATTCACCTAACCCACTAGGGCTTCTATACACCCTATGCTTCCTAGGATGTTGCTCAAGAGATCCTATTCCTTTAGTTGGAGGCACACCAATAAAGTAACATCATTGCTCGCTAGCCTTCCCCAGTCCACCATCAACCCTCAAGTCCACCTAGACCTCCAAGGCTGCTAACTAGTCATCTATGGTTTCTTTGGACTCCTTCTAACATCCAAGATCCCAAACAATTCTGATTTAATGGGCACATTCAACCCATAAGGCTTCAAACACCAAAATGCTCCAAAAAGGCTACTAGGAATTAGCCCTCCTAAATAGCCGACAACAAGATTTCTTGAAAAACTTCTTAAAAAACCTACAAAAAAATTATATTTATGGATACCCTTTTCGAAGTACCTCAAGATTCTATAATTTTCCAACCCTCAAACTATTTGTACAACCAAAGTACAAAATTTGGCTAAAATGAGGGTTTCAAAGGCTTTATCACTTTTGTGATAGAAAACCACCTTAGAAGCCTTTCCAAGACCTCTCCTTTGGACTGGACCAAGGTTAGACCTTCTCCTTAATCACTATGTGGCCGGATTGAGGCATTTAAACTCTTAATCCCCTCCATAGCTTATTTTTCCGACTGTGATCCCTAGCTAAGTTGCATTTGGCTTGCCTAGGGCATCACTTTAAAAGTGCTTGCTGATGTTTTCAAGGGCCCTCCTTCTTGGTACATAATGTACATTGACCTTAGTTCCAATTCCCATAATACCATAGGTTTCAAATGGTGGGAAGAGGCCCTAAGATCCCATTTTCTAAGTGCAACCTTGTTCAGATCAGCAACTTGGCAAGAACAAAAAGATTTTCTAAAACAATACAAATGAATTGAAATGATCAAACCAACACTACAAATACATGAAAAAAAATATTTCAGAACTTTTGCAACCCAAAAATCAGGCCATTAAATCTTCCTCTATTAAAAATGCCTTCAAATGCATAAAACCGGCAACAAAATACTTGCACAATTCCTACGAAATGCAAAACCAACTTGCCTAACCCATGAAAATGGTTGTCCACACATTTTTAAAGGCTCATCCATCAGTTCCATAACTTTTCTAAACAGTTAGGATGTTGCAAATTCAAAAAATGCAAAAAGTCACTTTTTGCCAGAAAATGTTGTCATGACAACATGACAACATTTTAGCAACTTTTGTTCTACATGGAGTTAGACCTCTAAATTTGGAAAAAAGACCAAGTAGACATATAATATGAATAAAATGAATTCAAATAAACTATTCAAAGACATTGTAACCTTTCTAGACCATTTTAGCCTTCACTGGACCTAAGTCACCTAGTTGACAATAGTTGGCAACTTCTAGCAACTTGGTCACTTTGGGTCTTGCCAAGTCTCGTAAACACACCTAAGGACCAAATAGGACCTATTATTAGACTAGTGATGTGGCTAGCATCTCTATAAGCCAAAAATAAGGAAATGCCTAGGTTTTACACTTAGCCTGCCTAGGTGCTCTAGCACCATACTCCCCCCTCCAACAAAGAACTCAAGGTCGATCAGTTTGCAAAAAATTTAGAGGTATGCCAACCTTCTTGAACTCTATCTTAGCAACCCATGTAGCCTTTGAAACTATTTTTTCTTCCATTTGATGAGGTGTTCCATGTACACCTTGTGCCTTATAGTCTTCTTTACCCTTGAATCTAGTAACTTCTTTGCCTCAAGCTTGGTTACCTTAGGTGTTGCTTTAGGTTCAATGTATTCTTGGATACCTGGACTAATTTGAGGTAAGGTACCTTTGAACTCCACCAATTGTTGTACATTGAATATAGTGGATATGTCTAGATCACTTGGAAGCTCTATCTTATAGGCATTTGCTCCATATTTAGCCAATATCTTGCAAGGCCCTACCCTCTTCATTTGTAGCTTAGTAGGAATACCTTTTTGAAGACTTTCTTTGTTCAAATGGACCATCACATAGTCTCCAATAGCAAACTGAACATCCTTCTTCTTTTCATCCACCTTGGCTTTGAGTTTTAGAGTGTTGTCTTGAATAGTCTTCTTGACTTGCTCCTAAATCTCCTTCATGGTTTGTACAAATTCTTCAGCTTGACCACTAATTTGATCCATGTTTCCAAGAAACCTTAGTTCACACACACTTCTTGGATGCATGCCATAAAAAATTTCAAAAGGACTCTTTTTGGTAGTCTTATTCTTGTTATCATTGTAGGCATATTCCGCTTGTGAGATGATAACATCCAAGGTCTGACTATACTCCTTAGTTAGGAACCTAAGAAGGTTACCTAAAGTCCTATTAACCACCTTAGTTTGACCATCACTTTAAGTATGGTAAGCTGAACCAAAAGACATGTTAGTGCCAAGCTTCTTCCATAAAGTCTTCCAAAAGTGACTCATGAATTTCACATCTCAATCAGACACAATGCTTAATGGAAGTCCATGAATCCTTACAACCTCTTTGAAATACAAATGAGCTATATGAATTGCATCATTAGTTGTCTTACATGGAATGAAATGCCCCATTTTACTAAATCTATCAACAACAACATAGATGCTATCATATCCTTGCTTAGTTTTAGGCAAACCTACAACAAAATCCATACTTACACAATCCCATGGCCTTTTGCAAATTGGTAGAGGCTGATAAAGACTTGCATTGCTCATTCCTCCTTTTGCCTTCATACACACCATGCATTGCTCCACATACTTGGTTACATTTTTGACCAATTTAGGCCAATAGTAGAACCTTTGCACTAGTTCTATTGTCTTGCTAATACCAAAATGCCCACTCAAGCTGCCATTATTCTTCTCTTGTATTAGGTTCTCTCTCATGGAACCTCTTGGTACACACAACTAGTTACCCTTAAATAGCAACCCATTTTGCAAAGTGTATTATGAAAATCTGTATGAAAGTGGTTTTCAAAGTCCATGCATACCTTATAAGCTTCAGAAAAGTACTCATCATTCTTGTAAAGATTCCAAAAACTTTCAACTCCAATGCTATGGAGCTGAATCTCTTGGACTGTTAAAACCCTTCTATTTAATGCATCAACAACCTTATTCAATTGCCCCTTTTTATGCTTTATGGTGAAGGTAAAAGCTTGCAATTACTCCATCCATTTCAAGTGCCTATTACTTAGCTTCTCTTGTGTATTAATATAACTAAGGGCTTTGTTATCAGTAAAAACAACAAACTCTTTAGGCAGAAAATAGTGTCTCCACTTCCTAAGACACTGGACTAAGGCATACAATTCTAGATCATAGGATGAATATTTCTTCTTGGCTTCATTTAGCTTCTCACTATAGAAGGAAACTGGTCTACCTTCTTGACTTAACACCCCACCCACTGCTAGGCCACTTGCATCACACTCTAAGGTGAACAACTTTTCAAAGCTAGGCAATTGTAGGATGGGTTGAGTGGCTACTTGCTTCTTCAACATATCAAAGGACTTTTCAGGTTCTAAGGTCCACTTAAACTTAGACTTAGCTCCCCCCTTTATGGTATCAAGTAAGGGTGCACAAATACCACTAAAATTTCTAATGAATTTCCTATAAAATTGGGACAATCCATGAAAGCTTCTTACCAACTCTTTCTTGAAGAAGTCACACTTCTCAAGGTTGATAGCTAGCTTCTCCTCATGAAGCCTCTTCAAAACCATTTCTACATGCTTGACATGTTCCTCTTTGGTCTTGCTATAGATGAGGATATCATCCAAGTAGACCACCAAAAATCTACCTATGAAGTCTTTGAGCACTTCATTCATGAGCCTCATGAATGTGCTAGGGGCATTGGAAAGACCAAATGGCATCACAAGCCATTCGTAAAGACCATCAGTAGTCTTAAATAGTGTTAATAGGACCATAGGAAGGAGTCTTTTTGAGATAGTGTATGGTAGACACCCTAGAGGAGTGAGTGAGTTAAGAGACTTAGGTCCTATGGAGTTAAAGAGTGGAAAAGCTAAAGATTTCACTCAAACTATTCAAGAAGTTGAAGAACAAGTGAAGAAAACTATGTTGGAATCTACCCAAAGACTCAAGACCAAAATGGATGAGAAGAGGAAAGAAGTACAGTTTTAGATTGGGAACTATGTCATGGTCCATCTTAACAAAGCAAGGTATGCCCACTATGCTCCAAATGAGAAGGATTGGCCCATGCAAGATTCTAGCTAAATATGGAGAAAATGCCTACAAGGTTGACTTACCATTAGACCTAGTCATCTCACTAGTATCTAATGTTGCAAACCTGATTAGATTTAAGGGAGATATTAGTTAGCAAAGTGCAACTCCACCAAGGGCCTTACAAGATCTTGACACTAATGTAATGCCCAAGAAGAAGCCAACCAAAGTAGAGAAAGTATTGGAATCTAGGGCGGAGAAAGCTAGAAGGCATCAAGTTTATATGGAACATCTAATTAAATGGAAGGATCAACCTAAATTTGAAGCCACCTGGGTTGAGGAAGGACATTTCAAGAAGTTTGGCATTGATCCAACCCTTGTTGACCCCAAAGTGCCTTACTTTGTGTTGAGGAGGGAGTATGGTGTAGGAGCATCCTTTCAAGGTTCCCACCATTTCATTTTTGGTGTGATGAACTTCTCTTAAGAAGTATGTGAATACAATAAGAGAATATAACTCATGTTGTGTGTCTAAGCTAGGATAGGTTCTAAATGTTTCCTCTTTGTTCTTTGTTGAGAATGATATCTTGGCCTTAGGTTGGAATCATTCTGAGTTCTCTATGTTTCCATGTTGGTGAAATGTTGAGTTAGGAGTTTTTATTACATTTTGGGCATATGTAGGCATTAGAAGACCTCCCAAGGTGGATTATTTTCTTGAAAGGCCAAAATGCTTAGACAATATAATGTTTTGTAAAAATTGTCACCATATGCTATAGATGGAATTAAGAGCTTGGAGGTCTTAGATGGACTAATTTGATGGAGTATTAAGGCCCAGGAATGCCTTGGGAAGACCTAGCAATGGTCTTAATAGTGTAGGAGCAAAACTTGTTCAGGCAACAAAAAGTTGCTCCAAAGTTTTTAGCAACTTTCTAAATTGCTAAGCAATTTTTTTCTTTAAAAATGCCTAACTTGTTAAATGAATAAAATAAAAGCCTTAAATGTATTAAAATACCAAAGGGGAGATTATTTAAGGCTATAAAAACCCTAACCATGGGTTAGAAGTCATCATTTTGTATGACATTGTACTGCTATAATAGAGTATGACTAATTTTTATACATCTTTACTAGTTTTTGGTATTGTTTGGTAGTAAATCACGTCGTTACTATCATTTTGTTTCATTTTATAGTTTTTAAATTGTGTATTCTCCATTATCCATGCTTTATTTTAGATTTGTGATCAAGGTTTTTGTAAATTTCTTTAAAGTTCATTGTTTGTTGTCCAGTTTTGAGTTCTTTACAATGAAAGGTCTGTAGCTCTTGTTTCCACCATGGGATTTCCATGAAATCTTGGATTCTAAGACTAGATACCCTAAGGTTTAATATAATGTAAGAAATGGCCCATAAAACATGTTCAAAGAATTCTTTGACAAAGCCCTAGGTGAGCTTGGCAATGCTTGGCTAGGAGCAATCAACAAAGAAGTAGTTCTCAAGAGGAAAGTATGAGGATTCAAGAATTTCCCTTTAGAGGGATTCAAGAGGGATATAAGAAGGTTATTTATTGAAGAGGATAAGTTTCTATGAGTTGAATAAGGTGTTTGAAAGTTGAGTACTGTAGGCAGCCCTCAATACCCTCCAAAACCCTCATTTTTTTTCATTATTCTTGTATGGCTTTTTGGTGGCCTAAAACCTCAAAAATCTTTGAGTTGGACTATATGAAACAAATGTTATTAAGGCCAAGTCTGATGAATCTCTAATGGTAATAAGTTATTAGCTCTATAAATCCAGGTGGAGACCTAATTAGGGGCTCTTCTTGTAGCCATTTTTGAAGAAATCAAGAAATTAGGTAGGAACCCATTGTCACCATGCATTCAAGCATACTAAAAGTGTTCCAATTACACCTTAAAACTAATCAAAACCTTGGTTGGACTAGGATTTTTGTAGAACCCTGGTAGACCTACATTTTCCTTTTGGAAGAATTGCATTTCTAGGAGGATAAGTGATTCATGGAGCAAGATTTGATCATTTCACCTGGTGGGAAGGTTAGGGTAGGTTAGGGGATGTTCTAAGTTGTATAAAATTTGATATAAAAAGTTAGGTGTTAGGAGAACACCAAGATCCTAGTGTGGCCAGTGACATAGATTGGTTAGTCTACCCTAACTCTGCCCATCACTTAATTACTACACAACATAAGATCTATGATTGTTATTATTCTAGTCTCTATAGAAACCATACTATGTTGTCATTAATGAAAAAAACAATCATGAGTGCAACATGTCAATAATCTCGAATGCTCAAGATACTCCCCCAAAGTAGTATCATCAAAATTCATGCTAACAATCTCCCTCTTTGACATTGATGGCAACATATATGGAAAACATCTAAGTTCCAATAATACCAAACTGAACTCTATTGCTATTGTTGCTCCTCATATTCTTTAGGATTGACAATATTTTCTCATAATAAAAAAATTACAATACTTTATGGCTTTGTGTCTCCCCTATAAAGATAGCTCACTACACACTTACACTTCCTTTTGTGCACATACATAAATATTTCTAAATCTCCCTAAAGAGATAACTCTCCCCCATTGCAATCTCAACAGGTGCTTCTCTCCCCATTGCTTAGGATATTTTTTTTATGTATGTTATCTCTTCCATTGACATCAATGTCAAAGGTGTCAATAAAAGTACAAAATACCAATTGTTATTATATACTCCCAAATACCAAATATGAAATACCATGAGTCCCAATGACTCACCAAATTAGAGATACTCCCCCATATAGGAAGCATTAGCATTTAGTCCAGTCTAAAAATAGTGCTTTGTATCATTAGATTGATGTACTCTCTACATCATCTACTTTTAAGTAGGCAGGGGCATAACCCCTAGCATATCTCTCAAGTACTCAAAATTATCTTTATGCAAAGGCTTCATAAAGATATGTACAATCTAATCTTTAGCACTCACATACTCTAATCAAAACTCCTTTTTTGGTTCCTTTTTTCTCAACACATGATACTTAACCATTATATTCTTAGTCTTATAATGAAATACATGATTCTTAGACATACTCACTATATTTATGTTATCATAGTAAATGATAATAGGTTCCTTC
Organism: Cupressus sempervirens; assembly: GCA_028749045.1. Classification (NCBI taxonomy): domain Eukaryota; kingdom Viridiplantae; phylum Streptophyta; class Pinopsida; order Cupressales; family Cupressaceae; genus Cupressus; species Cupressus sempervirens. The sequence continues at coordinate 510,857,696 of CM053789.1, read as the reverse complement.
CTCTCAATCTTGATATCCTTCAACATTTTCTTCATCCACATAACTAGGTTACAATTATTTGCTATTGCAACATACTCTACCTCAGTTGTACTCTAAGATAGATAATTTTTCTTCTTTCTCATTCAAGAAACCAATCTTCCTCCAAGAAAGAATGCTCCACCACTGCTACTCTTTCTATCATCCATACTACCATCCCAATCTACATCAATATATGCACATAGAGTAAAATGACTTGATCTGTCATACCAAATTCCATAGCTAGATGTTCCTTTCAATTATCTGAATATTCTCTTCACTATTTCATAATGATACTCCTTAGGATCACCTTGAAATATAGATACAATGCCAACTACATTTTCTATATTTTGTTTGGTGTGAGTCAAATACTGTAATCCTCTAATCATGGATTTGTATTTCTTCTGCTCAACTATAGGTATCTCATCTTTCCTGGATAACTTGTGACCAATTATCATAAGTGTACCAATAGGCTTACAACTCTCTAATCCAAACCTCTTCAATAAATCTTTCAAGTACTTAGCTTGTGTATGAAGATACCATCACTATTCTATACAATCTACAATTCTAGGAAAAACTTTAGCTCTCCTATCATGCTCATTTCAAACTCATTCTTCATCTCATTAGCAAAATTATCACTAGCTTCATCATTTCCTCCAAATATGATGTCATCAAAAAATATTACTATGATCAACAAACCATTCTCTATTTCTTAAATAAATACAAATTACAATATGTTATACCTTTAGCAAATCTAAGTTTTTCCAAATGCTTGTCCAACCTTGCATACTAGGTTCTATGTGCTTGCTTCAGACCATATAGGGATTTCTTCAATGTTCATGCCATATCCTTTTCTTCTATCAAAGGAATCCTTTAGGCTGCTCTATGTATACTTCTTCTTCCAATTCTCCATTTAGGAAGGCCGACTTATCATCCATCTGATATAACTTGAGCTTCATATTTACTATATATCCCAAGAACATCCAACTACTTCCTTTCTTTCTATAGGTGCAAGTGTTTCCTCACAATATATTCCCTTTTATTGTGAATACCCTTTGTAAACATGTGTAGCCATGTTTCTCACAACGTTTCCTTTCTTATTCATCTTATTTCTAAATACCCATTTTGTTCCTCTCATATTCTTGTCTTTTGGTCTAGGAACTAATTCCCATTTATCATTTTTCACAATTTAAAGCAATTCTTTAATTGTTTGAATCTAATGATCATCCTTACATGCTTCATCTGCACTCTTAGGCTAAACTTGATAAATTAGACATAATTCGTCATTTACTCTATTGCTTGTCATCACACCTCTATCTTTACTTCCAATGATATATTATGGTGGTTGATTCTTTTTCATCTTCTTGTTTGATATAGAAGTTGCTATCTCAGCTCTTATCTCTTATGTTAGACTCTGTTCTCTTATTTTATCAACAATTTGAACATCATTTTGCAAATTATTGTTATTCTCAAATAGAATTTTAGCATTATGTCTAACAATTCCATAATTATCATCTTCATCATTTGAATTATAAACTACCATCTTTTCTTTAGTTCTAAACTTTTAATCAATCCTTACATTTGCATGCTCAACTATAGTCTTGGTTTTATAATTGAAACATCTATATGCTTTACTTTTCAATGAATAGCCAAGAAATATACCTTCATCACTTCTAGGATCAAACTTATCAATATCATGATCTTTCTTTATGGAACACTTCCAAATGTTATGAAATACTTGACTGACGGTGAATGGCCAAACCATAGTTCATAAGGTGTCTTGCTCATATCTTTTGTGATCTATACTCTATTCAGATTATATATTGCAGTGTTAACTACTTCTCTCCAAAATGTCTTGGAAACATCATTCTCAAACAACAATTCTCTTTCTACTTCTGCTACTAACTTATTCCTTTTCTCAAGCATCTCATTCTATTCAAGTGTCCTAGGTGAAGACAACTGACTTTTGGTTCCATTCTCTTCATAGAACATGTCAAACTCTCTAGAGGTGAATTCTCCTCCTCTATTTAATCTCAAACACTTTATCTTTACACTACATTCATTCTCAACTCTATTCTTAAAAAGGCTTCAAACTTCTCTTTAAAAAATTCTACCCACATCATTCTAGTGAATTCATCAACAAAAATCATAAAATACCTATCACCATAGAATCCTCTTGTTCTTGCAGGACCACCCAGATCTGTGTGAATAATCTCCAATTGCTCTATAGTAGAGAACTTCTCACTATGAAAAGACACTTTCCTCTACTTAGCCAAAGTACATTCCTTGCATACAAGATAAGTAGGGTTAACAATCTTAGGTAGATCTCTCACTACAAATGTACTACTAACCTTCACAATATTATCAAAGTTTATATGAAAAAATATTCTATGCCACAACCAACTATTATCAACTACCAAACATATCATTTCAATAGGATTCAACTAAAATGTATTACCTCTAATTCTAGTTCTAGTTCCAATCATCTTACCATCTTTGTCTTTGATGATTCAAGTCTTCTCTATGAATTGCAATACATAACCCTTTTCTACCAACTATCCAACACTCAACAAATTATGCTTCAAACCATCAATAAAGAAAAAATCATTAGTGTTAGTTTTACCATCAAGAGTAATGGATCTACCTTTGATGATTCAAGTCTTCTCTATGAATTGCAATAGATATCCCTTTTCTACCAACTGTCCAACACTCAAAAAATTATGCTTCAACCAATTAATAAAATAAACATTATCAGTGCTAGTTTTACCATCAAGAGTAATGGATCCATTCTTGTAATATGATAGGTTGCATTGTTAACAACTCTAACTATACCTCCATCATGATTTCTGAACTTTAAAAACTTATTCATATCACTAGTCATGTGATGTGAACATCCACTATTAATTATCCAATAAACTTCTTCTCAACTTGGGTAACTAGAGCTCTTTCTTCTCTAATCTCTCTATCAAGATCATCTTCCTTGATATCCACAAATCCTAATTCATCATCACTTTCACTTTGACCTTTCTCATCAAATTTTTTTTCTTCATTAGCATACAAATAGTCTTTATCTCCTCTAGGATTAAACTTTCCCTTATACATTTTCTCTCTTTTAGGACATTTAGATGCATAATAACCAAACTCATTACAAGTCCAACATTTAAATATTTTATTACCATATTTTTCTTTCCTCACAAGAAGGGGTACTCCTTCAAAATTTCTATCCTCATCAAATTTTCTACTACAAGAAAAATTTACTCTTGTGTTTGCACTCCTTGATAGTTTAGGTTGAACATTCAGTGCACTATAGATTATCTCAACTCTAGCTAGATCTCTAGACTATCTTAGATCAACTTTTGCAAACTCTAATATTCCAAGAAAAGTTTCCTTTTTGAAATTCGTAGTGTAGGGAATCACAAGTTGAATCATCTAAGCAACTTGCTTGAATGGTGGTGTCAAACTTTACAAGATCTTCCACATAACTTCATCATTTTTCTTAGTTCCATCAAGTAACTGAATACCTGCAAACATTTCTGATATTCTACCATATATCTTCTTATATATTCATCTTCCATAATCTTAGCATCTTGAAATACAAATATCCACTTTTTTTATCTCATTCACATTCACCATTGATCTCCTAATGTTGTTAAGATTTTCCTTGAAGGACCTTAAGCTTTGATACCAATTGTTAGAATATATAATCCACTGATATAACTAGGAGGGGATGAATCAGTTATACAACTATTATCACTTTTCTCAACCTTAATAATCCTTAACCATGTGACAAAAATAAACATAAACCATAGCAATAAACTCATACACAATAGCACCAGATATCTTAACTATGGGAACTCTTGATCAGAGTGAAAACCCTAGTGGGGATGGTACCCAAAAGATGATCTACTAATACAAATATTCCTTGTTGGAGGATGGAACCTATTAGGAGTCTATTACAACAACCAACATATATGAGTTCCTATTAGGAGACATTGAATCCTTGTTAGGAGATTCCAACCCTGTTAGGAGTTGTGCCAACCCTGTTAAAAGTTGTGGAAGATAGCTAGACCCACTATCCAAATAGCTTCAAGGTTAAGATCAATGAACCTCTCTGTCTAATTTTTGGCATAATAATTTTTCTTAAAATCATGGTATAAAAAATTAGATGTGAGTCCATTTATTAGATCTTAGAGTTTTAGGTTTTGGTCTTGTATTTTGATACCTTTTAAAATTTGTGTAAAACCCTAGGTCTTGCCCTTTTTAAATTTATCTTGGCATGAAATCTTTTAGAAAGGATCGAATATTCTTTCCTTGCCTACTTTGAAGTTATTGTTGAGCCCTTTTTGAAAAGTCTTGTCCCACCATTGAATCTTGTTTGGATCTACAGATGTCACGTGCTCATTATAAAAAGTTGTAAGGCTATTTACTATAGCAATGTAACGACCATCAAAAAACTCTATTATGATACTAAAAAATGAGCTCCGACATCAAAGAAGTGTATGAATTTGAAAATTTTATAGTCACATGCTTTGTCCCAAGGTTGTCTGTATCAGAAAGGACACAAATGGATCAATTTGTAAATGGTGTCACCAAAATTTGAGTTTTTTTGGTGGGTTGCTATGTTGCGACTGGAAAGATAATGACTTTTGCTGGTAGCAACATAGTGAATGCTTAGAATATAAAGAAAGTGGCAACCTTTTAAAGTTGGTGATGATTGCAGAATTCCCGTGCAGTATCATAAAGGTTCATGACCACTGTTTCTAAAAGAAATATTGATTGGTGAAAATTCAATTAATGTATTACATTTTTCTATCACCAGAAATCAATTCTCATTGGAGGTCACTATGTTGTGATTGGGAAATCATTATGTTTTGCTAGTAGTGACATAGCAAGTGCCCAGATATTGTAAAAGATGACATTCTTTTAAGATGGGAAATGATTTTGAGGATCCCAAGGAAGATATCTTGCAAACTATACCTTTATTTCTATGATAGTCATGTCATTTATGGTTATTCTGTTTTATTTTTTTCCCAGTACTGATTTTTGATTAATCACCGAAAATCACTATATTGCTATCAGAGACTTAATGACTTTCCCCAATAGTGAGGTAGCAACTACTCAAAAAGTTATAATGTAACAACAGTTTCAAAAGGTGGGCCCCTAATGAGTTTTTCATCAGAAATGAGTTGTATAGATCAAATGACACGGTAGCATCCTACTAAGCAATTAGATGCCATAAATTTTGAATCTCCTGGAGGTTGCTATATTGCTACTGGAAAGTTTATGACTTTTACTAGTAGTGATGTAGTGACCCACCTAAAAAATAAAAAATATGATGAATTCAAGGAGGTGTGATGTCATTAGGGAATAAAATAATATATATGCTAGCATGTTAAGCTATCTCAGCGTCATCAATAGCTTGGACCCACGCCCCATGCATAAAACATATAAAGGATTTTGATCGTTAGATCAAGCTTGGATCAACAATTCTTGCTATCTCACTATGGAAAGATGTGCACTTTTTATGTATAGCAAAGTAGAAAATAAGGGACCCACCACATCTTCAAAGATTCATATAGTTTCCATGCCCTCAGATCAACTTCAAATCTGCGGCCATCCCTATCTCGCTATGAAGAGTTGCACAAAGTTTATGTATATCGAGGTAGTGAATAAGGGACCCATCATATTTCTCTTAAGAGTTGTATCAAATGTCTCTACACAATCAAAGTAGAATCAATGGTTATCACTATCTTGCTATAGCAAGATGCTCAAAAGTTATGTATAGCGAGATGGTGACCATATCCGTGGGACTAGACTGAAATGCCATCATCGAAGGAAAGGTATAGATGGAAGCATTTCATTGGCTTGACTGCCAGTGTGTTAAGAAGAAAGGTGAGTCAACTTAGTTTTCATCCTGGATCGTAGGATTTTTCAAAGATCAATGGTGCAAATTTAAAAGGAAATGTGATGGCACTTTGTTTTTCTATTTTGTGCATTTATGAGGAATGAAAGCTCTGTCTGTGAGAAAAATAGAGTATATATAGGAGATTTCATCATTTCTAGTCTCACACAAACAAAAATTTAAAATTTTCTAAGCACAAGAGCCTATTGATGATATTGTGTTAAGCCTAGCAAAGACGTGAAGCAATCCCCCATCTGTTCATGAGCTATTGCAGAGGTTCAGAGAAGAACAAGTTTAAAAAATCAAGTAAGTACTCATATTATAACCTTTGTAGCATTCCAGTTCCTATGAATTACAGTCAGGATGCCTCCTAAGAAAGCATTTTTTGGGCAAGTAAATTATATGGATAAGCATGTTCATGATGATTTGCTAGAATTACTCCTAGAGTCCACCACTGAAATTGCACAAGTTAAGAAGTTAATTTCCTTAAACCCTAGGCTTAAGATTGTTGATAGCTTGTATGACAAAGGGAACTGGGTTAGGGATGCAACAACTTCGCAAACTAGTCTTATTTTGTTCAAAAAATGGTTTTTAGAGAGAAATTTGTTTGCCTCGCATACTAATGTCTGAAATTTTGATTTGGGAAAACTAGTAGTTCCAAGTATTTTCATGGATTATGATTTTCTTGAAGCCATTGCAAAGAATTATGACCAAGATATTAGGGTGGTGAGAATAACTGATGGTGTGCCTCTGATCTCAATTAGTCCTGAGGAAATTAGAGAGGTTTTTTGCCTAGAGCGATTGATAGATTATCATGTGTCAATTAATCTACTAGAACTAGAAAATGAATAAAAGGAAAAGAAGGATGTGATTAGGGAAGGTGCACTAAGGGAACATATTGGCAGAATAATAACTTTTCTAGTAATCACTGCAACCTCTAGAGAACCTTTTAAAAAGAGTCTTTTCACTTCCTGGGCTATAGAGATATATAGGACCCTATGTCATTTTTTTGGTGAAGACAAGTAGGATTTCATGCCCATTGGCCTTATGTGTATGATGGTTCAAATTACTTCCTTTGGTGTAGATGTTATTTTTGACTTTGCTTCCTATTTGGCTAAAGAAATTCATATTAGTTTGGTTGGAATTGCAAAAGGGAAAGTAGAGAAAAATTTTGGCCATTATTCTCTATTGATGCATATGTTCTTATTTAAAGGAGTAACATATTTTGGTAAAGAGATGGAGTTGAGTAGAGAGGACGATGGGGAAGCATTTCCAGTCCAGTTGTGGAGCGCAGATATGACCTGGGATGCTGAAAATGCTAGTTTTGTCAGATTTGATAGGTATTTTTCTTCTAGTTGAGGTCCCTCATATTGAGTGACAATCCCAGAATCCCCAAGGTACTAATGAATCTCATTAGGCCTATGGATAACCCCCATGATTTGAAAGTTTCAAATAATTGAGAAGATATTATTCCTTACTCTATTTCTAGAGTTTATGGTTTTAGGAGGAGCCCTCATGTGTTGCCCTACCAAGTACCTTTAAAGGTAGGAATGGCTAAAGTTTTGTGATAGTAAGGAGTAGAGAAGATGTCTCTATTGAAAAGGTCACTGTGGTCAATTTTTCCTACTTTCACTGTGGCACACCAGTTTGTGATTACCAAAGGGGGTTGGTTCTTTTTGCTTAAAATTTTGGATCAATATAAAATGGTTGTCTCCCATCCCCATTTTTGTGATACAGAGGGATTTTTTAGTCAAACCTTGAGACATATGATTAAATTGGGATAGGTCAAACATGACTCATACTATCTAGAGGAAATTATAAGGAATGAGTTCTCACTGCAGAAATAGGAAACCAAAAAGGAAAAGTGGAGAGTTTATTCTTGAGTTTTAGAATTCATTCATTGTTTTGATCAGAAATATAGTAATCTAGATAATGCTAACACATAGGCTAATAAAGTAAATAAACTCATGAATACCTTGAAATAATGGAAGCTATGAATGAGAAGAAATAATTTTTTATTGATTCATACTCAGATAAGGCCAGAGAGGTCATGAGGAAGCTGGCTTTCACTCCTAATGTAGGAGCTAGTCAAATAGTTGTTAAAAAGAGACCAGGTTATACTATAATTTAGAATAAAAGGGTTCCTATAGATAAGAGCAAGAAAATAATGGGATCCACTAGTGTAGTCCAAGAGGAGAGACCTGATGAACCTTCTCCCAAGAGGTAGAAGGTAATGTAGGAAAAGATTCCTCAAGTTGACAACTCATTGGTGAGAAAAGTGAACAAATAGGATTACAAGGAGGTGTATTTATCACCCAAACAAAGTTAGATGAGGGTAACCCTCAAGAACCTCCTCCCCCAAGTTTGGATTTAATAATAGCTATCTATAGAGGTAGGGAATTGGACCCTGTATTAGAACAAGCAAGTCATCAATTTTTGGTTGATGATAGCTTCATAAAATTCAAGGCTTTCCATCAATTTGCATGGAGGGAAAATATGAATAATTTTGAAGAAAGATGCAAAAGGTTTAAAATAGAGCATCTAGAAATGGTTGAAGCCTCCATCTAGAACCAAATAAAAGAAGAAATGATCAAATAATTTCAGAATATAAGCCCTGAGGAGGGAAGGCAAATGGTGAGGGCATCAAACATTTTATTGTTACCAAATTGGGACATTGTTGATGCCTTAGTTTTTAATTCTATTTCAAATAAATTGAATTTGCAAGATCAAAGTAAAAAAGACTTCCAAGGCACTGCATTTAGTGAAGATCAAGCTACATTGGTCAGTTGGTCATTAAGAAGAGGATCTAGAGCCACATCATCACAACCAAATGAGTTTGGATTGATGGGAAGCATAATTGTAAGGAAAGTTGCTGACACATAACATGTGCAGGTAGCACATTGGAATGTCGATTCATCCCAATTTTTTTTAGCTATAGCTAAGAAGGAAGACTAGGCCATGTTTGAACTACAAAGTAAATATGAAACAATTCTTGAGGCCTACAATAAGGAGGTAAAAAAGGGAATTGATCTTGAGAACAAGCTAATGGGGAGGTCCACAAGGCCGAGAATAGCATATCCTCATCCTCTAATGGAACCTTTCAAACCCACCCCCCTTATAGAAATACTAGACACACCCCAAAGGCCAAAATATTATACAACTAAAGATTTTGAAGAAGAAAAAAGCAACATGTGGGCCTTACATGTGAAGCTAAATATACAATATGAAGATAAATTAAGAAAAGCTCTCATCTACCTTGCAGAGCAAATTGAGTGGCCATTTTTTTATGATCAGTTAGCAAGGGTAGTAAACATTTGGGAAAAATTGAAAGAAAAAGATGAGGCTTTAAAGCCTATTATGAATAAGAGGGGGAAGAAAAGAAGAAGAAAAGATGTGACATTTTTGTGCTATTCAGTCATAAGGTCATCCCATGACCAAATTGAAAGGATTTATGAAATTTTTACTAATCTACCAGATTTTGATAGTTCAAGAGGGTTTGTTTGCAAAGAATAATAGTGGGCTACTTGAGTAAATACAAGAGCCAAAAATTTGATTTGTTTCCACATGATATAGATAGAAAGAATAAATTGAAAAGTAAAGATGAGTGGACCAAAAAATTAGATGATTTGTTTTGTTTAAGGATGAATAAAATCAAAAATGGAAAAGGACATGCTTGTTGGGCCACTTCAACTGAAGAGTTGGTAAAGGTTCAGTTATTCTTTGATTCTTTCAAACAAGATTTTGTTACTATTGATAATGAGACTGAGTATGTGCTCAAAAGATAGAATGATATTTTGCAATTCAACTAGCCAGACAATGTAGTCTTTGACACATGGATGGTGGATATTTCTTTTGATGAGCAATTTGAGGAAGTTGGAATAGATGAAGATGAGATACATGATGACAAGGTGCAGATTATTGACACATCAACACCAGATCTGAAAAATGAAAAAGATGAAGGTCACCAGTTAGCTCTAGTTGTAGTTATAGAAGCCCAAGATGTGGACGTGATAGAGGAACAATCAAGGGTTAAAGTAATGTTGTCCATCCAAGATGAAAAAAATTAAAATCCAAGGGTAAAAATTGATTTAGAAGCACCATAGGATGACTCATCATTGGCTAGTTTAGTAGCTACATATTCCAAAGATTCAAAGTAGTGGTGGCAAACCAAGAGGCAAATATTTTGTAAAAATATAATGTAAGTGGGCCTACCAATGAATATTTTGATGCTCTTGGCATTTTGTTACATTTTTTTGTCTTTTGTTAACTATATTTGTTTCTAGTTTGGAAGGATACTTGTCAATCACATTTGCCCTTTGCCTTTTGCAACTCATGCCTATATAAATGAGTTTTCAAGGCAATGTGATGGTTTGAATTCTGATGTATCTTTTGGGAATGTCAAAAAATAGTATAGTTGGTCCACTTATGTGTAGCTATTATTGAGTTTACTTCTAGTTATGTACTTTTTTGATGTCAAATAGAAATGAAAGTATCAACATGAATTCATGGGTTCTTCACTGAGTCTCTATTGGTTCTTGTATTAGTTAGCAAAAGGATAATACAAAAGGGTATTTACACTAGATCTATGTCACTATTTTCTGTCTCCATTTCATGAGTTTATTAATTTTGAGATAATTTGAATAAGGTTCATTTGGTTGAATATAGTCTGGATGGGTTATATATTGGTTTATTGTTGCTTTTAATTCAAGGGATTATGTAAATGCTTCAGTAGATCAGTAGAATTCATGAGTCTATGAGAAGGATATTTCATAAGAATTAAAATAGGTGATTGCAATTGATAAATTTAATTACAAGTTAATTGAACAAGATCTCCTACTAAGAGTTGACTCTTTGCCACTATGGATAAAGCACTGGTCATGTAAATTAGAGGTGTTAGAGAGTAAATTCTACTGCTACATATCCAAACATTCCAAATTTAAAATCATTCTTGTTCCATTTTGTTTAGAGTTATAATGTTGGTTAGCACTCATTTATATTTTACTTTTGGATATTAGGTAGCTGCTATTCCTAGAAGTAATTGTAAACTTAAGAAGAATTAGGACTAAATCTACTTGCAAGGGATGCATATTAGTCTAAAAGTATCATAAATTGGATAAACTGTGTATGTGTTAGGAATCAAAGATGAAAATCATAATGGAACTAATATAATTCTCATGTATCAATGGTTATCTAAAGCATCCCCTAGGTAAACCCGCCTTGGTCTTGCAGAGCCTAAAGAGTAGGAAGCCATTTTGGTTTTGTTGAAGTTGGTCCAAATGGTTTACACATAGAGTTATTAATAGGAAGTGGTTATTCCTTAGATTGTGTGAGTATTATCAATTTGGTGTTGAGTATTTTGTTGTTCAATAGTGTTAAACACCAATAGAAACCATTGTCCAAATGATCTCTATATTATTCCTTGTAGACTAATAAAATTGAATTGTACTTCCTTCCTCTATCTCCTTCTTGTCAACTAGACTTCTACTACTTCTAATCTTTTAATCAGATCACAAGTTGTGCATCCTATAATCCCTTGGATCTCTTACATGCATTAAATCAACACTCTGGTCCTTTTCACACTTTGTAAATACAATGCGCAGTAAATACTTGATACACTTTAATTCAAGGAAACCATCTTACCGTTATACCATATCTTCGTAATCCTTGAGTCGGCCTTAAGGATTTCCCAATTAATTAAAATAAGATATATAATTAATTACAACTACAATAGCACTGCTTCCTAATAGTGAATTAAAAAACTTGAAATATATGACTCTAGGTCTTGCGCACTCATTGAAGTCACCACCTGACTATCCTCTATCACCAGTTGACTACGCATCACCACATTATATCTAAGGTAAAAGATAGAATTAAAACATCATAAACTACCAAACAAATGCTCTATTTCTGGACTACTCATAGTAAATCAAACACAACTCGTGTACATCTTTGACTTAGACTTTTTCCTCTTAACCATGCCATCAAGACACTCTCAAGAACATGTCCTTATTACTTAGTTACCACACAACATAAGATCTCTAACTTCTATTCTTTGAGTCTCTATAGAAACCATACTATGTTATAATCAATGACAAACATAGTCACGAATACAACATGCCAATGTTCTCTAATGCTCTGGCTACTCCCCCAAAGTAGCATCATCAACTTTCATGCTCACATAAAAAAAGCTTGTTGAGAACTACTTTAATCATTCATTTTTTGAAGGACCTCATACCATATTTGACAGAATATAAACTATTTTTGGTAGGACACCACAACAATTTATCACATCCTTCAGATATAAAACTAAATTGTTTGTCAGAATATTCATGAGTTTCCTCGCTAAATTTCTTCCTATGGGGAGAGAAAAAGGATATTTCCAAATCACCTTATGGAACATAATATCAATGTAGTCCACATAATCCACTAATAATTCCCACCAAACTAAAGAAGAAGTCCTCATAACCTCATTTAATGAGATGGTGAGACATAATTATGGACAACCATTCTAGTAATCCTTCCAAAAAGAGACATTATAACCATTGTGAACCTTCCAAGTTAAAAAATTAGTTACAACTTCTCTAGAAGACATCATAAAATTCTAGGTAGAAGAGCCAAAGGGAGGATTAGAAATAGTAGAATTTCTATGTGAACAAGGGGAATCTAAATATTTGGCTTGCATAATTTGGCACCACATATTCTAAACTAAGTACCCACCAAAAGCTTTATTTCTAAGAAACAAGTTTTGGACCCCCTCCAAAAAGTTTATTTATGGAAAGCTTTTGCAAGGATACAGGAGGAATCTTACTAGTATTAGTCATATTAGAGGACCAAAAAGAAGTTCAAAATATTTTTCAATATAACTAAGTATAGATTATGGTGCTTGAAGGAAAAAAATATAATAGTTAGAGATAGCTAGGAAAAAAATTTTGATCAATAAAATTTTGCCAAAAAGAGAAAGCCACTGTGCCTTCTAGGCTAAGATTCTATTTCTAAGCCTACAAAAAATATTGTCCCAAAATTAAACTTTCACTTGTCTTGAGAAGAATGGAATCCCAAGATAGGTAGATGGCAAGTCATCCACTAAAAAGCCAAGGATATTAGTGATAATTTTCTTTACTTATAAAAGCATATAAAACATATATACTTTAGATTTAATCAGATTAATAACCTAGCCAAAATGAAAAGTATATGAATCTAATATCTACTTAATACATATGGCTTCATGTATAGAGGATTTTCCAAATAGGAGTGTGTCATTAGCAAAAAATTTATGTGTCATAGAAAAATTTGAATTAGGAATACATATCCCCTTCCAATTAGATATAAGATTTTTTCTATGAATAGATCTACTAAGAGTCTCAACCATGATAATGAACAAAAAGGGAGATAATGGATCCCCTTGTCAAACTCCCTAGGTAGCCTGGAAAAAAAAAGAAAGTGTGCCATTAATAATGACTACAAAAGTGACACCAGGTAGGCATTTCTTAATCCATTTTCATCAGGCAACTGAAAAACCAAATGAAAGGACCTTCAACAAGAATCACCAACCAACTTTATCATAGGAATTCATCATATCCAACTTTGCCACAAAGGAAGGAATTTGAGAAGTTTCAATAGTATGTAGGACTTCCAACACAACTAATGCACCATCAAGAGTATCCCTACCAAGAACAAAAACCTCCTTTCTCTGGAGAAACTAATCTAGGAATGAGATGTCTAAGCCTAAGATAAATTTCCTTTGTAATGATCTTATATATGGAATTACATAATGAAATGGGCCTAAAGTTTGCAAATGTTTGAGGGGATTTTGACTTGGGGATTAAGGTGAGATTAGTTCTATTAAAATTTTTAAGAATATTTTCTTTCTTGAGAGATTCCTCTATGACCATTAAGAGATCAAAACTAATGACATCCTAACACTTCTGATAAAACAACATAGTGAATCCATCTAGGCTGGGAGCTTTCTCTAGGGCCATAGAGAAAATAATAGAATGAATTTATTCAATAATAAAAGGCTTGATTAGATTGGCATTATCCTAACTCATTACTAAAGATGGGATGGACTGAAATAGAGCATCCCAATCACACTTATTATCTCTCAGAGACAAGCTAGGAGCAAGTAGGTTTTTGAAAAAACATACTCCCTTGTTGTTGATTTCCTACTGTGAAAGTAGGATCTCCCCCGGCGATAGACTTTTAATGGATAAATAGAAGATGAAGCTTTCCTGATTTTAGTAGAAGCATGAAAAAATTTAGTATCCCTATGACCCTCTTTCAACGACTACTCTCAAGATTTTTATCCCTAATAAATTTCCTCTCTTGAACATAGTGTTTCTCAATAGCATTGGAGAGATTTATGTTTCTCAACTACTTCTGCATCTATCCCAAATTTAGCAATATGATCCAAGATAAGACTAAGATCATGTTCTACCCTAGCCTTTTCATGAATTTTTTTCTTAAATACTTCCTTATTCCATATTCTAACTTTGGATTTCACAAACATAAGCTTATTAGAAAATTGAAACATTTTGGTGCCTTTACAGAAAGGTGCACTAACCCACCATTGTCAAAGAAGCTAAAGAAAAAGGAGGTGAGTGAACCACATACTTTTAAAGTTGAAGGTGAAGCACTTTTAAAATTGTCTATTTTATCAATTCAAAGGATATACGAAAGTGATCAGACTTTGATGAAGAAAGAATATTAGTAGAGAAACTAAAATTTAGAATCTTTAGATCAAAAGAAATAAGGAATCTATCCAACCTAGGAGAAATGGGTGAAGCTGATCTAAAATTAGTCCAAGTCAAAAACCCATTTGAGAAAGGGACATCACACAAGGCATTATTCTAAATAAAAAAATTGAACTCATCTATAATTCTTTGAGTTATGGAATTACCCCTAATCTTTTCATAAGGCGAAGTAATGGCATTAAAGTCACCACCTAGAATAAAGGGAAGATCTTCAAGCTTGCTAAATTGTTTAGTGAGTTTATCTTGGGGTCTTGACAGACCATAGACATTGAAAACAAGAAAATTTACATCAAACCAAGAAAATTTAATGAGTTTCCAATTGGATTTTTCATCCACTACCTTTCCTTTAATACACTTACTCTTCCGAAGAGCAATAAGGCCTCTAGAGGCTCTAGAGGATGGGACACAACTTTAATCCCAAGAAGATCAATTCATAAAAAACTTATCAAATTAATCTTGAGAAATCTTAGATTCTTGAATAAGAATGATATTTTCTTGAGAAAATATAATGAACTTTTTGATTCTACTACACTTGTTAGGGGTATTCAGAACCTTGACATTCCAAGACATAATCCTCATTTAGGGGCAAGAGAACGAGTCACTCTCCTAGTTCTAATAATGGGTGAAAATGAATCCAGTAGTGTTGATTGAATTCTAGCTTCAATTTCTTCCTTAAATTTTGAAGCTAAAGGTTTTCTATCCCTCTTTCTAGGTGTTTTAACTTCTAGCATAGAGGATGAAGGAGAGAAGTCTTAGATTTGCCAAGGGATAGCTCTTGAGAAGTATCAAAACTCTTAGAAAAAGGAGGAGAATTAGGCTCAATGTCATCACTCAAGTGCACTCCCTCTTCCAAAGAGATTTTATCAATTAACTATTTTGCTAGCGAAATAATGATTCTACTAGACATCAAACAAGTTTCTTTTCTAGAGAAAAAAGTAACACAAGAAGATAGGGAAAGAAAAAAAGACTAGCTACTAAAATTAAATTGTATAATACCATTCTCTTCATATGGTGGAGGTGAATGTTGCACTAAAGGATGGTCAACCCAAATAGTAGATGATATGAGAAAATGAGATATAGCAGAAGCCTATGATTCAATAGAAAATAGGGTACATGAAGCAAAAGATAAGATAGGGTGAAGATAGAAAGAACTACCACCCACACAAGAAAACTTAAGAGAAAACATTTTAGGAGATAACACAAAAAAATTCAAAGATGAAGGAAGAGATGGGAAAAATTCCTAGATCACAGAAGATACCTACAAGTCAAAGCTCTTATCTAGATCATAAGAGGAAAAATATGTAGTCAAGTCTTCCTCATATAACAAGTCACTAGCATGAGAAGTACTCTTCCTAAAAGGAATTAATTGCAAGGGGTGAGATTCTGATGAAGAGGAAGGGTAGATAAATGGGTATAGCTTAGGATTAGAGACTAAGATTTGTCAGATATTATACAACACTATAAGAGAGTGCATACATTGATATGTAAAATGACCTCGAGAGTTGTCATTTCTATCAAAAATAGAAAACTCTAGATATTGGATTTGCTATACCCAAATCCAAAATCTAGACCAAACTTAAATTTTTGATGGTAAGGGCTCCATCTTCTTCATGAGAATAGAAATTTTTACTACCAAGTGAAGATAAGAAAAAGGAACCAAGTCATGTTTAACAAAAATCCTTAGTTTATTTGTAGTTATCTCGACCAAGGAGGGTTCTCTATATTCAAGAGGAAGATTCATGGAAGATATCCATTGAGGCTGAAATAGAACCATTAGTTTTTTAATGTCAAAATGAGGCATCCATGCCAAAGTATTAATTCCTATCCTCTTATAGAACCAACCCTTGAATTTATGCACATCCAACTTATGTTTCTAAGAATAAAAAATCACAACAAAAGGTAGAGAATGCTTCTCATACAAAAATAGCTCTGTAAGCCCCTCCCAAACATAACTTTCCCAAGAAATTAGTGAATCAAACTCCACAAAATATTATAAGATACCAATAAGCGCAGATGAACGTAGTTGATCCAATTTGGAACTGATCGTATTATATGGAAATACAACCTTAAGATCTGACGGCTGATGATGCAGATTTTTGTGATGCAAAACATGTTGCTCTTGATTCTGGAAGGCTGTTAAAAGATAATTAGGTTTAGAACACCATAAATTTGGTTTGAAGAGAGCTCTACGAGACTACAACAATGGTATTTCACTAGGAGACAAAATAAATGAGGATTTTAACACCAGTTTCCAGTTAGGAGAAGACATAAAGAGAGGAATAGGGCTACCATAAAACATGGAAATAGGCAACGAGGGTTTGAAATCTTAACAAATATCAAAAGGGGGTTGAAAAACAAAAGGTTTCTTCTATTGGATACCATGATTAGCATGTAAAGTAGGGAAAGCATGGGGCTTATAATGGAGGGAAGGATAAAGGAAAAAAATGCCAGCAAAAGTCTTACCAAAATGAGCACCTTTAGAGGGATGAGGGCCAAGGATACCTGTAAACACTAAAGCCATAGAGTGAAATGCAAAATTTTGAATCCTCTGTGAGTTAGTCAAAGCATATGGAACACAAAGCTTCTTTGGATTCACATTATCTCTCCATTCACCTACTTAGAGGACCCATTGTAGAATATGATCAAAAATTTTCAGATGCCCCAGATCTTCCACATTGAAAGAGAAATCACCCAATGGGACTTAGCATTTGGGATGTCAACCTTGGCCTCTAAACCTACCACCTATGAAGCATCGTACTGTCATGCTACTAGACCTCCAATTGCCTAATGAGAATTTCCTACATACTTGTCAAGCTCATCTCTTGCAATCTCCATTTTTTCACAACTACCTAGTTTCATTATGATTCTCATCCATGCAGCTCTTATATGTAACACATAGACTTCCTCTATCATATCAGATCATAAAATAAATCATCTCTTTCTTGTATTTTTGACAACACCAAATTCTCCCTCTTTGCAACATCTCTTCATGAATAACGCCATCTTCATAAGTGTCTCCTCTCTCCATAGGTTAACTGTGTATTATCTCCCTCTTTAAAAATGATGCCAAAGACACTTCGTCTTTCTCATACATATTTTTTAGTACTTATGAATTTTATTCACCTTCTCTCATCTATTCTTTTGACTGATACAAATTATTTTTCTTCCCACTTCAATATTTTAGGAAACTCCTAAAGTGCAACTTTCAACATCAACTTGTAAAATATTTTGATCAACACATTTTATACAAAGATCCATCTCAGCTTAAGTGTCCTTAGCTAGGGGAATAAGCTCTAATTTACTTCTTAGATACTCATGTGCATCCTTAGGTAAAGCCTTAGTGAAAATACCATCTATTTTCTCCTTGGTGTACACATATTCCAATCTCACTTCTTTATCTTGAACTAGCTTTCTCAAGTAATTATACTTAATAGAAATATTCTTGGTCTTTGCTGCACTACAAGATTCTTTGATATATTTATAGAACTTGTGGTTGTCACAATAGATAACATCATGGTCAGTGATCTCTTCCTTAATTCCTTTTAACAATTTCTTGATCCATACAATATTAGAACAATTCAATGCTGTTGCCACATATTCAACTTCAACTATTTATTGTGATATGTAATTCTACTTTTTTCCTGTTCATATGACTAATCTATTTCCTAGAAAGAAAGCTCCACCACTAATACTTATTTTATCATCAACATTGCCTACCCAATCAAAATATTGTATACATTCAATTCAAACTTGTCATTCTTTTTGTAACATAGGCCATAGTCTTTTGTTCATTTTAGATATCTTAGTCTACATTTCACTTCCATCATATGATTAAACTTAGGGTTTTTAGAGAATCTTACAATAATTCCAACTACTAGTACAACACTTGGTCTGTTGTAAACAACATATTGTAGTTTCCCAATCATTGATCTATATAATTGTTGGTTCACATCAATGGAATCATCATTCTTAGATAGCCTATGTCCAATAACCATAAGTATGTTGACTAGTCTTGAGTCTTCCATCCTAAAAGTTTTTAGTATCTCCTTGATGTATTTTGATTGAGTAATTTAGATACCTTGCTTCACCTAATATATTTGTAAACCACCAAAGAATTTGATATAACCAAGCATATGAATTTCAAATTCCTTTTGCATATCATCTACAAATATTTTGTATAATGCATCTTGTCCTCCAAATATGATATCATCAAGAAATATTTCAGTTAATGGTATCCTTACTAGCTTCTATTTCAACTAAAATTTATTTTTATCATTAGTTCTTGCAAATACAATCTTTATGAAATATTTGTGCGACCTTTCATACCATGCTCGAGGATCCTATTTCAATCCATCCAGTGCTTTGTGCAGTTTACATATCATGTTATTCTTAGTAGGATCAATAAATCATTCTAGTTGTTCAATGTAAACATCTTCTTCCAGTTTCTATTCATAAATGTAGATTTGACATCCATTCTATATACTTTAAATCCTTTATAAGAAGAATATGCAAGTAATATTTTGATTCCTTCAAATCTTGCAACTAGAGAAAATATTTTTGCATAGTGAATACCTTCTTCTTGTGCATATCCTTAGTATACAAATCTAGCTTCTTTCCTTGTGACTTCTCCTTTCACATTCAATTTATTCCCAAATACCTATTTTGTTCCAATAAAAATCTTTTCCCTAGGTCTAGGTATTGGTGACCAAGTTTTATTCTTCTCTATTTGTTCAATTTCTTCATTCATTGCTTGAATCCAATCTTCATTGTCCAAAGAATTCTTTACTGATCTAGGTTCAAAATCACATAATAAACATGTATCACTTCTATGCATTTCCTTTTTATAACTCCAAAGTCTTTGCTTCTAATAAATTATTCAGCTGCATGGTGTCTTCCCACATACTTTGCTAGTCTAGGTTCCTTTCTTCTTTCTTCTTCACAAGTTCATCTTGACAATTGATTATAAATTCATTTATTATTTCTTCTTCTAGTTATAGTTAAGATTCTAGTTTCTTGGCATTATGTACCTAATGTATGACATCTTCTTCATGCACCTCAACATTATTCTGCTAATGCTCAACATCTAAAGTTTGTTGCTCGGCAGCTACTGCTGTGGCTCGACATTCATAGTTTCTCGGTGTTTGATAGTCTTTTTCTTTAGTTCAAGTAAGGTATAGGGAACACCTTTATCGACATATAAGAATGTGGTGTAGTCTTTAGGTTCTATTTTGCATTCAATTATTTCTTTCTACATTTTCATCAACTTTCAGAATTGTGCTTTCCACAACTTTGTTAGTGTTAGAATTCAAACACTTATAGGCTTTTCTACTAGTGGAATATGTTGATCACTATGCATAATTTTTCTATTAGTGTCCAAACACTCAGTCATTTACTAGGAAAGATTGAATGGTCATCATTGTAACCAAGTCATCTAGTAGAGGTCGAGTATATAAGAACTTGTTTATTTTTGTATCACACATTGAGCAATTTAGAGATTGCCAAGCACCATAGTTGAGGTCAAACAAATATAGAAGTCGAGATTATAAATGGATACTGTGTAAAATTGTAAGATAGTTTTGCCCAAGTGAACAAAATAGATCGAGTGTGTAGAAGTTGAGTTTAGGCATGAATGTTAGCTATGATCGAGCGTTCAAACATTTAGATGCCAAGAAAACCAATTTTTTCATATGGGTTTGTAATTGCACAAATACCTATGTAAACCATTTTTGGCTGACTTCTATACAATATTTAATGATTGTGGATATAGTTAAGATGGAGTTTACATGCCACTATAGAAGGTAATGATCCTAAGGAATGCAAATAAACCAATCAAAAAGTAACAAGGAAAATAGAAAAAGGAATGGATTATAAACTATTGATTATGATCTAGAAATTTTAAAGATTATCTATTTAAATTGGGCTCTAACCCTAGGATAATTATGCATGGATGAGAGAAGTAATGAATGGGTAAATGCACAAGTGAAGGAGTGAACAAGGATAGAATAGATAAAGCAATGCTAAGTCTAAAAGGAGATTAAACACAGGAATCTAAGTAGTAAAGGATAGAACAAAGATATCAAATTAAGAGATTAGATTGAGACTTGAATAGAGGAAATCCAATATTAGCTTTGAATGCAAATTGAGGGTCATGTATTGAATCAGTTTTAATAGATTGAGTTAGGATAAATCTCTTAATAGAGTGATCCTAAAATATCTATTTAGAATCTCCTAATAGAGTCCTCACTTGACTATTAGTGTAAAATCCTTTAATAGGGTAAGACCTAATAGTCTTAAATCTTTTAATAGGACATAGCCTTGAGAGGATAGATTATTTATTATGATTAGCATTGTACCCCTAATAGGTTAACTTTATTGTTGCAACAATGACTTGATATGTGTGTTTCATCCACACACTAATTCACCTTCACATTGAAGTGTTTTTGGGTAACCAAATCATTTGTGTTATGTGTTGAAACTTTTCATGGATGTTAAATTTTAATTTCATTTTAGCATTATAGTTTTGATGATAGACATAAGATATGAGATTAACTAGGTGTGAAATCAATAAAAAAAATTGCAAGTAAAAGTTTAATATCCTTATTCACCCCCACCCCCCTAAGTATCTTGTTTGCTATTAAATCCTTCCAATAATTGGTATTAGTAGTTTGTTCTATTGGAAGAAGTCTAAAAACTTGAGAGGATTAGATCTTGGAGATGGAGGAACACAAGATCGGAAGAGTCATTGAGAACTAGATGATTGAAATCTAGATCATATTAAAATAACTTGAAGGAGCAAGAGAAGAGTTAAGAAAATCCTTGATAAAAAGGAACAAAATGGAAATTCAGAAAAATAATACATTATACAAGGAAATTGATATATAAGGACTAGTTGACCCTAGAAAAACTAACGACAATGATGAAGCAATAGAAAAACTACTAGAGAGGAACAATGCTCTAAGAAAAGAGGTAAGACTCAAGAGAGAATAGAAAACCCAATTAGTAAGACTATGTGAAATGATAAAGAAAAAGAATAAAGTTGAAGAAGATAAAAGAAATATGGCAACTAGGCTTGAAGAGAGATCATTTGAAGTGCAGAAGCTCACAAATAATTAGTTGGATATGTTGAATCAGTTGGTAATTGCAACTCAGGAAGTAAATAAGGACATGCAGATCACAAGTTTAAGGTAACATAATGAAAAACTAAAAAATGAATTGAGGACTAAAAAGGAACTTTTGGAAAGAATGAGCAAACTAATTGAAGATATCAAATATTTTGAAGAACTAATGAGATCACCTAGATCAACAAAAAATAATTATGTACTAGGATACAACTAGCACTTTTCATCTACTAAAGAATGAGAATAATCAAAGAGTGGAGAACAAAGAAATACAAAACCCAAAGGCAAGCCTACATGTTATCATTATGGTAAAATTTGACACACAACCAACATCTAGAGAAGTAAGAATGGTATGCAAACTTCTAAACCTAGGTTTAATAGTAACTTCTTTAATTATAGGAAGGTAGGCCACCAAGCATATGAATGTAGATTAAAGAAAATTGATTCATCCATAACACCTAGATTTCAAGGAAATTTCTTTAATTGTCAAAAATACAGACATAGAGTTCATGAGTTTAAATTCAAGACAAAATCTAATTAGACATCTAAAAAAAGAACATGTACCAAGAAAAGGTAATTCTAACAACTAGGATTACAATACATGGAATGATTTTCATTGTTGTGGAGAGTATGGTCACATTCCAGATAATTACATCAAGACACATTTTAGAGGAAAATACAAGAAGTGGTTGAACGGAGAACTAGTTTTTTTTAGTTGTCTTAAAGTTGGACATGTAAGAAAAAATTATAGAACCAGAGTACCTATGCCAAATAATCGAAATAAAAAAGGTAAAAAAAATATTGAGGTAAAGATAAAATGGAAAGTGAATGTGAAAGATGGAGTAGTGAAGCACGTGAAGTTGAGATCACCCAATCAAATGGATTAGGTAATCCCATCACAACTAACTAAATGAAGAAAGTATGTAGGAACTATATATTTAATGATATATCTTACATCAGTTCTTAACATACAATGTGCTAAAATTTTATATCTACATAATAAAAGATGCATTGAGAAAAAATTTATAGAATGAAAAGTGAAAGAGAAGCATTTACAACATGAAGTATCAAGAACCAACAATATAGTCTATGTTGACCGAGCATTGTAGTATAGATCGAGAAGTTATGTGTAGATCAAACAAATTAGTATTGGATGAGTAAAGTAATGAGAACAAAGTGTATTCAAGTAATCATAGAGATTGAGATATTTGTTATACAACTACCAAGTACAAACACATTTATTGCATAACTAAATTGTGAAATGTAACTAAATTGTGAAATGTAGGTGTTTGTCAAATTTTGGCATTCATTTTTATTCACCAAATTTTAGAGTTCACAAGTGATTCAAAGGTGATCTAGGAAAATTTAGTGAAAAAGAAAGTCCATCATAATGAAGCATTAGCAAATTTGGTAAAGTTAGTAAGTGTTATTTTTAGTACCAAGTTAATTATTTTCTAACGTTATGATAGAAGAGTTTTTTTTCATAAACCCTAGATTGAAATGGCATCATCAAGTATGTTTGCTCCTAATTTAACATTGATTTAACTACTAGGTTGTTGGAAATACAAAGGGAAAAGTAAAGTTTGAGAGTGGGGTAGGTGAATCTACAACACTTAAAACTTCAACCTTAAAATCATTTACCACATATCCATCTCACAATCTATGCATGTAAACTGAAATAGCAAATTAAGCATACACATCCATAGTATGAAAGTAAACAAACATTCAACACATGTATGACACAAGATATTTGGTTACCTAAAAACCCTCTATGGAGAAGGTAAAACTGGGGTGGGGGTGACATGCATAAATCTCTACTACTGCAGTAATAAAGTGTATCCAATAAAGGTTATAATGTTTGATCATGAAACATGATCTACCCTATGAAAGGTCAACCCTATTAAAGGCTTACAAGATTTTTAGATCTTACCCTATTAAAGGATTTCAACACCCTGTTAGAAGTGTTTCTAGTAAAAGGACTTTAACTTACAATAAAGTAACCACCCTGCTAAAGGATTTACAATAGCCTATTAAGACTACTAAGTTAAGAGATCTAACCAATTCACCTATTAAAATGTCTTAGTAATAGTCCTGCAGTGAGCACTCTACTGCTAGATAAAAAATCACCTCTTTTCTAATGTGTACTTGATCCTCACTGATCAGATGTATCTCCATTGTCTTTTAATTTCTTTCCTCTATTCTCCTCTAACTGATTATGCAATGTATCTTAGTTCACAACTCCTTAGTCAACATGAATACTCAGTTTGTGCATGCAAACTTCTCTCTTTTCTCCTTCTACATTCATAAAAAGTTTAGAGTTTGTCCTCCTTAAGAAGACCAAGATGAATGAGGGTTAAATATGAATTAATGATTTTGATTCACCCATATTTCCACTTAAACCTTCCCTTTTTTGATTAGGTGCATGCACTAGATAGGGATTCTAAATAAATATTTGTCCTTATCATCTAAGATCACAAAGAAATCCTTAAGTTAGCTCCAAAATGGTTTATAGTGTATTTTGTGCCATTACAAACACCTATTTAAAATTGTTTACTTGACATTTGAAGTCCATGATGCTTGGCATCAAACTGCAACTTTAGTGTCGTAACTTGGCCTTTGAACGACTCAACATCCATTGATCACTTAGAATCTAAATGACTCAACACTTAGTGCATATCTCTCACTTGGCATATACTATCTGACAAATTATGCTTAGCATGTATTACTTGTTTGGCATGAACTAAATAAATGACTTAAGTATATTATCACTCATATGTAAAAACCAATCTGAGATTAACAATCTCCCCCTTTGATGTGAGTGGAAAAATACTTGGTCATGCATGATTAACCTTAGACTTTCAAGAATAACTTAGATAATATCATAGAAAATTTCAAAAACTCAAAATTTTGCAAAACTTATGACTCATCAGTCATACATCAAAATTCAATTGCTCCTCCTAAGTTGATTATTCTATTATGAACTGAAATTGAATACTCCTTCTAAGTAGATTCTACATATGATGACTCTATCTCTATTTGGTCTTTACTTATCATGCAGTATATTATCTTTAGTTATCATGCATTCTCTCCTTTTCTTCATTCTCTCCCTTCATTTATTTTTCCCCTTTCTGACACTTATGTCATGGGTTGTACATGAGTAGTGTGTTTGTCCAAGAAAGTTTTGTGGACCTCAAGTATTATCTTCATAGCTTTATCCTATTGATCACAAGCTAGTTCTAATGATTTGATTTGGATGGCTAACTCAGCAATAAGATGAACTAAGCCTTCAAGTGTAGAAAGATGGGGATCTTTCTATATTAATGTCTCTGTAAAGGCTATCTCCTTGTGAAGCATATTGATGTGAGGGGTTAGCATGGATTGGATGTTGATCAATTTAGCTCAAATATTTGCATCTTCAACATGTAGAGTTTCCAACTGGCCTTGGGAATTCATCAAATTCCTAAAGTGTTTTTGATTCTAAGCTAGAGAATTTGGTAGAGTAGTACCTGTTAGCTTCATAACTACCTCTATATTTGCAATACGACACTACACTTCTTGTGTGAATAGAGTTGTGTCACACAAATTAGTTTAAAGTGAGAAAATGAGAAAATATTCTCCAAGAATTTCTTTACACTTTCATTCTTGGCTGCTAACTCAACCTAACTAAGTGCAATAGCACTTGATATCTTTTTATTGACTTTTCCTTGAAATTTTCTCTCAGACCATTCAAGTAATTTTACATTGGAATCTAGGTCTACATCATTGATCTGTTCTATAATGTTTACCAACTGCTCCATGATAAGCTTGTCTTCTTTAGGTGCTAGCAGGATGAATGCATCAAGAAATATATCCTTGATGTCCTGCAATGCTTGCTTCTTCATATGCTCCCTTCTAAGAAGTTCTTGATGCTTTTTCTTTGCAAGTGCATCATGTAGTATGCTCATTTGTTCAATAATGATTGTTGCAATGTTAAACTTTCATAAAACAATGACTTCATCCAATTTGACATCACCAAATGATGCAACCCCATCTACCTTGGATGTACTAGGACTAGGCCATGATGACTACAGTGGTCTAGCTTCTACACTTAGCTTGTAAAGTGCTTGACTTGGAGGAGTAGCAGTTAATGGAAAAGTCGCCAGTATTTGTATTTCTAATCACTCCTTAGGCTTTGTAGTCAACTCTAACTCTTTAGCCCTTTCCTCTTCTTGCCTTTTAACTTCAATTACACCTTGAACTTATGTTTCAACCTATGCATCTGTAGCAACTTCTAGTACTGACATAGTGTGCACCAATTTTCTAATGTTGGTCATGGATGTCTCTATTCACTAAAATGGGTAATGTAGGTTGTATCACAATAAATTGAGGATTTTAGGTATGTCTTATGCTTCCACCTTTGTAGATGTCTTCTTTGCCTTCTTAAGTTCATTTACACTCACCAATATAGGATGACTATATAGTTGTGCCTTGGTGGTGGTGTCTAGCAATATCTTCTTCATGTCCTCCTCTATTAGAGGATTGATGTTCTGAGGCACATTGTCAAAAAAATCCTTGACCTATATAATTTTGGTGTCTTTTTTGTCCCATGTTGTGGACTAACACTTGGCATCTGCATACTTGGTATACTTTATTCTATTTAGTTATCACCTTCAATTTTATCCTATGTATCTACATTTATCTTAGTGCTTTCTACATGTGCATCTTTCTTAGTATTAACTGTAGTAACCCCAGTTACTTGTTGTTCACCATTTTCATCACCTACCTCAACAGGTGTCTGCTTAATTGCCTTGGGTGTTGTCAGACCATAAATTACCTTCCATGCTTGGGTAATCTAATAAACAACATATTCAATTTTATTCTACAAGATATTTAATGCTTAGTACTTTGGAGAAAATATTCCTACATACTTCTTAATGGCCTTTGTCATCTTAGATTTATCTAAGTCTATCATCACTCTTGAAAATGTAGTTTCTCTTATATTCCTTGTTGTTGTGAGGCTATATTTCTATCTTTTGTTAATTCTATCATATAAGTTCTTTGGTAGAGAGTTGGAAATCTCAATTGGAGTCATCTTAAATGTTTCCATCATAGCATATACTAACTCTTCTACCTTATCCATTTCTAGCTATCCATGCTTATCAAATTCAATATGTGAAAATCTACTTAAATCTGCATTAGTCTTTATATTTTCACATAGACTATCCAAATTAGAAGAAGGATTGTGACTAACCACATTGAATTGGCTATTATCATCATATTTTGTTCTCTCCTCATTTGATTTGGTTGGAGCAATGCATTTCTCTCCTTTTGTCTCTTCTCATAATCATCAACTTGTATAGCTTTCCTAGACTTCTTTTCTTTTGACTTTGACACCTCTTGAGCTTTCTTAGCAGTAGGTCTTGTGCTAGTTTTTGTAGCTAGAACTATAGGCTTAGGTTTTACAATCTTCTTTGGTTTTCTGACTACTGGAGCTTTAGATTTCCTCTTCTTCTTCTCTATGGATATATGTGCTTCACTGGCTTCTTTTCCCTCAACACCTTCTATTGGTAGTGGACAAGCATCCATCAAAATATTTACAACATGGCTTAACTGCTTCTTAAGGTTCTATAAGACTATTGGTAGTATTGGACATTAACAAGTCAATCTTTGGTGCAGTGACAACCCTGTGCTTTCTAACAATTGGTATTAGAGATTGGTCACATGTTCAAATCATGTTGGACATGACAAGTGACACTAGAAGGGGGATTGTTGGTAGTGGGTTAGTGTCCCTTGTAGGATTCATGACATGTCTTAACTACCTTATGTGGTTCTATAAGACTACTAGTAGTATTAGGCATTAACATGTTGATCTTTTGGTGCAACAACAACCATGTCCTTTCTAACACCTTCTTCAAGCTTGACTTCCTCTTCACCTTGATCTTCTCCTTGACCTTGGGTTAGGGCCAGTGGTGCTTGAGCATGAACACCTTCTTTTTCATCATCTTCATTATATTCCCCTTCTTCATCTTCATATGCTCCTTCACCAAAATTTTCTTTAAGCTTCTTAACTATTTTGTTCTCCTTTCTTAATACTAATGTTGTCTTCAAGTCCATAGTTATCTTTGATTTTGTGACATCATTATTACTAAAGGTAGAAGCCTTATTATCTACTTCTTTTGCAAGCAAAGCTTTAATTGTTGCAGATGCCTCATCCACATTAATCTCATATCCTAGAGGTCTTAACCATCCTACACTTGAAACTATAGCCTGTAGATATGAAATCAGTATCAACTAGAAAGAAAACATCATTAAAATATTTCTCAACTAGTAACACTAGAATCCTATTTCTTTGTTTCATTGACTTCTTAAAGTCCTCAAAGTAACTAATCAT
Organism: Cupressus sempervirens; assembly: GCA_028749045.1. Classification (NCBI taxonomy): domain Eukaryota; kingdom Viridiplantae; phylum Streptophyta; class Pinopsida; order Cupressales; family Cupressaceae; genus Cupressus; species Cupressus sempervirens. The sequence continues at coordinate 510,829,541 of CM053789.1, read as the reverse complement.
AATAGACTCAAAATTCTCTCACATTTTCTCAATGAATTCACCTATTTGTACTACAATAGATATGTTTGTCTTCCATCCAACTTTACCAAAGGAAGGAAATGTGTTCTACACATAGAAAAATATGCATAGAAGTATTGATCCAAAATTTCATTGTGCACTCTTGGTTTTCCTTATGGCCCCCAAGTTTTCTTATAATTATTGCAACTATAGCTCAGCAAGGTCATAAGAATGATCCTTCTTCACTATCTTGTATCCTACATATACAAAAATGCAAGGTACACTCTTCAACCTACTTGATTGAAAGAATTGGTGTGAAACAATCCTTACTAAAAAAGTAATTAGGGGATCTATGATGGTATCAAATTTCATTCCTCTCTTGTTCCACACTGCCCTTGTGTTTTTCTCAATGACCTCTTTTGCTTCACTTCTCATGGTTTTGGGTCTATCTAGGGTTGGATACCCTATTGCTCTCTACACAATATTCTTGATAATCTTGATCGGTCTATTTTCTAACCATACAAAATTGTCATGAATTATGCTTAAAACAATATTTATCCATTCTATCTTTAAAATGTTTGGAAAATCTAGGGCATAGGTTAACTATTTTCTCTCTACAACATTGTATTCTTCCTTTAGAACACCATTCTCATATAGTTTTCCATATAGGTATTTAATTTCTATATCATCTATACTACCCACCTTGCATGTGTAACAACATCTCACATCTTGAATTATTAAGACTTGTGGTAGTATCATGGATAATGCACCAGATGAGTCTTGTTTATAAGCAATGTTGGGGATTGACTTGAAATTTGGTTGGCTAATCTCATCAGTGATTAATTGAACATTTAAAACTTTCTTTCCTTCTTTGACCTTAGTAGTAAAAGAACTAAACAACATATTTAATACCTAGGGTTTGCAAAAATTCAAATAGTGTAGCTCGATACATGATAAATACCGTCACAAATATAATGAATGGTGTTAAGCAGTGGTTGAAATCACCCTACAAACACTTGAAATGATCCTTTTAATTCACCTTCATCTCTTTGTGCTCTCTCTAGTTTTGAATGATTTCAAATGAGTTGAAAATTGATCATATAGACCTTAAAACTTTCCAACTAATGCTCAATGCTTACACAACTATAAGCTTAGCTTGAATTGAAATTCCAACTCACTCAGCTTCAATGTAGTTTTCTTTAATCTTGGAAACCAGTACAATCTTGGTCAACACTATCACTTACAATAGCTTGACATTAACTAGATTTGACTTGGTAACTTAAGTGATACTTTTCATGCTCGGCAGTAACATGAAAACTGACAAAACTTAAGGATTTCTTCTAGATTCTAAACAATACTTTGCATCTTTATTCATGCAAATATAAAAAATTTAGAACTAAAACCTTGGAACTGATTTATAATTGAAATTTGAAATATCAATCCCACACATACCTCTTGACTACTTAATTGGAGGTGGTGTGATCACCTGACCCATTTGGTGAAGTGATCTCATAAAAGCTTGATGTGCTACAATCTTCCTTTCTCTTCCATGTCTTGTTCATCTCATCTCTAAAATTCTCAACATCTATCTTTCCTTTTCCTTTTTTGAATTCATTGCTAGGTGCCTTTGACCTTGTTGGAAAATTCTTGCTTATGTGACTAGTACAACTAAAACATGTAGTTTGACTCAACCATCTTTTGCAGTCACTTTTAAAATGTGTTCTAATGCAATTTTCTGCAACATTTCCACACTTTTGACAATATTGAAAACTATACCTAGTATTATAATCCCAATTATAAGAGTTTCCATTGTGCTTTACCTTTGTTACTTATTTGATGACCATTTGGGCTTGTATCCACATTCATATGCTCTATTTCCATACTTCTGATAGTTATATTAGTCACCCTCAAATATTTGTGTGCAGTGACCGATGAACTTCTGCTTAGAATTTTGATTTGCAATCTTGCTCCTACAAACATTGGTAGTATAACCTATCTTACCACAATTATGAAAATTTTTGAGTTCTTACCATTGGCATTCCATTGTTCACCGCTTTTAGATGATTCTCCTTCTTCAGTACTTGTGGAACCTAATCCAATAGTATCACTATTGGATCTAGGAGATCTCATCAATTGCTTAAAATACTTGATGGCTTCACTAGGTTCATCAAAACTTTCAGTAAATTCTTTTTCTCTTTTTAGATCATTTCTCAATTGTTCATTTTGTAACTTTAGTGTTGTGATCTTAATATCTTTACCATTCAATTCATGATTTACAATCATCATTTGATTCAATGTTTCCAATTACATGTGAGCAATCCTATTCACCTCTATTGTCTTTTCTTCCAGTCTTTTGGTCAGTATCCTTTTTTCATCTTCAATCATGACTTTTTCTTCTTCATCTTTCTTCTTTTTCTTGGTCACCTCACGTAGCAATACTGATTGGATTTCTTATTCCATCTTACGATTTCTAGCCTCTTCAGCTAGGGCTTCATTCTTTTCCATTAGATTTTCAAATACTGCATCAAATTCACTTGAGTTTCCATCTAAAAATAATTCAATAGTGTCAATCTCTTGGTAATGTTGACATTCTCTTCAATATTTATCTCTTTCCTTCTCTTCAATGATCATTTTAACTCATCTACTACTTCATTTAGCTGATGTAGGGCAAGCTATATTTCAATGTTCTACTTCTCAATAGTCTTTTCCATTTTTCATACTTCCATCTTCAAGATCTTTCCTCAAAGATGCAAAGCTTTCCTTTTCTAGATAAATAGGCTCTAATACCAATTTTTGGAAATACAATGGGAAAAGTAAACTCTGAGAGTGGGGGAGTGGTGAATCAACAGTTAAAACTTCAACTTTAAAATTATTCACTACACATCCATCTCATAATCTATGCATGTAAACTGAAATACAAAATTAAGTATATACATCCATAGTATGAAAGTAAATAAACATTCAACACATGTATGACACAAGATATTTTATTACTTAGAAACCCTCCAAGGAGAAGGTAGAACTAGGGTCGGGTTAACACCCACAAATCTCCACTGCTATAGTAATAAAGTGTATCCAGTGAAGGTTACAATGTTTGATCATGAAATGTAATCTGCCTTGTTAAAGGCTTACAAGATTGTTATATCTTACCTTATTAGAAGTGTTCCTAGTAAAAGGACTTTAACTTATAGTGAAGTAAACACCCTATTAAAGGATTTACAATAGAATGTTAAGACTACTCTATTAAGATTTTTAACTGATTCACCTTTTAAAAATGTCTCAACAATAATCTTTTAGTTAGCACTTTGTTGCTAGTTAATAGACTGCCTTTTTCACAATGTGTACTTGATCCTCACTGATCAAATGTATCTCTATTGTCTTCTAATTCCTTTCCTCTATTCTCCTCTAATTGATTCTACAATGTATCTCAATTCACAACTCCCTAGTCACCATGAATGCTTAGTTTGTGCATGCAAACTTCTCTATTTTCTCCTTCTACATTCATAAAACTTTTATTATTTTTTTCCTTAAGAAGACCTAGGTGATTAGGGTTAGATATGAATCAATGATTGTGATTCACCCGTATTTTCACTTAAATTGTCCCTTTTTCTGATTGGCTAGATGTACTCCATAGGGTTTCTCAATAAAGATTCATCCTTATCATCTAAGATCATAAAATAATCCTTAAGTCAGCTCCAAAATGGTTTACATAGTAATTTATGCCATTACAAACAACTATGTCAATACTGTATTACTCGCAACTTGAAGTTTCTAATGCTCAATATCAATTGCAACTTCAATGTTGTAACTCCACCTCTAAGAGACTCAACATCCATTGATCACTCGACATCTGAATGACTCAACACTTACTCTCTACTTACTCCTATAACTCTCACTCGACATATACTATATAACAACTTATGATCAACATATATTACTTGTTTACTATGAACTAAGTAAATGACTTAAGTATATTGTCACTCATATGTCAAAACTAATCTAAGATTGTATCTAAGGGAATCTATCTCCTATGATGGACACAATTTTTCAAGAACCTAAGCCAACTATAATGTTGAACTCCTTCTACTTTTGGCTCTAAAAAACTTGAGCAAGTAGACCTTTAGATTCATTTACATGGTGCCAATTCAAATCATATATCTAAAGTTATACAAAGTATATTAAAACCCTTATTTCTCCTATACTCATGTAATAACAGAGGTATGTAGTAGGAAGTTACAAAACTTATGATATCCACAAGATGAGTGAGGGTATCCTTTCAGCTCCTAAATAGAAAGATAAAATGGATAATTGATTATTTGAATTTGAATCAACAAAACCCCACATATGCAACAACAAGCTAAATTAATCTTGTAGCTGACCAGTACTCTATCCATTGGGTATTATATAAATTACAACACACATCCAAGATATCAATAATTTATCACATATATCATGATATCAGATCTTTCCTATCACTTTGTGAATCATACATCAGTGTCCATATTGAACCTCATACTTATTAGACACGCTTCTCACAAAATCTGCAACCCTATCAAAATATATCAATCATTTACTTGATTCTTTAAACCAAAAGAAAAATACGTCAAGATATACAGGTCAAAACTAGTTACAATTGGACCTATGTTCTTTGTCCATAGATCACAAAAGTTTACAAATAGTAGAGGTAGGAGACAAGACTTGGAATGAAACTTTAAAATAAATTTCTTCTCTTTGTATTCATTCCTTTGAAATAAGTACATTCAAGATGCACGAAAGACTTATGAAACACCTAATAAAACATAACTATCTTGTATAATTTATTTATTTTTTCATACAAAAAAATTGTTGAGGAGAATGGTGGAATCACAACTAGAGCTTTTCTTAATAGTTTGTACCCAACAACATCCAACCTTGGTGGTATCATAGCTATAGAAAACTATCCAAAAGTCTAGAACCCTTTCCAATGAGAGAAGAAATAAAGATATAGAAGAAGGGAGGAATCCTAGATCTTATCTGATGGTGTCATTTGTTCACTTGAAATTCTTCCATCAGTTGAAGCTAATCTCTAACTTCTCTCTACAACTAAAAATGGATCAACTCCCCTCATTTTAAATAATAAACTTTGAAAATATCTTTCTAAATGATGAGAAAAGCCCATTTTTGATAAAATATCTGATTTGTTGATGAATGTTTCCAAAATCCCTACCAAACTGATTTGGAGGTAGAATAATACTATTATATTGAATATCTCCAAGTTTGGCACATACTCGTCTAATTGTTTAGCCACAAACTGAATCTAAATTACTCAAAACATAATGTAGTTGACAAAGAGTATCTTGGAAAAAACTTATTATAACTTTTATCCAATAATATATCTATAGAATATGATGACATATCTATAAGGTAGACGTCAAGAGCTTTTTGATGATATATTATAAGCCTATATTGGCCTCAAAAAAATGCCCAAGGAAGCCATTTGAAGTTGCAAGTTGAAAACTAGCTTATAGGCCTTAAATTCTTGCAAATATTTAATTTTAAGCTAAATTTGAAACTATACAGAATAATCCAACTTTCAATTTAACAATCATGTATGTGCAAACTAAAGATATTAATTAAAAAAAAAAAATTTGAAATCTGCATTTTTTCCTCCAATTTCACTTTAGGTCAAACTTGGTTGACTAAGCCTTTGACACATGGTGCTCTCTGATTTGTTGGCTCTACATAATCAGTGATGCAATGGCACCACACTAGGCACCTTCACCATGTTATCACCACATGTCACTATTTGATTCATCAAAATTTTCCTTCTTATCTGCTTGTGGGCCCAATGGAACATGTCACCATTTCGTGCCTTTGGAGCTCTAGCCTCTAACTGCACATTAACCAAAGTGACCATTGCATGGTTAGAGCATTTATCCTCTAACCCCACTTTTATTGACCGACCATGCTACTAACTGCTAGTCACATGGTTGAAACTACTAATCTAACTACTAACCTTGTAAAATTGCCACCTAAAACTACTTCGCACAGTCGCCACCGCTAGCCATCAATTGCTTCCTTGGCTGCTAATTGCATGCTCACCAAAATTGCCTCAATATGTTTGCCACATGTCCTTAATTTCCAACTGCATGACAATTGAGCCCACCTCAAGATGTGTGCCACATGTTGCACTCCCATTCACCTAACTACCTCAAAGTTCATGCCCCATAATTTGCTCCCCAACTCAGTCTCCTCACACTATGTTCCACATGGCACTCTATCATTTTTCCACATCACTTCTAATGTCATCAAATTTCTACCTACATTTTGGCACTCTGTCATTTGTCCACATCACCACTGATTTCATCACATTTCTACCCATATTTATGTTAAAAATAATTCTATTGTGCCCTTGAGTTGGTTGGGACCAACACGTAAGCCTTATGTCTTAAACGGCACATGCCTTTAAGACAAGTCAACATTGTGTACTAGGGTATAAAAATAGAAGATGCTTCCCTCACCTACTAAATGTGGGATAATTTTTTTTCACCATTTCCTTTGTAAATAAGTGTTTGTACTTTGGCATGTTCCTTCTTATACTTGAAATATTGGTACCCTTTTCTACCATTCCTTATCACCTCCAATCAATCAATAATCTCAAGTCAACAACATGTTGGAATGGGGAAATGCCTTGAAAACAAGTAAGCCCCAAGCATATTTTCTTTGGGTTGGTGGCTCTTCCTTTTTGTCCTTAGCATGTGTGTAGTTTTCAAAGAGAACAAGCTCATCTTTTTATCTAGATATGCCCATTTATAGCTTTTTCTTCCACTCAAGTTAGTATTTAAGCAAGTAGGGGCAAAGGTTGTTGTATCAATATTGAGTCAGTATGGCACCTTTATCTCAGACATGAAACTTTATCAAATGCTAAGTAGAAAATGTTTGAAATGTCTTCTTGGGGTCTACGAGAAGATTTGGAGTAACTCAGATGGATTTCAAAGACTTAGCAAGTAGTCAAAAGCTAACTCCAAAGCATTGTGAATCAAAACCAAGCCAACATGTATTAGGGACAAATCTTATTCCAACTTACATTCAACACAACACCCCCCCAACTTAATTTGTGGGTCTCATAATATAAGCCTGGAAGCATTGTAGATCAATGTGGCATCATCAATTATGGATTATAACCCTCTCGAGATTCAATTGGACTAGTGGTGGATATTAGTCACACTTTCAATTTATGATTTCCTCACAACTGATATACTTGACCTCTAATCCGATCACATGCACACCAAGTTATACAAAGAAGAATGGAAGTGAAACAATTCATCGCCATTCTTATGTTGCAATAAGATTTCTAGGGAAAATATTTAGAACACACTGTGTGTCTTCTCTTGCAATACTCATCTTATAACATGACCCAAATGACTAGTTTACACCACGGGTGATTGCAAGGAAATTGATGTATTCCACACTCATTTCCAGTGACATGGAAACTTTTGATGAATAAATATGGGTCAAAATCATCAAGTTCATTAGAGGTGCTTGAGTTATTGCCATCATTACCACCATATTCTAAAGACTTTTTCCACTGCACTATGAGGAATAAGCATACTTGAACTAAGTTAAGGAAATCTTCTTCAATAGATAGTGTATGACATGTATCATCAGATGTTGTATTTTTGTCCATAAGAGGCCATACAATGCAATTGCCAATGGCATAAAATGCTTTTGATTGAATAAATTCATCTTCAGATATAGATATATCTTTAAATACATCTAGAGATGAATAAAAAGTTGAGGAAGTCATATAGTTCTCTTCAGATGCAATGCTATTTTTCAAAATGATGAAACTTTGTAAAATATCAAATATAAAAACACAAATCCCTAAACTAATTCAATATCCAACTAAGTCTTTTTTTATTCCTAGTAACTATGAGCATAAAACAATGTCATTGCTTTGAAATTGTCTACAACCTCTAACTCAATGTCTCAACTTTAGTATATAGAATATGGTTTGAAGAAATAAGACACACTATCCCATTGATAATAGATGTAGTTTTTTGGACTTTATCTTGGAAATGTTCAACTAAAAACAATAATTTTCCATTTAACCTTTCTAAACAAATTGTGTGTATAAACCCACACTCACCCAATAAATCATTCCATATGTACACTTATGAAAGCATCATAATGATTAGAATCATAAGATCTGTGAAAAATTTCCAATCCCATAATGTATAATTAGTTTGATGAAGTCAATCGGGCCCAAAAGTGGGTCTTGCTAAAAAAAATTCAAACTTAAACACCTGACCACTCAAACTAGTCCCATGAACACCTAAAACTTATTAATTAAACATTGATCATTGTTTGATCATCTAAAAACTGATTTCTTTACTCATTCTAATATGTATCAACTTCAAGTCAGGATGTCATCAAACTGACCTTAAAAAATTATCAAAACATTTGCCATAGCCTTGGCACTTAGTCAACTTTCTCTATAGTCAACAATCCTTCAGCCTGCCAAACCTTGTTTCATGATGATTATTAAGTCAAAATTTATAAACTGTCAAAATTGTTCTTTTCAAATTGCCTGGAATCAAACATGTTAGAAAACAATAAATCACATTGAATTTTCACTTTGAAAATGGGTCAAATGAACACTTGGGGACATGAAATCTAGAGCATTGGTTTATTGTCATATGGAGAGTATAAGTCTGTGATTTGGTCTCATGATGAACAGATTGGTGAATTTGGAAGGTCTACAAATTTGGGTACTCGAAATCACAAAACTGAGAAAACCAATAGAATAGTGATTTTCACAAATGGAATGGACTTGGGAAAGTGTGTAGATAGATTTGTCAAGACTTAAAAAATGGTACACTTGAAGTAGTTTTAGAGAAGAAGACAATGGTACAATCCATTTGGTTCTCACTATCATGGTTTCAAAGGTATAACATTCTGAATGTTACTATTCAATCTACACATTTAGACACCAATAAAACTTCAAAAGTTGCATTTGGAATCGCATTTGAAAACTAGTCAAAAGGATTCATCAAAGGCTTGAAATTGAAACATAACAAGTGTCTAACCCCTAGAATGCAATGCAAAAAGATTTTCTTCAATAGGTTGATGCAGAAGCATCTTGGGTGTAAGAGAAATCTTGCATCACACAAAAATACTTTTATTTTAGTCTTTTCTATTTTAATAAGGACTAGTAGACAGGGTGGTTACTATTTATGGAAACTTTCTATTTTTAGTAAGTTTGTAATATAAGCTCAGAATGTTCTCATTTTCTATAGGAAGGTTCATTTTAGAGTTGTAAGCCTACCATAAAAATCACATTGCTCAAGCATAAGTATTAGTGAAGTTATTATGGATTTCTGGTGGAAAATTTTGTAGAAAAATCTTTAAGCTCACCATTGGAGACCTTAGAGTTCCTAGATGAGGTCCAAAAACTCGATGGAAGGGTGTAGCATGATTCTGAGCCTCTACATCAAGAGTTGGTGTTTCCAAAAAGTGGTTATAATAGCCAATCAGAGCAACGATTTGTGAGTTATGGCCTTTCAAAGTTGGGCTACCCAAAATATCTAAAATAATTGTCAAAGATATATTTGGCCAACTCTATATGTATTGTTAGGTTCTTTTGCCCCTAGGTATTAAGTTTTAATGTCTAGAACCTTCCTGGGTGGCATAAAATTGTCTATTTAAGAAATAGTCAAATATTGTCTAGGATAGCTATGGGTGATAGTTTGCAGCTTGTCTTGTAGATTATTGTAAAGAAGGCACCCATGTGGGTTAGCATATTGTACTTGAAAATTCTATAATTCCACATTTTAGCATTGGCTATTGTTTCATTGTTTCTATTATAAGTTTATGGTTTTAAGGGGAGCACCCTTCATCAAGTGGTATCAGAGCTCGAGTTCCTGAGTTTGTGGACAGATCGTCAATTGTGAGGTAGTTCACACCAAGACCATAGTTTGGGCTAAGTGTGTAGACAAATTATTGATTGTGAGATAGTTTGCACTAGGGTTTTAGTAGAAGCGTGAAAATGCCTCCACAAAGAGAGTGTGGTGAAAGAGCTATAGGTGTTACGCCAAAGTGTTTTTGAGCCCTCCAAAGGAAAATGCAAGCATTGGAAGAAAAAATGCAAGGAGGAATAAATATTCCTATGAGAGATGAAAGCAAAGATGAGGAAAAAGTAGAAGAAAATGCTAGAGTAGAGGTAATTCTAAACCTAGAGGAAGAGAGGCTTTTTAGAGCCATCTCCAAGATTGGAAAAAGACCTAAGTTTGAAGTTCCCACATTTTCAGGAAATCTCAACCTAGAAGAGCTAATCAATTGGATCAATGAACTAGAGGAGTACTTTGAGTATGAAGATATTGAGGATCTAGACAGGGTCAAGTTTGTGAAAGCAAAACTGAAGGGACATGCAAAGATCTGGTGGCAAGAGGTTTAGTTGGAGCAAAATAGAAAGGGAAAGGCCAAAATCATCAGATGAGATTAGATGATAACTAAAATGAAACAACAATTCATTCCTATAGATTATGAGCTTGATCCATTGAATAATATGCAAGGAATGAAGAAAGTGGAAAAATTTATTCAAGAGTATACCGAAGAGTTCTACCAAGTTCTCTTTAGAACTGGCTATGCAAAAGCTGATAAGGAGAAACTCAACCATTATCTTAATGGGTTATAGGATGAGCTAAGTATGGTTCAGATGAATAGTATTGAGGAGGCATACTATTTTTTCCTAAGAGTTGAGGAGAAACTTAGCAAGAAGTTTGACAATAAGAATAGTGGAAGAGGTCATGGTGGAAGATTTGGTGGATGATCTTATGGAGGCTGTAATGATGATCAAAAGAACAAGGATGAAGCTAGAAGTAGTAACCAAAACCAAGGGGAAATAATTTCATTCATTTCCATGATCAGAACAATAAAGATTAGAGAGGAAGAGGTAGATGACAAGGATCTGGAAGGGGAGGCTTCTATGGGAAATGTTTTCACTTTGGAGAAGAAGGGCATAGAGAATTTTAATGTACCCAATGCCAAGGAAGGATAGATCGAAGAACTAAAGGCCCAGCTAGAGTTTCACATGTTGATGAAGATGCTAGATCCTCACATTCTAAAGATGTTGAAAGAGGAGAAGTCCTATTTAATAGAAGAGTCTTGCTCAGTGGTGGGAATGAACCTGATCAAAGGAGTTTGTTTTGCACAAGGTGCAAATGTGAAAATAAGTGTTGTGATGTGATTATTGATGGTGGAAATACTGACAATCTAGTGTCAAAAATGATAGTAACCAAGTTGAAGCTAAAGAGATAGAAACACCCACGCCCATACCATATTTCTTAGGTGCAAGATGATCATAAGGTTATGGTCAATGACAAGTTCTCAGTGAAGTTCAAGATTAGAAGCTACTAGGATGAGGTACAATGTGATATCATACCCATGGACATATGTCATCTGTTGCTAGATAGGCCATGGCAATTTGATAGGAATGTTGTACATGATGGGTGAGAAAATACCTACACTCTGACCATAGATGAAGTGAAACATAAGTTGAAACCATTGAAGGATAAAGAAGAAAAGGTATGTAGTGCTACTAGAATATGTTTTGTTAATGGAAAAGAGTTTCTCAAAGGTATAAAGCATGAGCATGTGTGTTTTTCTATAATTCCAAAAGATAGTAAAGAAGAAGTAGAGGAGGTACTTGCAGAAGTTGTAGATATGTTGGAAGATTTTTTTGCTATTGTATTAGATAATGTACCTAATGGATTTCCCCTAGTGAGGAAGATTAGTCACCAGATGGATTTGGTTCTAGGACCTAATTTGCTAAACAAAGTAGTGCACAGAATGACACCAATAGAAAGTGAACAGTTGAAAAGACAAGTTCATGAGTTGTTGTAGAAGTGGTTGATTCAAGAGATTCTAAGTCCATGTGTTGTACCAATAGTATTAGCACCAAAAAAAAATGGAGAATGGAGGATGTGCATAGATTCTCATGCTATCAACAAGATCAAAACCAAGTATAGATTTCCATTGCCAAGGATGGATGATATTATGGACTATTTGTGTGGAGCTGAGTATTTCATGAAGATAGATCTGAAGAGTGGAAACCATCAAATTCATATCAGAGAAGGTAATGAGTGGAAGACTATTGTCAAGATAAGGGAAGGACTATATGAGTGGTTAGTCATGCCTTTTGGGCTAACCAATGCACTAAGCACTTTCATGAGGCTCATGAATGAGGTACTGAAAGAAAATTTTTCCATTGTTTACCTAGATGATATATTGATCTTTAGAAAGACATTAGAGGAGCATTTGGTCCATAGTCATAAGGTGTTTTATAAGTTGAGGGAAGAAACGTCGCTAATAAACTTGAAGAAGTGCAGTTTTGTAAAGGAGTTGGTGTACCTAGGATTTTTTGTCTTAACAAAAGGTCTCAAAATGGATCCAAAGAAAGTGAAGGCTATCATTGAATGGCCTACTCCAATGAGTGTGATAGAGTTAAGATCTTTTCATGGACTAGCTAAATTTTACAAAAAGTTCATAAGAAGTTTTAGCAGTATTTGTGGACTCTTGACTAAAACAATGAGAGGGGATAGGAAAGAGTTTAAGTGGATTTTAGGAGTAGATAAGATTTTTAATCTATTAAAATAGAAGGTTTTTGAGCAACCTATTTTAGAACTTCCTGATTTTAACAAGGTATTTCAAGTAGACTGTGATGCTAGTGGTATTGCAATATGAGCTATTTTGAGCTAAGAAGGTAGACCTATTGCTTATTTCATTGAGAATTTGAATTATACAAAAAGGAAATATTTTTTTTATGATTAGGAATTTTATGTTGTAATTCAAGCATTGAAGAAGTGGAGACAATATCTTCTTCCTAAGGAGTTTGTTTTGTATATTGATCATCATGCTTTGGAATATTTGAATAGTCAAGGAAAATTGAACTAAAGGCATTTAAAGTGGGTCTAATTTTTGCAATGTTATATATTTATTTTTTAACATAGGATTGGGAATTCTAACAAAGTTTCAAATGCTCTTAGTAGAAGACAACTTTTTCTAAAAAAAATGCAAATAGAGGTGGTTGGGTTCAAGGAACTTAGTACTTTCAATCAAGGTGATCCTAATTTTGGTGAAGCATGGAAGGTTTGTACAGAACTTGTTACACTTGACAAGACAAGGTGGTTGGATTTCATGATCCAAGATAGTATGTTGTTCAAAGGAAGCCAATTGTGCATTCCTAAAATTTCAATGAGAGAGAATCTTATCAAGGAGAAGAATAGTGGAGGATTGGCTAGACATTTTGGTAGATATAAAACCATAGCTTTCGTTGCTGAGAATTATTATTAGCCATAGTTGCAACAAGATGTGAAGAAGTTTGCATAGAGTTGTAGAGTATGTTAGATGGCAAAAGGAGTGAAGTAGATTACAAGATTGTATCAGTCATTACCTATACTAGAGAAGCCATGGGAGGATGTCAGCATGGATTTTGTTCTTAGATTATCAAGGACTCGGCATGGGCATGATTCTATTTTCGTGGTGGTTGTAGGTTTTCAAAGATGACACATTTTATTCCTTGCAAGAAGAATAGTCATGTTGTTCATGTAGCAGAATTATTTTTTAGAGAAGTGGTGCGTCTACATGGCCTAAAAAAGAGTATAGTTTCACGTCGAGATACCAAATTTGTTGGGTATTTCTAGTGTAAATTATGGAAGAAGTTGAAGATAGATTTGAAGTTTAGAACTCATCACATCATCCAAAAATTGATGGGCAAATAGAAGTTGTAAATCATAGTTTGGGAAACTTGTTGAGATGTTTGGTTGGAGACAAGCCAAAAGTGTTAGAGTAAATAATTATTTATTATTTATTCTTTTACTTAAGTTTACTTAGGTTAATGCATTTAGTTAATAGTTGTAGTTGATGAGTTGTTGAAAACATAGGAGTTTGTTCCTATCTAAGTCAGACTTATCCTCTCACCTTGATCGAGGATATCCCACCTTTTGTGGATGTATGCTTAGTTATCAACCTTATCTTGTAGCACTTTACAGCTTGTTCTACAAGCTTCCTTGAGGCCTTTTTATTCGATCTCTCTCATTGTATTTTCTTAACTCATATCTCATTTTCAATAGCAATACATTTTTTCCATTGTTTTCAATCTTCTCTCTCAGTCCATTTTCTTTTTTGAAGATCCATGTCTTCCTTCTTTGGTTTCCCTTCAACAAGTTATTTATATGTAGGTGGTCTTGGTGAGTTGTGAAGTTGGATTTCATCAACTTCTACATGCTATCAGAGCCTCCATGCTGCTTCTTGTCTGAAGGATTTTTGAAGCCATGATTTAGAGACACAAACCCTAGTTTGTTTGTGATTGCTTCTTCAATTCAAGGGAAAAGCATTTTGTTAGAGTACTTTGGGCCTAATAAGACACTGCCATTGAGTTTAGAAGCCCCATTACATTTAGAATCCATATAAAATTTGTCAATTTTGGTGATAGGAGCTCTGGGAGGTAAAAAAAAAATTCCCAAGCCTATTGTACGGACCATTCAGACGATTCAAACATAATAACCCACCCTTAATGTGAACTAAGGTTTGATAGTGCAAACTATGTATTTAGTACTTGATCCTATATATTAGGTGATTGTAGTGGCTGGCTACGTCTGCATTTCAGTGAGATGGATCATCTACCATATAGACACACTTAATTCGTGCCTTCTATTTTCCATGGAGGTTCTTCAAATTAGCAATTTCTTTCTGATGATAGAATTCATGGCTTCTTCATGCTTTAGTGATGCTCTTCATGATCTTCTCTTGTTCTTATTTTTTGGGACATTCCTCTAGTTGGAGGCTTCTTCAGTCCTTTACTAGGTTTTCTTACCTCTTTTTTGGGGAGGGTTTTTCCCATGTGGTTTTCTCTCTTTCTCCATTTTTAGAGTTTGCATTTCTTTGCATTGTACATGGGTACCTAACATGGCCTTCTTTCCATGACCCATTCTACATTTCATCTTAGTTTTTTTGAGCTTAAGGCATTCCCCTAAGTTGCACTTAAGGGGGGATGTTAGAGTAAATAATTATTTATTATTTATTCTTTTACTTAAGTTTACTTAGGTTAATGAATTTAGTTAATAGTTGTAGTTGATGAGTTGTTGACAACACAGAAGTTTGTTCCTATCTAAGTCATACTTATCCTCTCACCTTGATCAAGGATATCCCACCTTTTGTGAATGTATGTTTAGTTGTCAACTTATCTTCTAGCACTTTCCAACTTATTCTACAAGCTTCCTTGAGGCCTTTATATTCGGTCTCTCATTGTATTTTCTCAACTCATATCTCATTTTCAATAGAAATACATTTTTTCCATTGTTTGAAATATTCTCTCTCAGTTCATTTAATTTTTCCAAGCTCCACCTCTTCTTTCTTCAGTTTCCCTTCATTAGGTTATTTGCATGCAGGTGATCTTAGCAAGCTGTGAAGTTAGCTTTCATTAACTTCTACAAAAGGATGGGATCTAATTTTACCACAGGTAGGATTTTCATATAATAATTTTGTCAAAAAGAGTACTAGTAAGTCACCATTCTAGATTGTGTATGGGATTAGTCTCATAAATGCTTCTGAATTGAGGCAGTTGGATAAAGGAGAGATAAGTAGTGCTGAAGTAGAAGATTTTCCTGAACATTTGAAGAACATAAATGAGGAGGTGAGAAAGCACCACATAAAGATGAATACATAGTATAAGACTAAGGCAGATGTGAAAATGAGGTACAAGGAATTTTAGATTGGAGATGATGTCATGGTTCGTTTGAGGAAGGAGCATTTTCTAGTGGGTACATATAATAAGATGAAGATGAAGAAGTTTGGCTCATGTAAGATAGTGAAAAAGCATGATTCTAGAAATGCCTATGAAGTGGAGTTTCTTGTTGAATTGAATGCTTCACCAGTATTTAATATTTTAGATTTGACATAGTACTATGAAGGAGGTGATGGAGATGAAGTTACAAAAGCTCAATGGAGTATTCCAATAACTAGTTCAACTACAAAGGAGATTGAGGAGATACTGGACAATCATGTTGGCAAAAGTACAAGGAATAGAACTTATGAGGAATACCTAGTTAAATGGAAAGGGAGACCAATAGAGGATTCATCATGGCTAGCAAAGGAGGAGGTTAACCATCTTGGTTTTCCTCTAAACACCTGAGACATGACATAGTCACTTCTCAAATTACTCTGAGTGTCTGATGTAGGAGCATCATGGGTGTAAGAGAAATCTTGCATCACCCCAAAAAAAATTGTATTTCAGTCTTTTCTATTTTAATAAGGACTAGTAGATAGGATGGTTATTATTTATGGGAACTTGCTATTTTTAGTAAGTTTGTCATATGAGCTCAGAATGTTCTTATTTTCTACAAGAAGGTTCATTTTAGAGTTGTAAGCCTACCATAAAAATCTCATTTCTCAAGCATAAGAATTGGAGAAGTTATTGCAGATTTTTGGTGGAAAAATTTGCAAAAAAATCTTCAGGCTCACCGTTGGAGGCCTTAGATTGCATGGATGAGTTTTGAAAACTAGAGGGAAGGGTGCTAGCATGATTTCGAGCCTATACAACAAGACCTAGCATTTTCAAAAAGTGGTTATAATAGCCAATTGGAGCAATGGTTAATGAGTTATCTAAAATAATTGGTTTACCTGAAAAATCTAAAATAATTGTCAAAGATGTATTTGGTTGACTCTATATGTATTGTTAGAGTCTTTCAACCATAGGTATTAAGTTTCAATGTCTAGAACCTTTATTGGTAGCATAAAATTGCCTATTTAAGAAAGGCTTGAACATTGTCTAGGATAGTTCTAGTTAATAGTTTGCAGCTTGTCTTGTAGATTATTGTAAAGAAGGTTCCCATGTGGGTTAGCATATTGTACTTGAGAATTTTGTAATTCAGCATTTGCGATGCAAATGAGAAGTCCATTCTTCTTTTTTTTGCATTGGCTGTTGTTTTTTTATTTCTATTATGATTTTATGGTTTTAAGGGGAGCACCCTTCATCAAGGGTCAACTGGGTCAAAGTTACAACTAGTCAAATGGGGCTTCCTGAAATTCTAAACAATATACATCAACATTACAACAACAAACAACCAACTTTGAGGGATTCAAAAGCTAGTCAAAACATTATTAAAAAAAATTGAAATCTAAAACATACATTCTCTAATATGCATACTAAACACTCCCAAAGTGGTGATAATAAAATTTAATCTCATACAAGATACTCAATTTGAAACTAGGCTTCTTGTCATTGTTTGACACTTAGGCAAAAAAATAGATTTGAGAATTGCTCAAAATGACATTTCATAGAATGACTTGGAATGACAACTTATAATCCTAGGATGCATTCATATACTGATTGAAAGGTTCTAAAAACACGAAATGCAACATATGCCTCAAAAGGAGAACTAGGTACATATGCATGAAAAGCACTTATAGGGGCTTAATTTGAATTGGTTTTTAGAATGGTACTCAAAATCAGACCATCAATTGTGAGTCCAAATAAAGTGAAATTTTGAAAGAGAGCAACACTCAAATTGTGAGGAATGACTAGTGTCCAAATTTTAGGAACAACATGAATTTTGAGAAGACTAAAGATTATATTGGTGCCCTATCGTCAATTCCACCTAGGGAAAACGCTGTTTAGGATATGAGATCCTATTATTTATGAAAAATTGGATAAATCAAAGATTTTTAGATAAGGAAAGCTTATGAGAAGCAATGTAGCAATGGAGTACAAAGGGATGAATACAAAATCATTGTTGAGAAAAGGCTTACCCATGCCATAGGTTTTCCTAAAGTTTTCAAAGTTGAGTGGCTAAAGATTATCCTAAGCCATGTTCATGATATGAAGGTATGGTTAGAAGGAGAACCAATCAAAATTAACAAGGCCATAATACATTGAGTTACTAGATACCCTACCTTGGATAGACCAAAGAGTATAAGAAGTACAACACAAAATGAAATTGAGAAATCAAACCAAAAAAAGTGGAATGATTGAGGGATGTTAATTGATGGGATTGATGATCCTATGATTAAATTTACAATACAAGTGATAGCACAAAAATTCTTCTAGTCTATCAAATTGAATAGTGTGTTATCCATTACATTAGGCCTAGGATACAAAATTGTAAAAAATAATCATACTTATGGTCTTGTTGAGCTATAATTGCAACAACTAGCATACAAACTAGGAGAAAAAGGAAAGAAAAGAACACATCATGTAAGTTTGGGTTTTTGTTAGTTTGTATTATTTTCTATGTACAAAAATATTTTCCTACAATCATCATATTAGTATGGGATAGGAATAGGTAAGATATGGAATAGATAAATGACTTGATAAGTCAATTGGGAGAAAATTTTGAAGCAATTTTGGATAACTATTTTGAGGAATTCAAAAATAAAATGAAAAACCAAATCAGGATTCCCAAATCTATTGTAGATAAATTTTATAATGAGGTGTGTTTCATGATAGACACATTTATTTTATCCACAACTAGTAATAGCTAGAATTACATGCTTAAGGCCAACACCTTATGAAGTTAATGTCGATGAAGTCATAGCTACAATGATTTCACTTTTGTTAGAAGATGTTGATGTAAATGTTGAGCCATTCGACACATGTAACATAATGAAGGATCAAATGAATTTAGATTCAAGTGAGCCCAAGGTAGACAAGAAAAAGAAAAGGGGAATTTTTGAGGACAAGCATGGTGATGTAGGGGAAGGATAAAAACAATCATCTATTATCGAGGAAGGAAAAGGCAAAGAGCTAGTGATTGTCGAGGCTAAGGCATCCAAGAAAAGGAAAGTGATAATTATTGATCCCAAAGTAAAAAATTATCTTAGAAAAGGTGTGTAGAAGGTTACTACACTTTAGAAGCCCAAAATAAAAATGATAAGGAGATCAAAGATAGCCCAGCCCCTAGCCGGCAAAACAAATGAAAATCTAGAAAAGAGAAAACATGTTAGTTTGCCTTAGTAGAACTTTCCTATGAGGCCAAAGATAAAATTAGTTGTAGTAGAGGAGGAAAAAGATGATAAAGAGACCAAGTCTGGCAATCTAAGTAAATATTTGATTGTGTTGAGACCACCTCCTAGAATTGTAGATAAGGTATGTCAAGAAATTTCTAAACTAGTAAGTGTGAAATGATTCAAAGACATCAATTTTGATTCCATAAATAAAGAATATTAAGAAAAACTTGAAAATATCTGATAGAAATGATGATACAATTTAAAACTACACTTATAGAGTTAGGAAAAGGTATTCTAGAAAATTTGTACAATAAGGTTGATGCTAAGAGGAAGCGGGTCTTGTCTATTGAAAGACAGATTAGGGAGACCACTTTAACATAAACAATGCCAAATTTAGGGACGACGCATATGTCTATTGCCCTAAAAATAATTGTGAATAAATTCATGCTAGAGGAGAGGGCATACAAATTTTTTATGAATAAATCTCATGATGTTGAGTAATAAAGCATAAATATATGGAAGGAATAATTTGAATTGCTCAATCCATTGATTAATCAAGGAGATTCAAAAGAAGAGGTAAGAGATGGAGATGTCAAAGAAGAAGAAGATGATGCAACAAAATTTGCCAAACTTGCCTAGAAAATCATACAACTAGTAGAAGGATATGAACAAAAAAATGTTGTCACTATTAAAGAAATTCTTGTTTCATCATCACATGATCAAAATGTGTTAGTAGAAGAAGACCTAAATAATAATGAATTGGATACATCTCTACCCATCACCAATCTAGTTTTTTTACAAATCAAAGATTATCCAAGGATTGATAGTGCAAAGATTGATAATTTTGAGGTTACATTAGTTATTGAGGATACAAGTGTTGAGAAATAAGGCAAGGATATAATTGTGTTTCCATGATTCACTTATATGCCTATGTCTCATACTGAAGTGAGGATGGCAAAAGTTGAGAGCATGAAGTTGAAAGAAGAGAATAAGACACCAAAAGAGAAAGAAAATACATAGGATCTTATATAGTTGATGAGTGAAAAACCATCAGAACCATTGATTGAAATACCTGAACAATAGGTGACACCTATCCAAAAGTAGTAGCAACAAATATCTAGATTGATTGAGAAGGGTAAACAATCACAAATATCATTACCTAGTCACACAACCCCACGATCACAGATTATGACTCAATCAAAAGAGATGATAGATGAGTCAATAATTCTAGACGAGGTAATTACTTTACGCATGTATTACTTAAACAACTTGACATTGGAACAAATGTAGGAATTTCAAACTTTGTTGAGTTGCAAGACAAAACAAGAACAACTAAGGAGAGACCACAAAAAAAAAGGTATTACATATTTTTAAATAATTTTTTGTTGATGCATTTGGAATAACTAACTTGAGTAATCAACATTAAATCTTGGATTATCTAGTGTATATAGCTGATAAGGTTCAATAAGAAGATATAGAGACCAATGAAAAATTAATGCAACGGTCTTAGAGAAGATTTGAGCACAACATTTTAGAGAAATTCTCTCATGAACTTGTAAATAGACAAGTACAAATTTCTAATTTAGTCACTTGATGATGTTTAGTTCTTTACATTGGAGATTCAATAATCTACTAATTTAATACATGCTGACATGAGGGTGTGTACTATCTCATTGGGCAAGAAGGCAAGTTCACGCTCACCCTCATAAAATAAGTTGACATTTGGTTAGCAAAGGTTAGCTGAGCTCACTGCTTGAGACAATGACATGAGGAACAAACTAATATTAATTCAATTTTTGTTGTTACCACATTTGGAGATTATTCAGAAGGAGGTATCTATAGTGTAGAATATCTTTACAAAACACACACATTTCTCAAAATTTGAAATTCTAATTGAGCTAGCTACTAAGCTAGAGATTCAATTTCAAGTTTTGGAGAAAGCAAAGAAGAAATGGAATAAAATCTTTGCAAAATTTTTGGCAAGTCATAAACAATTTTTGATAAGTATAAGTTAGCCCTAATGAATCCCAATCCATACAAGACAAAAACAAGGGGGAAAATAGGAGTATAAAATAATGAGGGGGGGAATAGTACAAGGGGTAAATATACCATAGATATATAACAAGTTCATTAGATGGAAAATAATTATAAAATCTAGATTACAGATTCACTGTATAGTCTAAGGGGGAGTATTATTGCATGGAATGATAATTCATGACAAAGTGTTTTTTCCACTAGTGTCAAAAGGGGTATTGTTGATCTCTATGCCTAAGTTGATTATTAGTGTCCAAACACTAGGCATTTACTAGGCAAGATTGAATGGTCTTCACTATAACAGACTCATCTAGTAGATTATGAGTATATAAGGACTTTTTTATTTCTGCATCACATGCCAAGCAAGTCAGAGGTTGCCCAGAACCCCAATTGAGGTTGAGTGCATATAGAAGCTGAACTTACACATTAAGACCAAGTAAAATTGTAAGATAGTTTATTTTTTAGTGAACATAATAGATCAAGTGTATAGAAGTCAAGTTCCAGCATGAATTTTGTTTATGAATGAGCATCATAACATTTAGATGTCAAGAAAATTAGTTTTCAGATGAGTTTGTAATCACATAGACACCTATGCAAACCATATTTGGCTCACTTTATACAACATTTAGTAATTGTAGAGATAGTTAAGATGGAGTTTATATGTCATTGGAGAAGAAAATGATCCTGAGGAAATAAGATCAACCAATCAAAAAATTAGAAGAAAAATGACAAAAGGAATGAATTGTGAACTATTGATTATGATCTAGAATTTTTGAAGATTATCTCTTTAAACAGGGCTCTAACCCTAGGATAATTATGTATGGATGAAAGAAGAAATGAATGGGAAAATGTGAAAGAGAATGAGTGAACAAGGAAATAATAGACAAAGAAAGGCTAAGTTTGAAAGGAGATCAAATAGAGAAATCTAAATAGTGAAGGATAGAACAATGATATCCGATTAAGAGATCAAATTGAGACATTGAAGAGAGGAGATCCAAAACTATCTTTAAGAGAAAACTAGGGATTAGGTACTAAATTGATTTTAATAGATTGAATTATGGTAAATCCCTTAATAAAGTGATCCTAACATATCTATTTAGAATTTCCTAACAAACTCCTTACTTGATTGTAAGTGTAAAATCCTTTAATAGGTTAAGACTTAACAGTCTTAAATATTTTAATAGGGAAGGCCATTCACCGAGTAGATTATTTATTATGATCTACATTGTAACCTTAACAAGTTAACTTTATTATTGCAACAACGAAGATTTCTGGGTTTCATCCCAATCCCAGTTTTACTTTCATATTGAAGTGTTTCTGGGTAACCGAATCATTTGTATTATGTGTTGAAATTTTTCATGGATGTTATCTTCAAATTTCATTTAAGCAGTACAATTTTGATGATATATTTAAGAAATGAGATGAATTAGGTGTGAAATTAGCAATTTTCTTTTGCAAGTGAAAATTTAATATCCTAATTCACCCCCGCCCTCGACCTCCCCTCTTAGATTCTTGTTTCACATTGAATCCTTCCAACAAAATATCCTATGAATATGCCTTCATCACTTTTAGCATTAAATTTCCCATTCCTACTGTCCTTTAGTATATAACATTTTCTTCCAAAAACTTTAAAATATTTTGTATTAGGTGCATACCCATACGATAACTCAAAGGGTGTACCATTTGTAGCTCTCTTGAATTATACTCAGTTTGAGGTATAGACTATTGTACTTATAGTTTCTCTCCACTATTTCTATGACATAGTCTTCTCCATCATCAATGTTCTAGCAAAATCCATGATTGATATGTTCCTTCTTTTAGATATTTTGTTTTGGGGAGGGGTCCTAAGTGCTCACATCTAGCTTTTGATTCCTCTATCATCATAGAATATGTTGAATTCATTAGAGACAAACTCTCCTCCTCTATCAGATCTCAAGCACTTGAAACTTTAATACCACTTAAACAGCTAAAATCCATCAAAATTTTCTTTTAGGAACCATTATAGTCATCATTCTAGAGTAGTCAGAAACAAACAAAATGAAATATTTTTCTCCATAGTCTCTTTTCACTCTAACAGGTCCATAAAGATCAATATGAACCAATTCCAAAATATCATTAGATGTATAGATTTTTCTCCTCAAAATATACTTCTTCATTTTTCCCAATTGACGTTATTTACACATAGCATTATCAAGTTTTTTCAATCTTGCTAATCCTCTTACTCTTTTTATCTTACTAATGTTTATCAAATTATCAAATTTCACATGACACAACCTCTTATTCCATAACCATATATCATCATACTGTGCAAACAAGCATGTCTCATCAAATAAATATAGATAGAAGAAGTTACCTCTTGTATTTTCTGCACTTCCAATTAGCTCACTAGTGGCATCGAATATCTTGCCCTTTCTATGAAGAAATTCAATTCTATATCCTAATTTTTTGAACTATGAAACACTCAAAAAATTATAATTAAGTCCTTCAACCCAATAAACATTGTCACACTTGATCTCATTAGTCAATTGCATTGATCATTTACCTTTCATGAAAAATGATGCATCATTACCAAACTTAATACAACTACCTCTATATTGTTCCATGGTTTAAATCTTACTTTTATCACCAGTCATGTGATGTGAATAACTACCATCAATTATCCATCTATCACCTTTGCTCACATATGAAATTAATTCAATTTTCTCATCATCATCATAATATTCTTTCATAGAAACATAGACAATTTTTTTATCATTACTATTAGATTCTTTTTTATTTTCTTCTTTTGCAATATAACAAGATTTCTTACCTTTTTCTTTGTACTCCTTGTTTCTCCTATTCTCTCAATCATATCTTCTACCTTTGTACTTTATTTCCCTTCCCTAATCCTTGCATTCTCTATTAAGACATCCTTGCAGCAATATGGCCAACTTTGTTACATGAAAAATATAATATAAGAAGTTCACCTTTGTATTTCCCTCTTCCTCATGTAAGTCTTCTAGCCATTAGTGCTTCAAACTGATCAAGGTCATCATTAGAAAAATCACTATCATTCATTAGAAAAATAACTGTCACTATTTACACACTTTCCTTTTCCTTTCTTACTAATAACCAATTGAGATTTGAAAGAAGATCTAATAGTTGGAGTAAAATTATCAAAATTTGACAATTCAAAAGTAGTAAGCCTCTCAACCAAACCTTCCAAAGTTATATTGTTACTAGGGGTACATCTCAATTCTTGTATTGCAGAAAATCTAATAGCATAAATAGGAATTAGAGTTTTCAATACCTTTTTGATCATAGTTTCATCATCAATCTTTCCATTTTATCCTCATATAGAATTTAACACTTCTTTAACTCACCCATAGTATTTACAAATGATATTACCTTCTGTCATTCTCATCTTATCAAATTTTCCACTCAAACTTTCTAATTATGCTCACAAAACATTTGTGTCTCCTCCATAGGTAGTCTATAATGTATCCCACATTTTCTTAGTACTAGTGCATTCCTTTATGTCCTAAAACTCGGTGTAGCTTAGGGCTAATGCAATCTCTAACATAGCTTGATTGTGTTCTTTCTTCTCTTTCATCTTCTAAGCAATCAAAGGTCTTGGTATTTCTTCATATGCATTCTCTACATAATACATTTCCCTATATCCAATTCCTCCTAGATGAAAATTCATCAAACATTCCTCCTAGATGTAACTTCATCGAACTCTTCCATGCAAGGAAGTTCTCTATGTTCAACCTTGGCACCTCCTTTTTGTACATCTTTATCTTTAGCTTCAAGTACCTTAATATTTTCTCTACAAGGACCAATTCTTTGATACCAATCATTATAATGATTTAGAGTAACTGGGGGGGTGGGGGTGTAAATTAGTTATCCCCATGTCTAGATTTACCAATTGAAATTTAAATCGCTTCAAATAATTCAGATCTAAACATTTACTACCTCAATCTCTATAGAAAATAATCGGTAACATAAAATTGTAGTCCACTATCCTAATAGTCAAAAACTTGTAAAATGTAAAACATTAATAGTAAAACATCTTAGATAAGATCCACACAAGCATGACACTAGGATTTAATGTAGAAACCTAATTTGGGAAAAAAACACCATTAGCATATCACCAATTTTCACTCTTCTAAAGCAAGCTCTGTTAGGATCCAACCCTTTTAAAGGTTACAAAATAGACTATTAAATACATGTTCTTGTTAAAGGATTTAATCACCCTATTAGGAGTGACTTTATTAGAGGGCTTAAAATAATTCCATTATAATACCACCTTGATTGAAGGATTTACATATGACTATTAGGTCAATCTTGATTAAAGGATTTCAATGCTATTATAATGGCTAGAAAGTAACAACAAGTTGTTCTAACAAAGATAACTTAGTTTGCAAATACAAATCACAATTTAGTCCAATAGTCGATTCATAGACTGAGCTCCATCAACATCTCCATTAATGATTTTCTTGGAAATCCTTTAAGAAAACATTCTTCACCTCAACACTTAACAACTTACCCTTCTTAACTTCACCAATCAACAAAATGAACAACTTCTCTAACCTTTTTAAGTTCTTCATGATGCAAAGCAAGTCAGCTAGAGAGGAGTAAATTTTGTTAGTAGAGCTAGTAGTTGCATCTTTGAAAAAAGAGTAGGTTTTTTGTGTGTTGCAAGCACATGTTTAGATTTTTCTTGGGGTAAGCTAGGGTTTGGATTCTCCTTCCTTTCACTGCATCAAGTGGTATTAGAGCTATTTCTACTAAGCTCATGTAGTAGATTTTGATTTTGTGGTGTATTGTTCCTTCTAGAGTCCTGGATTTTTTGTTTGAGGTAGTAGATTGTGGCTCTAACTCATAATTGTAGAGGAATTATAGATGGATCAATGGTTGGGAAGATGGAAATTTGATCTTGATCAAAATTTTGATTTGGTTTTTGATTGTTAAGATCATAGATTTTTTGCAAAGGGTTTTTGAAGATCTTGGAAGATGCATTTGAGATGATTGGACCCTAGGATGATTGCAGATCTTTTTGATGTGGTGGAGACAAAGATTTTGAAGAAGTTTTATCAGTTGGAATCTAGTTTCATCGATCAATTTAAGGAAGGTATTTTTTTATTGAATCAAACTATTGAACCCAAGAATAACTATATCCCCTGTCGATATAGGATAATGGGTGTTCATGAGGGGATTTTCCATTCACTATATCCACCCCCCCTACCATTCTATAGGCGAGGTGGGGCCCTACTATATCTAAGGGGATGAGTGAATGCTTTGTTGTGCAAAGGAGAAGATGTTATGTTGTTAAGGAATAGGTAAGGGATGACTTCACTAAATTTGAAGAGGATTTTTTTATTTTTTATGATTAGTTAGATAGATCTAACATGAAAACTCTAGAGCATTTTATAGTGGATGATGAGATAGTTGATTGTAAGAATTCACATATGGATGTTTCTATTGATGTGGAGTTAGATGTTGTTGGTGTGGACTCACTAGTTGGTGATGTGGTTGAGGATTTATGTGTTTCTCTTATTGTGGATTTGATCTTACATGTTTTTAATTTGGCTTGAGAATTACCTTATGTTATTGACATGGATTTCATATTTGAGGATATTGTTGTTGGTGGTTGTGATCAGTTGTAGATATCATTGGTGAAGCATTACGTTCAATTTATTCCAAGCAGTGAGCTTGCTAATTGGGTTGTTCAGATTCATTTGATTCTAGTGTTTGCGTGAATGAAGGATAAATGGTTGATTTTTATATTTTTGGTTCCATCTGGGATTGATTGGAAACCTTTGGTGAAGATAAAGTTGTGTGCAGATATTTCTTTTGGCATCAAAGTTTGGGACATAATTTTCTATCTACCTAGAGAGTTTAACGTAGGAGCATCTTGCGTCACAAAATAAAATGGGTCATAATTATTATTTTTTAAACCAATTTTTTTTAAAAAAAATATGGAGGAGAGAGAAAGTGACAAAAAATAGAGAAAAATAATTATGGAGAAAATAAGAGAAAAGGAATTTCATTCACCAAGGTGGCATTTTAGAAGTTAGTGGAAAATTCCTTATTTTATGTATTTAATGTTCTTTTCCAAACTGACTTGTGGCTTGAAGGTGTATTTAATAAGAGTGTTTATTTAATTTCTTTTATGCTAGGATGACTTGTGTCTTGGTTTAATATAAGTAGAGGGTCTTGTGGAGTCTAGAGTCATTATTTATTTGGCATGAGATCCAACATTGAGGAATTCAACTAGAGAGGAGTAGCTAAGAGGAGCGAAGTTTGCTAGCAAAGCTAGTAATTGTAGCTTGGGAAACAAAAAAGTTTCTTGGTGGCTTATGAGCATAATTTTATATTCTTCTTAGGGCTTTCTACTAGATTATGGATGTTGAATATCGAGGGTTTGGATCTTGCAAGATCTTGCAAAGAAGTTTCTATATTTTCTTATGTATTTGAAAGGCATTACAACTTGGCATGTTGAATGTAAATCTGATGATTATATTATGAGAATTGACATTATTTTGGATCTAAATTTGTGTGTTAATTTTTTTTATCAAGAAAAGTAGCAAGAGGGTGTTGACCCATAGTACACCAACATACAATTGCCCATAGCACTGCAAAAAAACCTAGGTTTCAAATAGGTATGTCTACTCCCTATCTCGCTCCCTCTCCTACCCAACATTGTCATTTCATTTACATTTGGAATGATGATGACTATAAAAATAGGCTAAAAATCTTGTGTGAGAGATACTCCAATACCATTACCTTAAGCATGGCTTAAAAAGTTCTTTAACCCATGGTTGTAAGCACTATAGGCAAGAAGCCCCACTACTTCACCAAGGGTCAAAGTTAGAACTCTCAATTAAGAACAATAGTAGAGAGAGACACTATGGAGACTTGAACCTTTGTTATAGGAATTATAGGCAAGAAGCCCCACCATTTCACCAAAAGAACAAGTCTATCTTTGAGTTACTTTTATTCTTCTATTGTGTAGTTATTTTCTAGGGGCTAGGGCATTGCCTTTGGGGATTATTTTTCCTTATACTACATCAGTTCACCAGCTCTACTAACCTCTTCTTTATCCCTTGTACCTCCTTAAATAGGTAATTATTTTCTTTTGTGGCTTAAAAATCACTGTAGACCTTAGGGTTTTGATTAGATTCAAAACATACAATGAATTTGTCCACCTTTTCATTTCTTCTTTTCTCTTATAGAAACTTCTTCAAACTTATCCTTGAATTCATGCATAGAAACTCTCAAATATGGTTTCCCTTGAATTAAGTACTCCAAGTCATCCATTCTTATCTTCAACATGCTTTCTATATCCCAAGAATTCAAGTTTTCCTCATAATTTGTCAAATGTTATCCCTTGACCAACATTAGGTTCTAACACTTGGTCATCATTGAACTACTCAATCACTACTAACTATTCTATCCAACATACTTTATAATACTTAGTCAATATTGATGTTCGGTTGACACTATATTTTTCTTGGCTTAAACTATCACTTAGTCAACTCTAGCATCACTCGATATAAAATTCTAGTTCCTTAATTTTCTACTCTTTTTCTCAGTCAAGCCTATGTATTTGATCTTTCTTTGATCCGTTCTTCTAGGCTTTAGTAGAACTGTCTTCTCCACTTAGGTTATTATTAAACAATCACATTATCTTTTGAAAGTCTAACTAATCAAGTGCCCATTGTAGTTCCTTGTAACTCAACCTTTCCTCTAGGTCCTTTTGTCATGTCTTCTTCTCAAATCCTCTTCATCAACCATTTTGATATGGCACCCTACTCAGATAGAAACTATCTTACCAATAAAGTTTGACATCAATGACAATATAACAATTGTCTCAATTATAGTTTCCAGCATTTGTATGTGGCTTGTTCACCCATGCTTAAATGAATTTTATCTCACTTTGAAGATTAGGTGGTCATTTTTCAATTTATGGTGTGCAATTTAATATAGTTCGTTCATCTAGCTTCATTCCTTATTCTAAAAAGATAATGTATTGTGCATCTAAATCCAGCTAGACATGAATAGTCTTCATCTTCCTAAAAATTATTGCAATCACTATTTCCTTCAAAATCATCTAGAGAAAGACCATTAACCTCAACATCTCAATAAAATTTATTATGTTCTATTTGTTCCTAAGTTCTCAATATACCATATTTCTTCTATTGACTATAAAGTTATAATTTATACCTTGTTATCCTTTTTTTGAACAATAATTATCCACAACCCTTTAATTGGATATGGAGGAGTTTTAAATGCATTTTCTATATTATGGGGGGAACTTATTGTGTGTCCTTTATATTTATATTGACCACCTATCTCATGTGTCACCTAAAAAATTGGACTTATATGTGCAATCAACATTCCTTTAACTTGACTTAAATTTGTAAGTTCCTCTTACTATTATCCCAGATCCATATTATTACATATCAAAAATCTATTATTTCCTCTCTCTTACTAACATCAATAACACATGGGACCTTCTTCTTTGTGACTAAGTTTTATTTCAAGGAAACTCTTCTAACATAAATAACATACCTCTAGGTGAATCAAGTTATGTAATTGTTACTGAAACTAAAATTTAGATTATAAAAATTATTATGGAGATTCTCATAGTAATTATCATAATTTTGTACATCAATACTTTTTTTTTCTAGAGTTTTACTTTGTTTCATAGAATTTGGAGGTATTAACCCTTTTGTTTTTATTTGTAGATGTTGAATATTTAATTGAGTTGTCTCATCAGTATTTTGAACTTGTAATTCTTCTTCCTTACTTTTAGTTCTTCTTCTAGTTTTTCTTTGTCTTTCTTGTTGACTATGATTCACACATGATTTTTCCCTTTATAAATAATCCTTTTATTCTTTTTGACTCTTTCTATACTATATTTGATATTGTCTTCTATATTCCTTTGATCATTAGCAGATTGAAAGTTCAAATTTACAGTGTGGATTTGTTGTTAGTTTTGTATGTTAATTATTTTTTGATGTTCTTGAATTGTATGAGTGTCTCTTGTACTCATACTCCTGTGAATTCTATTTTTATCTTCTAATCCTACTATCATTTTATCTAATCTTCTTCCAATGTTTCTTTGCCTATCTTTTTTATCATGGTTTACACATTGGTTCTCCCTTTCTCTATTATTCATTTTCTCTTGTTGCCTTCTTCTATACTCTCTTTGATATTGCCTTATATATTCCCTTTATTCCTCAAGAGAATGAATGTTCAAACCTAAAGTACTAAATTGCTACCCTTTTTCTATTTAAAGTTGTCTATGTTGTTTTGGAATTATTTTGAGGGTTATACTACTTATTTTCCCTTAAACTCTACTTTTACCTTGTAAATATTTACTTATACTTTAAGCTCATATTCTTGCATATCTTTAACTTTCTTATTTTTTATATTGGCCCAGAGAATACAGACTTAGTGAAAAATTCACTATCAATAGAATCACAACTCATAGACCCATAATTATCATACTATACACCCATAATTAATATATAAACATAGTAGTGGACCAACAAACTACTATCAAACTAGGTCATGTAGATAGCAAAAAATAAAACCATCCACACTAAACTAACAATTAGAATAATCTAAGTACTAGCAAAGTTCAAAATGACAACCATCAAAACCAGACTAAAATTATTCAAAATCCAACTACTCAAGGATTGAGGGTTTAAAGAAGATAAGAATAATATAACAAAAAAGAAAATTAAAAGCACCCAAAAAGGAAAATTCCTCAATATTTTTTGTCCTCTTAGTTTGGCTTAGACAACAAAATATCTATCCAATCATTGACCAAGAATTGATACAACTTTCCTACATCATCATCATCTTTATGTTACACCTTCTCCTTCTCCTATTACTGGAGTTGGAGGGTAGTTGTAGAAGCATGCATGGCCATAACACAAAAATTAGCTAAGATCATGAAATGAGACTCCAACTCAATCAATTTATCCTTGTACTTCTCTAGCTAAATCCATAGCTTTTATTAGGTCCACTTCCATGTCCAAGAAACTATTTCTATCAAGACTAGGGGCTATTGATCTTGCATGAGGGGTGGGTTTGGGAGACAACCAGGGTCAAGAGATGATCAAGATAGAGGGGGACATGGGGATACTCAAATATATAGCCCACCAATATAATTGAGAGGGGGGTGAATAAATTATGCAACTAATATCACAATTATCAATCTTATTAAACTTTAACCATATAAGCAATATAATTAGAAACCACAACAAGATACTCATGCACAATAACACCAAATATTTTCACTAGTGAAACCATTGATTAGAGAAAAAAATTGAGTGGGGATGGTACCCACAAGATGATGTACTATTATAAATATTCCTTGTTAGAGGATGGACTCTATTAGGAATCTATAACAACATTCAGTACATAACAGTCCCTTTTAGGAATTGAATCCTTTTTGGGAGATTGCAACATTGTTAGGAGTTGTAGAAGATAGATGAACTTACTCTTCAAATAGTTACAAGGGAAAGATCAATAAATCCACTATCTAAATGATCTCCACATTATTCCTTTCTAAATAATAGAAATAAATAGTACTGCTCCTTCCTCTTTCTCTATCCTATAAATCAAACTTCTACTCCTAATCTTGTAACCAAATTAAAAATCACGCATCCAATAGTCGCTTGGATTGCTTACTCACATTTAGAAACACTCTACTCCTTTTCACACTTCCTTAATTACTTCACATACAACTTACTTACAAACAAGGAAAGCCATCTTTCCTTTATGCCATATCTTCAAAATATTTCCTTGAGTCAGCCTTGAGGATTTCCCAATTAACTATAATAAGATAATTAATTAATTTACAATTACAATAGCACTATCAGCTCATAGTCTATACAACTTCTCACAAATTTTACACTAGGGCTTACGCATCTGTTCACATCATCATTAGATTGTCATATATCATTGGTTGACTACACATCAATGGATTATATCTCTGTTAAAAGATATAATACAAACATTAGAAACCACTTCTCAAGTACTCTGTCTTTGTATTGCTCTCTATAAATAAGGTTTAACTTTTGTACATCTTCAACTTCTTGTTGTGCATTGAACCACATCATCAAGACATAGTGTAGTACATGTCCATGATTGTGGATCATTAGATAAGAAAAACCTTGTCTATATACCTATGATCTATGTCTTCTACATTGCCATTATTCACAAACTTACTTCTATGTTGACATCAATGACAAACAAAATCATGAATGAAACATGTCAATACACTCTAATGCTTAGGATACTCCCCCAAAGGAATACCATCATCATTGATGCTAACAATCTTCCCCTTTTCATTGATGGAAAAATAGATGAAAAAAGAAACATCTAAGTTCCAAGAATACCAAATAGTACTCTGTTACTGCTAATGCTCTTATTTTTTCAAATCCTCTTTATCATTCAAAGCTAAATAACTTTGGAACATTTCTTTGTTCTATGTCTTCTTAGGATCAACAATAGTTGTTCACATTAAACAACTTATCATTCATATTTCCTCCTTTCTTACAAGAGTCTTTCTAAATTTCCCTAATAAATATCTCTCCCCAATACATACTTAGGAGATAAAATTAGGAGATTTTTTTCATGCATTCTCTCCCCAATTGACATCAATGACAAAGGCCTCATTATGTCAGTTCACTACTCCAATGTATAACCATCTTGAGTTTATAAAAATACTATTCAATTACCAAATACCAAATACCGAGAGTCCTCAATGACTCAGCTCATCATAGATACTCCCCCATACTAGAAGCATTGACATTCAGTCTAGTCTAACAATAGTGCTCTATGCCATTAGACTAATGCACTCTCTTCATTATCTACTCAAAATTAGGTAGGGACATAACCCAAGAATACCTCTCAAGTACTCAAATGTATCTTCAGGTAAGGGCTTCATAAATATATCTGCAATCTGATTTTTAGTACTCACATATTCCAATTTGATCTCTTTTTTAGTTTCCTTCTCTCTCAAGACATGATACTTAATAGATATATGCTTAGCCTTAGAATTTAATATAGAATTCTTAGACATATTTATAGTGCTGATGTTATCACAGTATATGATAATAGGCTCAATAAACTCAATCCCAAAATCTTTTAGTATCTACTTCATTCACATAACTTGATTACAATTATTTGTTTCTATTATATACTCAGAAAAATGCAATTTTTTTCTTTCTTAGACAAGAAACCAATCTTCCTCCAAGAAAAAATACTCCACCACTAGTGCTCTTTCTGTCATCCATATCACCTGTCCAATCTACATCAATATGTGCACATAGAGTGAAATCGTTTGATCTATCATACCACATCCAATAATAAGATGTTCCCTTCAAATATTTGAATATTCTCTTTACTATTGTATAATGATACTCTTTAGGATTAGCTTGAAATCTAGCTACAATCCCAACTGCATTTTCTATATTTGGTCTAGTGTGAGTTAGATATTCTAAACCTCCAATCATGGATCTATACTTCTTTTTCTCAACTATAGGTGTCTCATCTTTGCTAGATAACTTGTGACCAATTATCATAAGTGTACCAACAGACTTACAAATTTATAATCCAAATCTCTTCAACAAGTCTTTAAAATACTTAGCTTGTGAAACAAAAATACCATCATCTTTTCCACAATCTACAATCTTGGGAAAAACTTCATTTCTCCTATCATACTCATTTCAAACTCATTCATTTTTCCTTCAACAAACTTATCATTTTCTTTATCATTAACTCTAAATATTATGCCATCAAAAAATATGACTATTATCAAAAAACCATTCTCCATTTCTCTCAAATATAAGTTACTATTTTTTGTACCTCTTACAAATCCAAGCTTTGTTAAATACTTATCCAACCTTTCATACCAAGTTCTAAGTGCTTTCTTTAGACCATATAGATATTTTTTTAGTCTTCATACCATATATTTATCTTCTATAAGAGGGAAACCTTTGAGCTTCTCAATGCATACCTCTTCTTTAAGTCCCCCATTTAGGAAATTTGATTTAACATCCATCTGATATACTTTGAACTTCTTATTCGTTGCATAAGACAAGAACATTCTTACCAATTCCATTCTAGCTACAAGTGCATATGTGTCCTCATAATCTATTCCTTCTTGTTGTGAATATCCCTTGCATACAAGTCTAGCCTTATTTCTCACAACTTCACCTTGTTCATTCATCTTGTTTTTGAATATCCATTTGGTTCCTATCACATTCTTGTCTTTAGGTCTAGGAACTAACTCCCATGATTCAATCTTCACAATTTGATCCAATTCTTCTTTCATTACTTGAATCTAGTGATCATCTTTATATGCTTCATTTGCACTCTTAGGCTCAACTTGAGAAATTAGACATAATTCCTCATTAACTCTCTTTCTTTTCATCACACCTTTATCTTTGCTTCCAATTATTTGCTCTAGAAGGTGATTCTTTTTCATGTTCTTGCTAGAGGTAGGAGTTTCCATTTTAGCTCTTATCTCATCTCTTGATTTAGATCTTTGTTCTCCTCTTTGTTCAAAAATTTGTATATCATTCTACAAATCATTGTTAGCCTCAAAGAAAACTTAAAAATTCTTCCTAACAATTCCAAAATTATCTTCATCTTCATCAAAATTATAATCTAACATCTTTTCCTTGGTTCCAAATTTTTCATCAATCTTTACATTTGTACATATAACTATTGTCTTGGTTATATGAATAAAACATTTGTAGATCTTGATTTTCAATGAATAGCCAAGAAACATACATTCATCACTTCTAGGATAAAACTTAAATATATCATCATCTCTCTTAATGTAATAGTTGCTTCCAAATATTCTAAAATACTTAACTAACAGTGAATGACCAAACCATAATTCATAAGAGGTCTTTCTCATACCTTTTTTAATCTCTACTCTATTCATAGTGTATATTTCTCTATTGACTACTTCTCTCCAAAATGTTTTAGATACATCATTCTCAAAAAACATTGCTCTTGCTACCTCTAGAAATGATCTATTTCTTCTTTCTGAAATCTCATTTTTCTTAGGATCCTTGGGTGAATCTAGTTGTCTCTTAATTCCATTCTCTTTATGAAACATGTTAAACTCTCTAGAGGTGAATTATCCTCCTCTATCTAATCTTAAACACTTTATCTTGACACCAGATTCATTCTCAACTGTATTCTTAAATATCTTAAACTTCTCAAAAGCTTTGGATTTCTCTTTAAGAAATGCTACCCACATCATTCTAGTGAAATCATCGACAAAATCATAAAATACCTTTCACCATATAATGCTCTTGTTCTCGTAGGATCACTCAAATCTACGTCAACAATTTCTAGCTTCTCTATCATATTGAACTTATTGTTGGGAAATAATACCTTCTTCTTCTTGGCCAAAATACATTCTTTGCAAAGAACATTAGCAAGCTTTATTATCTTAGGCAAGTCTCTAATTGCAAATGTGCTACTGACTTTCACAATATTATCAAAGTTTATATGAAAAATCCTCCTATGCCATAACCAACTATTATCCACTTTAGCATCCAATCATGTCATTTCAGTGGGACTCAACTAAAATACACTACCTCTGGACCTAGTTTGAATTCTAATCATCTTACCATATTTATCCTTGATAGTGCAAGTCTTTTCTATTAATTTCAATTGATACCCTTTGTCCAGCAACTGTCCAACACTCAAAACATTATGCTTTAATCCATCAACAAAATAAACATTGTCAGTGTTAGTCCTTCCATATAAAGTAATGGATCCAATTCCTATAATGTGACAGGCTACATTGTTACCAACTCTAAAAGTACCTTCATCATAGATCCTGAATTTAACAAACTTATTCATATCACCAATCATGTGATGTGAACATTATTTATCTATTATCCAATCAAATTTCTTTTCAACTTGGGAAAGTAAATCCTTTTCTTCTCTAATTTCTTTTTCAAGATCATCTGCTTTAATAGATACAAATCCTAGCTCATCATTACTTTCACTCTAAACTTTTTTATCAGATTCTTCTTCTTCATTATCATACAAGTGATTCCTAGGATTAAATTTTCCCTTATACTTTTTCTCTATTTTAGGATTTTAGATGCATAATGACCAAATTAATAACAAGTCCAACATTTAAAGATATTCTTATCTCACAAGAAGGGTTATACCTTCTTCAATCTTCTTATCCTCATAAAATCTAGTTTTCCTACCAATAGCAAAATCTATATGCCTGCTTGCACTTCTAGACAAGCTTGGCCAAAAATTTAGGGCACTAAAAGCTATCTCCACTCTTGTCAAATCTCCATATTTTCTGAGACCTACTTTTGTTTCTTCCAATCTTCCAAGCAATGTCTCCCTAGAAAACTCCTTAGTATAGAGGATCAATAGTTTAATCATCTAAGCTAATTTCTTGAATGGTGGTGTTAAATTTTTCAGAAAGTTTTCATTGATCTAGTGATGACCAAGAAGTAGAACATAGTTATGACCAAGTTTTATCAAATCAATAGTTTGAGAAAGAATTAAGATTTTTGGATGACATGGTTAAATTTTTGATATAATCAAAACTTCTTGATGATAAGGATAGATGTGATGGATTATTTAATGCATAAAAAGGATTAGTTGAGCAATTAAAGACTAAGATTTGAGTAATTTTATCTATATGTATCAAGAAGGAAGAGGAAGAACAGAGGATGTCTAGATTCATTAAATCTAATTGTAAACCTAAGATTTATGGCTATGTTTAAGCAGTAAAAGATCAAAGCTACATCTTTAAGGAGACATGTGGGATGTTTTATGTTATTTCTAGATTAGAATTTGTGGAGTCAAGTGGAAAATATACTTCTAAAGGATAAGTGTGAAGTTTTTTATGTGGGAGATTGCCTAAAGAGTTGCGAAGTAGATTTGAGTTGTTGAGAATGATGGAGTCTAGTTAATGAACTAGGATTGAGCTGTATGTTATCAAATCATAACTATCTATTAATTTCTAATCATTACAACAGTAGTAAAATCATTTTAATTAATTTTGACCTAAAAGTCATTAGTAATTCCTTTAACAAGGTGACATTCTAAGGGAACATTCTAAAGTCCTCTAAAAAGGCCACCCCTAACAAGGTGATTAAATTCTTTAATAGAGAAACACCTAACACTATGTTTTGTAGCCTTATATAGTTTTGGCTCCTAATAGAGATCACTTCAAAAGAGTAAAATTGAGGTAGCATGTTACTTGGTGGTTTTTCCCTAATTGGGTTTCCACACTAAATCCTAGTGTGAAACATTTGTGTGGATGGTTTTTATGTGTTTATGCTACTTACTATTTTGAATTTCAAAGATTATTGTTGATTATGATATTATTCTTCTTTTTGGCACAAACTGAATAGAGAGATAAAATGTAATGAATAAGTTGAATGGCGATAAACAATTTTATTTGATATGTTTTTCATGAGTTTGATGAAGCTTTCTTGATTTGTTAAAATTTTATTTTATACATATGGGCTTAAGGATAACTAATCCCTCCCCCCCCCCCCCCCCCCCACCCTTGCTCTCTTAGTTATTCTAAATAACCTAATGATTGGTATCAAAGAATTATTGCTGGTATGAAATTTTTGAAGGACTTAAAGATAAATATCACGATGTATAGGAGAGAGGTACCCGAGTTGGGAAATGAGAACTTCTTAGCATGGAAAAAGTTGATGAAGTTACATCTATATATTATTGGAGATTTTGCACTTTACTATTTGGAGAATGAGTTCATTGAAGTTCCAAGAGCTATGATAGTTGAGAAAAATAAAAGAGAAGTAGGAGCATAACCAAATAATGATTGAACTCACATCCTCCCTAAGCTATTTTAAATTTGATGATGTGAAAGACTGCAAAAATACAAAGTAGGTATTGGACAAGTTAGCATTGATCCAAGGAGGAGAGACAAACGTGTTAAGAGACAAGGTAGAAATATTAAGAGAAAATTTTGATGACATGAAGATGAAGGAAGGTGAAAATGTGGAACAATATGTTGTGAGAATCAAAGAAATGGTGAATTCTAACTAGAGTGTCAGTGGTATCATATCTGAGGAAATAGTGACCAACAAGCTATTAAGAACTTTGCTTCCTATCTCTATTATTAGAGTTTCTATAATACAAGAACTTAGATGTATACATGGTAATGATCTGACATTGGATAGTCTAGTTGGTAGACTCGCAAGTTTTGAGTTGGCTAATTTTGATAATTGCACACACACTAATGTTAAAAGTTCTTTCAAAGTAAAACTAACTCTTGATGAATCTAGAAGAAAGAAGAAAAGAAAAAATGTGAATAGTGACAATGAATCAAGAGATGAACTTTATGAGCTTGAGGTATTATTAGATAAATGGATACTAAGAGGAAAGGGAAAATACAAAGGTGAACTCTATATTGTTTGTTGTACATGTAACAAAGTTGGTCATATTGTAGCAGTGTGTCCTGATAGAGAAAAAAGAGATGAAATGAAGGACACTAAACAATAAGGAAGGAGAGACAATATATTTAGTCAAGTGAATAAATACTACAAGGGAAAAGGTACAAAATCCTATTACATTGCAAAAGAAACTATTGACAGTGATACTGATGAAAATGATGAAGAAGTTATTTATGTTGCTATGAAAGATTAATTTGATGATGATGAAATGTATGAGAAAACTGCTTTAATCTCACATTGAAGAAACAATGGTAGATGGTTAATTAATAGTGGATTTTCACATCACATGAATGGTGGTACAATTAAGTTTCATAAGCTTATAAATTATAATGGAAGTAGTGTAAATTTTGGGAAAAAATGCACCATATTATGTGAAAGGTAAAGGATCAATTAAACTAAATGATAAGATTAGATGTGATGATGCATATTAGGTTGAAGCTCTAAAATATAACTTGTTGAGTGTATCAGAGTTGATCAATTTAGTTTATAGATTTGAGTTTTAGAATAGGAAAGCAAAGATCTATGATTCTATTAGTGAACTAATTGGAAGTGGAGAGAAAACTAGATGTAACCTCTTCTATCTAGATATATCTAATGAAATATGCTTATGTGCATAATTTGAAGATTTTTGGTTATGGTATAGGAGGTTATGCCATGTGAACTTTGATAATACTATTGAGATTAGTTGAAGAATAGAATAAGAGGATTACCAAAGCTAAGTAAACTTGATAAGGTGATTTACAAAAATTGTCAATTGGGAGAAATAGCAAAGTCTAGTTTCAAGTTTTGATGATGTTTTGAAATTAGTTCATATTGATTCATGTGTTCCTATTGGAGTGCAAAGCTACTATGGTGATAAGTACTTTATCTTATTTGTTTATGGCAATTCTACAATGATGACTATGATATTTCTTAAAGAAATTTATAGTTCTTTTTAAAGGTTTAAGTGGTATTTAGATAGAGTTGAAAAGAAACAAGTAGAAACTTGAAATGTTTGAGATCTAACAAGGGAGGAGAGGTTGTGTTTGAATATTTCAACATATTCTACAACGATAGAGGTATGAAAAGGTAGATGTTTACGCTAAGAGATCTAGCACAAATTAGTATAGTTGAAACTAGGAATAGATATATCATGGATTGTGCAAGAACACTAATGGAAAATAATGTCTCATAGAAACTCTATAGAGAAGCTATAATGGTGCAAGAGCACTTCCAATACCTACCATTGCAAGCACATCTATATGATCAAACACAAAGGATTAGGATAGGATTTTGATCTAGAATCCAATGCTAGAAATAATATCCAAGTTGCAAGGAAACAAGACATTAGGTCTGTTATAAACCTGATTGTCTACTTTAGTCATTTTACGGGCAATTTCTAGCTAGAATGGGGATAAGATAGTCTAGAAGGTTAAATAATGATTTTTTATTGATTAAAACTTTCTTAGAATCCTAGGTATGGTCTAGGATTTAAGTTAGTAAAGTTTGAAAACATTTGAATACTTTTGCAACAAGTTGTCAAAGTTGTTAATGTTGCATAATGCAATTTTGTGCAAAACTAAAACTTTTTAATCCCAATGTTCACAACCACATTTATAGTTGGAACTATTCAATAATGGCATAAATAATGTTGAGAAACCTTTCTCAAGTTAGAAGAGAAGAATCTATTTTAATCATTGTTTCAAATCAGTAAATTTTTTCTATTTTCCTATTAAAATTATCTTAGAAACCAATTGTACAGAATCATACAGATTCATATGCAATTCTAAAAGATTGAAAAAGTTGAAAAATGTTCTTATGAAGGATTTTTATGAGGTTTGAGACTTTGAAGACATATTGATTAAGAGAAATCAAATTTCAATTGCTTGTTGGTCATAGGGAGGCTCGAACTAGGGCTTCGAGAGAAAAAATCTCTTTCCTAGAGGTTCCACCATGGGAAAAAGATAAGCCTCAGTAGAAAGAAAGGGGAGAGGATTTATATTAAGATTATTTGGGTCTCAGAATAGGAAGAATAAGATGTTGGGAGAAAACATCAAACCTTCTGAACATGTATCTAAATGTGACTATCCAGTTTTGCATTTTTGAGGCACAACTTGGGCCAAGGGTGGAATAGAACCATAAGAATTTGAACTTAGTTGTTTTGACATGTTCCTTAAGTATTCCAATAGGATTGGTTGGAATATATTTTTAATTTCTTGTGCTTGCTTTGGAAAAGATACCTAATTAGCCTTGTTAGGCATAGGGTAGTTTTTCAAACAACTTATGTTG
Source organism: Cupressus sempervirens (assembly GCA_028749045.1). NCBI lineage: Eukaryota > Viridiplantae > Streptophyta > Pinopsida > Cupressales > Cupressaceae > Cupressus > Cupressus sempervirens. The sequence goes on along the minus strand of CM053789.1, from coordinate 510,788,769 downwards.
GGAGATTGGTCAAGATATCTAAATGTGGTAAGGTTTTTGAATTAAGGATTGGAGAGTTTGAAGGTGTTTAAGACTTTTTCTAGTGGATTTTTAATAAGGGTTATTTCAAAAATCATTAGTTTCTCCTTGTAGACCTATTTAGAGTTTTAGGTGAGTAAGTTAATTTAACAAGTTCATGGTTGACTTCTGAAGTTCATAGTTGATTTTTTGAAGTACATGTTGGGGGGGCTTATGTATAAAATCATTTGGAGGCTACACTTAAGGTTGGAAGAATCCCTATTTCATCCCTAAAAACCTTGGTTTAAAGTTTGTGTCTTGTTAGGCCTCAAAGAGGTGTCTTAGACTTTGAATTTTGAATTTAATCTAGTCTAAGGAGTGTGGGTATTAGGAATTACATAGTGGAGTCTAGCCTTATATGGTTGTGAAACATTTGTACAACTATAATTGACACACCTTGGGTATATTGAAGGGGGCTCTACTCTAGGTGGTATCAGAGTAACTTAGTAGTGTATGCACCCAAAAATGGTCACCTAGACTATGGGCCCCCATTATTCAATTTATCAATTTATCAAAATTTCTGAATCAATGGTTTGTAATATATTCAAATCAATTTTCTTGATCAAATTCGATTTATTTCATTTCTAAGATTGATCATTTTATTCCAAGTCTTATTTAATTAAAAGAAAATATTCTCTTTTAATTAAATAAAATAAAATCCCCATTTAATTAAAAGAAAACCTCTATTTTAATTAAACAGTTCATCCACATTTAATTAATTAAGAGAATAACCTCTCTTTTAATTTAATTAAATATCTTCTAATTTAATTAAAAAGAACATGCTCCCTTTTAATTAAATAAAAATCCCACTTAAATATCTCTTTTGATGAAAAAAGGAAATAAAATAAATTCTTTTTATTTAATTTCTCTACACTTAAAAATATGATCTAAGTGGGATTTATCTTTCCACTTTCTCCTCAACCACTCCTTTTTTCTAATTGGTGGAATCTTGTCTCACATGGATCACCATTTTCTTCTCAACCACTCCTCTTTTCTCATTGGTAGAATTTTGTCTCACATGGATCAAGCTCTATTATCCCATATTGGTTGTGAGAAGCCTCTCACCTCCATAATTTCTTTTATAAGGGAGAGCCCTCTCCTCATGTTAGAGACCCATGATTATGCTATCGTTATGCTGCAGGTTTGAAGACCAAACTTTGAAGGAGTTTGAATACAAAAGCTTTTTGTGGAGGACTTCTATTTTCTTGTCTTTTTCTCTCTTGCACCCATCATGGGCTTTTAGCTTAGATCTTGCATTTATAGATTAGATTTTGATTTCATAGATTAGATCTTATTTTCATGCATATTTGAAGATCATGGAGACTAGCATTCTTGCTTTTCCTCTTTGAATCTCTCATCTCATGGTGTACTTGCATGGGCACAAAAATAGGTCAAACTGAGGGCCTCCATTGCAAACCCTTGCACTCTATGGGTAGAGAGCTATGCATCGATTTGTGAGGGCTCATTCTTGAGTTTTCTTACATGTAATGATTCATAGAAGTGTGACAACATTTTAGCACACATTTTTGGCGCCCGGGCTTGAATCAAGTTTCTAGCTCCATTTGCTTTTATTTTTCATCTTTGGTTTTTTACATCAGCATATTGGATCTAATCAAGTGCTTTTGTAAATTTTTCGCTTTGGTTTTAAGGCCAACCCATATATAGATTGGTTTGCAGGCAAAAAATCTAGTTGGTTTAAAGATTCAATCATATCTTTTAAACCACTTAGAGTTTGGTTCTGAAAATTTACTTGTGAGTTGTGTATGTGCCCAACTTGTCCCAATTCGATTTTTAGATCATTTTGACATGATTTGCGTGAGTTATGAATTTCTCTTTATTTTTCAGAAAAAGCCATTTCTGATAGCAAATCAATGTATTTTTTAAAAAAATTTACATTTTCAGAAATCTTTTTGAATTCTAAGGGGGGTTCTTTCTTTGTGTTTTGAATTTTGAGGCCATATTACGGATCAAAAACTCGATTTGATGAATCTAACCTATTTTGAAAAATTGGGTCCCTAGGGCACAAATGAAGAGATTTTTTTGAATTTCTTACATTTTTGGAAATCTCTTTAGTTTTTAGCAGGGGTCTCTTCTTTTCATTTCTATTTTTGGGTTCAAAATCATAGCAAAAAAAAAGGTCTAATCATGTTGACTAGGTTATTCATATTTTTTTTGCAGGGATTTTTGTGTTTTTCTGATTTTTTCTGCTAACTGCTCACTGTTTTGGGTTTTTCTGTGTTTTCTGATTTTTTTGGAATAGCATAGCAGTAAGTTGTGATTTCATTGAAAAAGCGTGCTAAAGTTGTTAAATTTAGGTAAGATCTATTAAGCGCGTTGCGAGGACTTCAGGTATTCTTCTTTGGCTGATAACACTTTGATTTGGAACCTTAAAATGAACCTCTCATGTGTCTAGCTTGTGTGTTTTGCTTATGCTTTTATTTTCCAAACACATGCATAATTGATACTAGGTTATAATCTCCACTGATTGTTATTTAGCAAGCTTGATTATTAGTGATAGATTTAGATAGCTATATTGGGTTATTGGACTCGTTGAATCCGTCGGCCCCTCATTCCACCCCGTGGTTGCAAGATCAGCGCCACATTAAAGGGGAGGGGTCTACAGGATAGATGCGTTAAGTGTTCCACTTGGCAACCCTCTTGTGCTTTCTAAAACTCACTAATCTTTGAGTTGTGGACTCATTTTGGCTTATGTGAGGGGTTAAGTGTTCCACATCTTTGGACTCACCTTGCATTAGTTAAAGCGTTAAGTGTACCACCTTGTGCTTTTTGATTATTCTTGGATAGATTTGCTTATGGGAAATTAACATCTATACAAACATAGTAATTAGGCCCCATAAATACTATTCGTGGATCTTGAGGGAGTGAGTTCCTAGTGAAACTCCTCTCAAAGACGGATTCCTTGTAGGTGGGGAGGATACTTTGAGAATCTCTTAGATAGATGGATCTTCAACTTGGTGATTGAGGCATCCTTTCTCTGGAGAGGTTGATAGATCACTAGGGGTTGATATCATAGATCTTGAGATAATCTTAGTTAGCGTGTCGGATTAATCCGCTTGCTTTGATTGGGCTAAAAGTGAAAAGGTGTCAAAACCTTGGATCTGAAAGCTAAGTCCCCTTGTGGTCCACTATTGTGAGTCGGTCACCTTTAGAGAGGGTTAACTATAGCAGACAATCCCTATACAGGGCAAACTGCGGATGGAACCTCAAGCGGTAATAGCCACTTCTGTCGTGGTTGCAACAATCGCTATATAAATGTCCTCGTGGAAGAAATCTCCATAGGGTATGGTTCATTGTGGGTTGTCAGATCTCCCTAGCAGCTCTTGAAGATTAAGTTCTCAAACTGTGTCAAAACCTTAGTGCACCGAGATTGGAGGTCACCCCTGTGAATCATAAAAGTTGCAGAGTCAAACCATTACTAAAAACCTTAGAGAGGCCAACTTTTATTTTCTAGGGATGTATGCAATGATTGTGAAACTCTTTGAGAACATATAGAATTAGCTCTCCTAGGGATTAGCATAAACTAAGTCACTTGATTGCTCATGCGCAAGGTTGCTTTGCCCCTTGTTCATTGTTTGAAGACTGTTTTCTTGAAATCCTTGTTTTCTATCTTGCGTGCTTGGTTTATGATAAAGAATCTATTGATACATCTAGTTGGATATTTAAAATGAACAAAATCTGAGTTCTTGAGTTGAGACTTTACGATCAAATAACTTTGTTATCCCATTATTTCTAGTCTCCCTAGGTTGGTCCTATTTGGATTAGGCTACTTTTCTCATTATTACAAGCCTTTTTGCACCATGGGTTATTGTGCTTTGACCTCTTGAATTAGTAATCATTGATTTCATAAGAGACCTTGTTTGGAGTTGGTAAGTTAGAAACCGTCCTTATTGAGAAAGATATACACTTGGATCCTTTGATATTACACTTGGAGAGTCTTAGTAATCTCTTGTCCATTCACTTTCGTCAAAGTTCAATTTTAATTATTTATAATTTGGGTCAATTATCCTCCTGGTCCATATGTGCTAGGGTATTCACCCAAAGTTGTGGGCACCTCTGTGGCAGTGTTGGTTTACACCTATTGCAAAATTCTATCTTATCACATCTCTTTTGGACAAGTGAGAGCTTTTACTATCCTAGTTTGGTACCAATGTTTCTTAGGGTTATCCTATCAACTAGTGCCTTTTTTTTATGTTGATTACAAGTGCTATTACATGTTGCTCAACATTCAAATGATCTCAAATGGTATCAAATTTTCCAAAATGACTCTTGGTCTTCTTTCTTCTTTATCTTCCATGTCTTTCTAATCTGTCATTTCCACTCTTCCTCTTCTTCATGTCTTCTTGATTCTTTTCCTCCTATTATCATATAGTCTACCTTCTTCTATTCATTCTTTCTCTTCTTCCATACTTGATTCTTCTTCTTCTAGAACCATGGGTCTTGGATATCTTTTTAGGGATCCTCATTTGAGCTCAGATGAAATCCACCTCCTTCTTGAATTTGAAAAGTGTTGTCACTCCAATAGATGCATGGATGCTAACGTTGCAACAAAAATGATTAAAAAAATGGATAAATCAGACACTTTTGCTAGGATCATGTGCAAGATTAAATCACAATATCCTTCTTCCAAATATTTTCCATCTTCCAAGTCTTATCATGATTCTTCTAAATATCATACAGATTCTTCATCCTCCAAGTCTTATCATGATTCTTCTAAATATCATTCAAATTCCTTATCTTCCAAGTCTTATCATGATTCTTCTAAATATCCTTCATATTCTTCATCTTCTAAGTCTTACAATAATTCTTCTAAATATCATTCACATACTTCATCTTCTAAATCTTACCATGACTCTTCTAGATATCATCCATCTAGGTCTTCACCTACCTCTTTTTCACGATATCATTCTTCTTCTACTTCTACCAAGAGTCTTATTCCTCTTATTGAGACATATGATAATGAACAACATGAAAAGTCTTGTGATATGCCTATCTATAATTCTTCTAGTGACAATGATTATGATGGTGATGATTATTACATTCCTACGATTCCTAAAAGTCCTCCTACTCCTACGCTTGTGCTTAAAGGGGATGAGTCACAGATAGATATTGATGGTAATCCACATGAATCAAATCTTGAAAACAACATTGATAAATTTTGTGAACAATAACTAAATGATAAATCTGCATATTTTGACGAAGAGAAAGCATTTTTTTGTGCTGAAATACAACATCAATGGGATAAGAGTTCCTCTTCTAAGAACCCTTATGCTGAAAATAAAGATTACACTCTTGAGCAAGATCATGTTAATGTTGAACCTTTGTCTTCTGATGCTCCCCTTCCATCTTCTACTTCCTCCACTATCCATACATTCCCTAAAGATTCTAAGACTCTCAAATATTCTACCAATCATTCATCCAACAAAGATCCTAATGCTTTTCATGCAGTTCCCTATAGTTATTGTCAAGGGCTACCTCTTAAAGAAACTCAAGCTAACCTTCACTTGGCTACAAATACCTTTGACAATGCTAAACCTAAAGAGCCTAAGCCTCCATGCACTATAATGCCTACTTCAGCTAGTCCTTCATCATCTATTCCAAAGTCTTCCATACAATTCCAACATGCTTCCTTCTCCTTAGCACTGGCTTCATGTCAAGAGGACTCTAAAAATGATAAAGAAAAAAATATAAAAAAAGATCAAGATCAAGAACCTTCCATGTCATCCAATCCTTTTCACAATGTTTCTGATACATTTCATGGTTCTTTTGATCCCTTACACCCTTTCTCATTCATTCCACCATGTCTTAAGTCTTCTCCTAAGCAAGATCAAGATACTGTTTACACCACTAAGCTTATTGATAATAAAAATGGCCTTAGTATACTTTCTCCTTCCAAAGATGATACTTCCATTAAGGTTATTAAAAATGACGCTATTACTTCCAATGTTGAGCGTATTGAAAATCAAGAGAACAATTCTATGCTTATGTTATCCAAAGATCCTTATCAAGATCAAAGTATTCCATCTTCTTGTTCTACCACTCCATGTTCCCTTCCAGTTTCTACTCTTCCTAAGTCTTCTCAAGCTATAAGTTCTCCTATCAAAGAAGTTGCTCCTATTAAAGATGTTCATGATCCTGTTGAAAATCCTAATGCTCACTCTAAAGATGCTGATGTCCTTGATTGTCATATAGATGTTAATGAACTTATTGATTATCCTTTTGCATCTTCCGCATCCATCCTTGGACCTCCCCCACCAATACTAAATCCTTCACATTTTCCTTCCATCTTGGGTCCTTATGTCCCTTCACTTTCCCCTCCCAATTCTCCTAGTTCTTCATCCATTTTGTGTCCTTATGTCCCTCCCTCTCCTATCTTTCCTCAAGATCAACATAGATGCATATCCTTGAATCCTTTTCATCCACCCACTCACCTAAACCAGTCATATCATCCTTCTTCTTCCACAAGTCCCAAGTCTTTTGGAAGTAACTTGAATGTTCAATACAAGAAAAAGAATCAATTCAAGAATCTATATAAAAAACACCACCATGTCTCCTCTAATCGACATGGGGCATAAAGTCAAAAGAGATATCTAAGAAAAAAATTATAAGACAAGTATGGGTTCCAAAATCCATCATTGAAGATATTATCTCTACATCATCAAAAAGAAATGAAAAAAGGCCTATGGCTATATGGATTCCAAAGTCTCTCTTGAGAGAGTCTAATATTGAACAACAATTGAAGTTGACATTCAAGCTTCCAAAGAATTCCGCTTCATCTTCTTCCAAAAGCATTCTTCCATTCCATGTGCCTAAACTGCAACCTTTTCTATCCACTCACCATATTCCTTCACATATTCATTCATTCACATTTTCTCCATCCTTTCGCCACCCTTCAAGGTGTGTGTTGACGTTGATCTTGCCTTATTTCCATTTTTCAATCTCACTCACTTCGCATAAAGCCATATCCTCCATTTTTGTCTCCCATCTTCCTTTCCCTATTAGCATCTTTGAGCATATCATTTGAATTCCTTTGTATATCATGGTTTAAACATTCAAAGAGCATTATCTCAAAAGCTTGACTTCTTCCAAAAAAAAAATTTGAAAAAGATTGAAAAAAATAAATTTTTTTGAAAATGTGCCTTGGTGAAAACCTGGTAATCAGGCACCTTGGTAGCAAAAGTAAAGAGAAATAAATTCATCCTATGGTGAAAACCACTCCCTTGTGGTGCCTTGGATAAGTACCATGATGAAAACCTAACAATTAGGCATCATGCGTAGTTCTTCTACATCTTTCATTCATTCTGTCTTCTCTCTTTGATTTTGACAATGTTAACCTATAGAAAATCATTTGGCTATCTTGTGAGATATCTTATGATGATCTTGTTTTCATTCCTTTCATGTTTAGCCTTCATATCTATTTTCCTCCATTCATTCTAGTCTTTTGCTACCCTTTTCCCATTTACCCCTTTGGTCTTGATCTAATAAAATAGAGTAAAATATGATGCTATAAAGTCTCTTGACATGTCTACTTCTTTGGATTGCATCTTTCCCACTTTTACATTATGCTTTCTTGAATTATCCTATACTGGCCTTTCATTTCTTGTCCAAATGTTCTTTACATGACAAATTTTCCCTAGCTTGGGTACTCTTGAGGAGTCAACCTTTGAAGATCACTTTCACTTGCTTCATACACTCCTTGCTTATCCATAATATCCATTAGCTTATTGCTTCATCATGTCCTCCACCTTGTTAGACATTGGGACTGCACGATGTGATCTTGCTTAAGAGTTTAATGCCCATTCTATCTAGGGGTATCTTTGTACATATTTATTGATCCTGAAAAAAATTCAAAAAAATTGATATATTGTAAAAATTCTAAAAATTGAAAAATGTCCTGAAAAAATGATCATCTTAGTGACAACCTAGCAAAAGGCACTTTGATGTATCTTCAAAAAAATTATATATTCCAAAAATACAAAAAAAAATAAAAAATTCAAAAAAATAGAAAAAGTGCCTTGGTGAAAACCTGGAAACAGGTGCCTTGGTAGAAAATATACAAAAAAATAAAAATTAAAAAAAATCCAAGTGGTGAAAACCTGGAAACGGGCGCTACTTGAGGCCTTTGCACCCCTGTTTCTTAGCACATATCCTCGACACTTAGCCTTTCTCCACCTTGCCTTGTCCTTGTTACCTTGGTTTGGAATTGGTCTTTGTCTAGGGGGCATAACTATGTTAGCTTTGGTTTCTTAGATGTGTGAGTCTTTAGGACACCTCGCAAATGGTGTTTTTCAACACCCATTGACATCGAGTGTTTTTCAACACTTATTGGTTTGGTCTTACCCAGTATCATCATGTGATCTTACCTTCCTGCAAGCATTTGATCCTTGTCCTCAGAACTTAGTATCAGTTAACACACTTAAATTTTTTAACGCAACACTTAATGCTTGACTTATGTCATGATTTTATTTTTCTCTGTGTACTAACTGTTATTGATTTTTGTTGAGTGTCTTTGTCTAATAAGTCTCTCCATGATGCATCGCTAGAAGACTTGGGGAATGAGACATATTTTTGTTTATTTATTTTTTGCTTGTGGGTATGGTCTTGAACTCTAGAGTGTCTTTTGTTGTCCCCTTGAAACACTTAAGAGATTTGAGACATCATCCTTGATTGTTTTTGCACAACGATTCTTATAGTCATCTTGGCATCTATGCCTTGATGCGAGCATAGTTTTTCTATATTAAATTGGGTAAGCTAACATCGAAGTCATCTTGACCTTTATGTCTTTGATGCTTATGTTAGAATCTTTCCACATTTCAATCCAATATAAATCTTATTCATATCTTCATAGTTGCATTTGTAACTAGTGATGATTGTGTGATTTTTCAATGTCCATTAATAATGGCCCAATGATGAAAATAAGTTCTTTTACATTCTCTAATGAATGATGAACACAAAATCCTATGTTACAGTTGCTCTTTTGCAAGTACACCATTGCATTTCATGTAGCTTGCATTATTAGACTTCATGTTAGTTTGCATTTTTAGGCTGCATTATGAGTTTGAGAGGGTTCTCCTTTCATCTTTATTGTGGACATTTAATCAATTGTGGTCACATTTTGATCTTCATTTCCTTATTTTCTTTCGTGATCTCAATCAAAATTTCTATCTTAAATAGTTGATTGATTTTTTGGAGCATTTTCTTTTCTTATTTCTATTTCTTTCCATATCTTTCAAACTTCTATCTTCCATTTTCTTTTTCCCCACTTCTTTTCTTCTAAATCACCTTTGGGGCATAATATGTCATGCTTGATGATCTACCGTGGTTCTATGATTCTTATATCTTTCATCTTACATCAAGAACCTTATCTTTTGTTCGATTTGATCAAATTTATCAATTTGTTGTTTCTCCTCTATCTCATTTCAATTTTGATCACGAGGGGGCAGTAATTATCAATTTCAATCCTTGATTCAGTTTTATCAATTTTATTCTCGACTTTTTCAAGTTTAAATTTATTTGTATTCTTTGTCCTGATGTGTTCTCGAGTCGACCACACATCTGGGTTATTTTGTGATCCCAAATTGACCTCACACTTCAATTTCTTTCTTTGACTACATGTGTTCCTGAATCGATCACACATTAGTCAAAGAGGGGCAAATGTATGCACCCAAAAATGGTCACCTAGACTATGGGCCCCCATTATTCAATTTATCAATTTATCAAATTTTTTGAATCAATGGTTTGTAATATATTCAAATCAATTTTCTTGATCAAAATCGATTTATTTCATTTCTAAGATTGATCATTTTATTCCAAGTCTTATTTAATTAAAAGAAAATCTTCTCTTTTAATTAAATAAAATAAAATCCCCATTTAATTAAAAGAAAACCTCTCTTTTAATTAAATAGTTCATCCACATTTAATTAATTAAGAGAAAAACCTCTCTTTTAATTTAATTAAATATCTTCTATTTAATTAAAAAGAACTTGCTCCCTTTTAATTAAATAAAAATCCCACTTAAATATCTCTTTTGATGAAAAAAGGAAATAAAATAAATTCTTTTTATTTAATTTCTCTACACTTAAAAATGTGATCTAAGTGGGATTTATCTTTCCACTTTCTCCTCAACCACTCCTCTTTTCTAATTGGTGGAATCTTGTCTCACATGGATCACCACTTTCTTCTCAACCACTCCTCTTTTCTCATTGGTGGAATTTTGTCTCACATGGATCAAGCTCTATTATCCCATATTGGTTGTGAGAAGCCTCTCACCTCCATAATTTCCTTTATAAGGGAGAGCCTTCTCCTCATGTTAGAGACACATGATTATGCTATCGTTATGCTGCAGGTTTGAAGACCAATTTTTGAAGGAGTTTGAATACAAAAGCTTTTTGTGGAGGACTTCTATTTTCTTGTCTTTTTCTCTCTTGCACACATCATGGGCTTTTAGCTTAGATCTTGCATTTATAGATTAGATTTTGATTTCATAGATTAGATCTTATTTTCATGCATATTTGAAGATCATGGAGACTAGCATTCTTGCTTTTCCTCTTTGAATCTCTCATCTCATGGTGTACTTGCATGGGCACAAAAATAGGTCAAACTGAGGGCCTCCATTGCAAACCCTTGCACTCTATGGGTAGAGAGCTTTGCATCGATTTGTGAGGGCTCATTCTTGAGTTTTCTTACATGTAATGATTCATAGAAGTGTGACAACATTTTAGCACACAAGTAGAATTTTGGAGAAAAACAAGTTGCAACCATGTCAGATGGTGGAGAAGAAAAAGAAAATCAACTTCCTAATAGAATGACAAATGTTGAACTACTAAGGGTGGTGAAAGAGCATGATGCTCAGAGGAAGCCAATGAAGAGAGAGATGGAAAAATTAAAAGAAAAAGTCAAAAAAGAATTGAATTGTAACTCTGAGAATGAGAAGGAGGGGAGTGATGAGGAAACCTCTTGGTTGTAGGAAGAAGGAGAGATCCCTACAGAATAGAGTTTGTTCCTTGAGACTTTGAATTCCATGGAGAGGAGGACCATGGACACTAAACTTGATCTTTCAATCTATAGTGGGAAAATGGATCCATAACAAGTGATGGATTTGATTGATGCACTCACTAGTTTCTTTTACAATGAGGAGATACCAAAGCATCAAAAGGTGAAAATAAAAAATTCAATTTGAAAGGATCTACCTTAACTTGGTGGAACTTCACTCAAGAAGAGAGGGTAAATATGGACAAAAACTAGATTAGCACATGGAAGAAGATGGTGACCTTGATAAAGGAAGCCTATGTACCTAAGGACTATGATCTATTCTACTTCACAAAAAGATGTAGAGTTTGAGACAAAAGGAGATTTCTCTAGTTACATAGAAGAGTTCCAAAAACTCACTATGATGTCCAAATTGGTGGAACCAGAGTGTGTCAAACTTGCTAGATATATGCAATGGTTGAAGATGAATATCCAAGATGAAATGAGTCTATTTTCTAATAACATAGTCCAAAAATGCTTTCAAATTGGATTGAAGGTGGAGGAGAAGCTTAAGAGGAAACAAGACCAAGGAGGGAAAGGAAGAAATCTAAAAGCTTTTGGCAATAGAGGAAGAGGAACAAGTGGTGGTAGAGGAAAAACTCCTAGAAAAAATGGGGAGACCAGTTAGGATAACTCTTTTGGTGAGAAAAATACTAGAGGATCCCATAGGGGAAGAAAAGGAGATTGAAGGAGAATATTTGGAGGAAGATCATTAGGACCTCCAAGATGTTACAGATGTAACCAACTAGGGAACTTAGCATCTAAGTGTTTTGAAAAGGAAAAGAATTAGATTGATAGGAGAACAAACCTAGTTAGGGAAGAGGATAGTCAAGATGAGCAAAACCAAGGATATTATGTAGCACTTGATAAGGGAGAAGCCCTTATGATGAGAATAACACTTTTTAATGCACTGAGAACCCATGAACCACATCAGAAGAAGAATTTGTTTAGAACCACATGCAAGTGTGGGGATAGAGTCTGCAAGATGTTGATCAATAGTGGATCTACTAAAAAATTAGTATCTAAGAAGTTAGTAAAGAAGTTGAAATTGATGAGGGTACCACATCCAAACCCTTATAAGGTTTCTTCTCTCATAAAGAAGTAGCAAACCATGATAGAGGAATAAGCTTGGGTAGAATTCCAAATTGGAAAATACAAGGACAAAGTTCTTTGTGATATTGTACCAATGGATGCCTTTCATTTGCTATTAGAAAAACCATGGAAATATGATGTGGAGGGACACCGTGATGGTAAGTTAAACACTTATACCATCAACCATGGAGGTGAAAAGGTAATTCTCTTACCCTTATTAGATTCTGTAGAAGAACAAAAATATTCTTAAAAAATATTTAAAAGATGTGAATCAAGAAAAGGCTCCATGATATGCCCTAGTCATTTTTCCTAAGGGTGATAGACATAAGAAGTTTGTGAAGGAAGTGAAACCCTTGAGACATGTAGTTCCTAAGAAGCTTGCAGACCTATTTGACCAGTATAAGGACATTGTCACCAAGGAATTGCCAAGTGAGTTGCTCCCAATTAGAGATATAAGTCATAACATAGATCTAATCCTAGGAGCAATATTTCCTAACAAAGTAGCATATAAGTTAACCCTAGAGAAAAATTAGGAGATGGAAAGATAGATTTAAGAACTCCTAGATAAAGGATTGATCTCAAAGAGCCCCAATCCTTGTGCAGTACCTACCCTATTGGAACCCAAGAAAGAAGGTGCATGGAGATTTTACACTAATTCTAGAGCAATAAATAGAATCGATATTAGGTAAAGATTCCCTATGCCTAGGATAGAAGATCTATTGGATCAACTAGGGGGATTAAGGTACTATTCCAAGATACACCTAAAACATGGTTATCACCAAATAAGGATTAGGGATGGTGATGAATGGAATACTACCTTTAAAACTAAGGAAGGATTGTACGAATGGAGACTGATGCCTTTTGGCCTATCTAATGCTCCAAGAACATTCATGAGATTAATGAATGAGGTGTTAAATCCTTTCCTTGGAAATTTTTTCATAGTATACCTTGATGACATCCTTATTTTTATTAGGAGTAAGGAGGAACATATAGAACATCTTAACTTGGTGTTAAAGAGATTGCATGAAGAAAACTTTTTTTATAAACTTAGACAACTGTGTTTTTATGTACGGAGAACTTGTTTATATTTTATTTTGGATCTCTAAAGGTAACATAAAAATTGATCATGGGAAAGTGGAAGCCATATTGAGTTCCCCTAGAACCATGACTGAAGTTAGAAGCTTTCATGGGCTTGCTTCTTTCTATAGAAGGTTCATAAGAGGTTTCAATTAGTTGTGTGCTCCTATCCTTGAGACAATCAAGGGTGGGAAGAAGTTCAAATTTCTGTGGAACATGGATGTAGAGGACGCCTTTCAAATAGTAAAGAAGAAGGTAATGGAAAAACCTATCCTAGTGTTCCCTGATTTTTAGAAAATCTTTACTATTGAATGTGATGCTTCTAACTTGGCTATAGGGGCTGTCTTGAGTCAAGAAGGGAGACCAATAGCTTTTTTCAGTGAGAAACTAAATGAAGCCAAGAGAAAAGACTCCTCTTATGACTTGGAACTATATTCCTTAGTCCAATTATTGAAAATGTGGAGGCACTACCTCCTTCTAAAAGAATTTTTTGTTTTCATAGACAACCAAGCCTTAACTTTATTGAATAGCCAAGAGAAACTAAGCCACAAACACATGAAATGGGTAGAATCCATTAAAGCATACACATTTTCAATAAAATAGAAGAAGGGAGTTGCCAATAAGGTGGTAGATGCACTAAGTAGGAGAAATCTAGTTGTGCAAGAAATCCAACTCCAAAGTGTCGGGATCAATGCCTTGAAAGGCATGTATAAAGATGATAATGACTTTAAAGACATCCATAAGGTGTGTTTTAATTCTCTTAGGCTTATCAAATTGAATATGCTGACTACTTGATTCAAAATGGGCTACTATTCAAGAGGCATCAACTTTGTGTTCCCCAATGTTCTATGAGGGAAAATCATTATAGTAAAGAATGCAAGTAGCATGGAAGGACATTATGGATTGGGAAAGACTTTGGAATAGGTGAGAAGGTTCTACTACTAGCCAAAACTTTAGACTAAAGTGAGGAAGATTGTGGTGACATGTATAATCTATTAGAGGGCCAAGGGTACATCCACTAATACAGGACTCTACCAACCTTTGCCTATTCCTACAAGGGCGAGAGAGAGCTACAACATGGACTTTGTGATGGGATTTCCTAGATGATAGAAGGGAAATGATAGCATATATGTTGTAGTGGATAGATTTAATAATGTGGCTCACTTCATCCCTTGTAAAAGCACTAATGATGCATCAACAATTGTGAATTCGTTCTTCAAGGAGATTGTCAAAATTCATGGTTTACCTTTAATTGTACTATCTGATAGAGATGTAAAATTTATTAGTCACTTTTGGAGGACCTTATGGAAAAAATTAGAAACTAATCTAAGTTTTAGCTCTGCCTACCATCCATAAATAGATAGGTAGACAGAAGTGGTCAACAAGTTTCTTTGAAACCTACTTAGATGCTTGACAATGCAATATGGATACAAATGGGAGTCATTCCTACCACAAGAAAAGTTTTTATTTAATGAATTTGTCAATAGAAGCATAGGGAAGAGCCCATTTCAAATAGTGTAAGGGGAGAATCTAGGAGGTATCCTAGAACCCAAGTAACTACGTTCCAACACTCCAGTCAATGCTCATGGAGAGGAGTTTGCAAAAAGCGTGAAGGAGATTCATGACTCAATAAGGTTGGCACTTGAGAAGAGTGTAGAGAAGTATAAGCAAGATAAGGACAAACATAGAAGAGATGTCCAGTTGTAGGTTGGAGAATTGGTCTAGGAATTCTTGAAGAAGGAGAGGTTACCAAAGGGCAAGCATACCAAACTACTCATGAAGAAAGTAGGACCTTGTCAGATATTAAAGAAGCATGGAATGAATGCTTATGAGATAAAGTTTCCCTCACACCTTGGTATCTCTTCCATATTTAAAACTTGTGCTCTAACCCCATATAAAGGTGATGTAAATGCAGGTCCAAAAGTGCAGCTTGAAGAAATGGAAGAAGATGTTGCAAGGGTACCAGCCCATGAACCAAAAAAACTTGACAAGATCTTGGATACCAAGGTAATAAAAAATGATGAGCCCATAAATTATCATATCTATATCCATTTTAAATAACACTTTAGCCCATGGTTTCAATATATTCTCAAGATATTTCCATATATTAACTTGATTTATGAAGCATTAACTATGATAAATGATTTATTGATTAGCATTTGTATGTGTAGCTAGTTAATGCTAAATTGTGATGATTTATTATGATAAGTGGTTATTATCAAAATATAATTATCTTGAGGTGATTAGCATATTTTTTGTGAGGTATTTCACTCATTCATGTAGCTAGGAAGAAGGAGAAGCAAGTTGACACTTGTCAATATTTAGTAGTTGCAAGAAATGCAGAAAAAGTCAAAAATCAGTTTCAGTAAAATAAGCATATCTCACTAAATTATTAATGAAATTAAGAATAGCTTATGGATTTGGAAAGCTGAAAACAATATGCACAAACCCTTTTGAGTGTTTGAGTTAGTTCGAAATAGTTAATGCACACCACGGTTCAAAAGTTGACTAAGTAAAAGGTGGCATATTTTTAGGTAGTAGAAAACCACTTTTAATTAAATGATTACAACTTCCACATTTCTTAATAAAATTCATATTTTCAAAATGATCTAGAAAGATAAAAAGGAGAAAAATAACATGGTAAAGGGGTTTGATCTAATTCATAATAATGAAGGAGAACCATTTGTTTGAGTGGGTTGCTGAAAATGTGGAGTAGAAAATTAGCACACTTAGTCATTAATTTTGTAATAAAGCTATTCCTTGTTTAAAGGAATGATGAGACACTTGTTAGATGGTTTTTAGAGAGTCAATAAACTTATATATTCTAAATTATAATCAAACATTTGAGATATACATATATATATATATATATATATAAAGTTGTAGTATATAGTTCCTACAACCATTATTGTGCAATATTCCTATAGTTTCCTATAGCCATTACTGTGTATTTAGATTTATTTTCAGCATTTTTCTACTTCATGTTTTACAATGATAGAATATCTTAGAGAGTTTCATGGTGCATATACTTTGCAGACTTGTTTCAAGTATACATCCTCAAGGTGACAATTTAAATGATTCTTCTTCATAAGAAATATAGCTACTCATTTTGGATGTCCAATCTATGAGTTGTGTTTCTAGAACCAAGTTCTTTATCTTATTGGGAAGCCAACATTTTTCGTTCCATTGCTAGGGATAGGGTCAAGCTATGAGAGTCTCTAAGTTTTTAGCAGCTCTTTGTCATTTTTCTAGAATCTTAGTTTCTATTCAAAGCACTTAGGATAAGAAAAGTTTGCAGTAGCACAAAATGGATTGTAGATCCATGGAGAATGAAAATGAAGAGCCACTATCATTTGTAGCAAGTTTGGAAATCAATGAAGACATGTTCTCTAGTATCATAGAGGAATTTCATTCACATATTGATGAAAAATTGCTGATTTGTGAGGAGTAAAATGAATACAACCTTATTTTGCAAAATGAAGAAATCACCATACACAAGGTTGCTATTGAAGATGAATGTGATGTCAAATTAGAACTCCTACTTCAAGAAGATACTTGTAATAAAGAAAAAATTAGTCCTCTGATGCTGAAAAGTACAGAAGATATTGAAAAAGATCAATTTTGGGATGATTTAGAAGAGTTTTGTTTAACATTAGATGTTAAATCAGCATCTCTTGTAAAGAGAAACTATGAGACTTATGAAGATAGTGCAGAAATTCTTGTACTTTTATCAAAATAGCCACACACATTGGTTTTTAAAAGTTAAGAAGAGGATGAAGAAGCAACTCATCTATACAAAGCCAGCAAGGAGGGTTCAAAATTTGTTCTTTCACCAGGGTGTCCAATTAGACATTTCATGTGGAGGAAAATATGTTATCACAAGCTATGGTTGTAGTAAAGAAAGAAGTTACAATTGAAGATAAACCTCGATAGGTAACTACAGCAAAAGGGGACACATTTCAACTTACTTATGTACTTCAATATAACAATATATATTATCAACATGAAGTAATAAGTTGGTCTATTAATGTCTTTTCAAAAGTCTTGTTGTTTGTTAAGTTTCTACTAATGTTGCAACTATTTCTCATTGTGCATAAGCATGTGAAGCATTGGAAGATTTTGAGAAGAGGAAGATAGTTCAAAGAACTAGTGAATGGTTTTGTTTAAGTGGGTCATGTAATCTAGTTAGTGTAGGATAGGATAGGTTAGGGTAGGTTTTTCATGCAATAAGTGTTCTTACAAAATGTCTTAAAGTAGTTATCTAGCTTAGTTTGTTTCCTAGTTCTTCTTGTCTCAGTGACTATTTTGGAGGAGGTTATAGCTAGTTGGTTGGTTGCTCATATTTCAAATCATTTTTCCAAGGGTGTGAGTGAGTCAAGTTTCTAATTATGGAAGAGAGTCTTTGCATATATTTCCAAAGGTTTCATTGAGTAGCTAAGTCTTCATGACGTCAAGAATGTTATATTCAAAGATGGTGTCTAGTTGGTATTATTTGTAGGTTTCCTGTTGTAATAGTCAATCTTGCAACAACTACTATCTGGTTTGAACAATCAGTCTTGTAGCCAATAATCTTTGATTTAATAGACAGTCTTGCAGCAGCTATTGTGTGACTAAATAATTATTTTACACCAACTACTACACTCTTAGAGGGACCTATCCATTATTCAACAATAAAGGGACCTATTCTTTTAGCTTGTTGTAAAGTTTGAAGCATCTCACAATAACGAATGGTATCATGTTTATGATTTTCCTTTATTCATAACATTTATCATTTTTAGTAATTGATTATTTATGCATTGCATTTTTTTTTCAATTATCATTACTGTCATGATATGCTTCATCTGTGATTTGATGCTACCCTCATACATACATTATCGTTTGAGGAAAAACAACCTTTTAGATGGGGGGAGCACATACATGCCTTGTATTATTGTCATAGACCATTTGAGGATGACTTTTCATGAATATTTTTATGCCATCTCCTATATTCTTGGTCAAAAATATGTAGATAAGAGAGAAAAAAATAGTATGGAATGATAATAGCTTTCATGACTAACTAATGCCTATCCCTTGCTTGAAGACAAGAAAGATTTTAGCTAGGGGGAATGATGAGCCCATAAATTGTCATATCTATATCAATTTAATATAACACTTTACCCCATGGTTTCAATATATTCTCAAGCCATTTCCATATATTAACTTGGTTTATGAACATTAACTATGATAAATGATTTATTGATTAGCATTTCTATGTGTAGCTAGTTAATGCTAAATTGTGATGATTTATTATGATAAGTGGTTATTATTGAAATATAATTATCTTGAAGTGAATAACATATTGTTTTTGAGGTAGAAGGAGAAGCAAGTTGACACTTGTCAATATTCAATAGTTGCAGGAAATGCCAAAAAATTCAAAAGTTAGTTTTAGTAAAATAGGCATATCTCACTCAATTCTTAATGAAATTAAGAACAACTTATGGATTTGGAAAGCTGAAAACAAGGCACAAAAATACCTTTGAGTGGTATAGTTAGTTTAGAATAGTTAATGAAAATTTAATGAACACCATGGATAAAAAGTTGACTAAGTAAAAGGTGGCATGTTTTCAGGCAGCAAAAATCCACTTCTAACTAAATGATTACAACTTCCACATTTCTTAATGAAATTCAGATTTTAAAAATGATCTAGAAAGAAAAAAAAGGAGCATAATAATATGGTAAAGGGGTTTGATCTAATTCATAATAATGTAGGAGAACCATGCATTTGAGTGGACTGCTGAAAATGTGGAGTAGAAAATCGGCACACTTAGTCATTAGTTTTGTAATAAAGCTATTCCTTGTTTAAAGGAATGATGAGACACTTGTTAGAGGTTGTTAGAGAGTCAATAAACTTATATATTTCAAATTGTAATCAGACATTTGAGATAAATTTTTATATGGAGATATATATATATATATATAGTTCTTGCAGCCATTACTATGTATTTAGATTTATTTTCAGCATTGTTATAGTTCATGTTTTGCAATGATAGAATAGATTAGAAAGTTTCATGGTGCATATACTTTGCAAACTTGTTTCAAGTATACATCCTTAGGTTGACAATTTAAATGATTCTTCTCCATAAGAAATATAGCTACTCATTTTGAATGGCCAATCTATGAGTTGTGTTTTTAGAACCAAGTTATTGATCTTATTGGGAAGCTAACAAAACACACAAGGAAAAATGCATAAAAGAAGTATTTGGTTCACTGGTAGGGATGTCCTAAGGAAGAGTCTATATGGAAGTATGAGCAAGAAATCCAAAAGCATGGCCTAAGCTTGCAAGAGCTTATTTCAAGAGAACTTGAGATCAATTCACCCTTGAAGTATGGTGCAAGAGCACTTCCAATACCTAACATTGCAAGCACATCTAGAGGATAAAACACAAAGGGATAGGATAGGATTTGAATCTAAAATATAATGCTATAAATAATGTCCAAGTTGTAAGGCAAGGAGACATTATGTGTGTTATAAACCTAATTGTCTGCCTTAGTCATTTTATGGGCAATTTCTAGGTAGAATGAGGATAAGATAGTCTAGAAGGTTAAAAAATGATTGTTTATTGATTAAGACCTTCTTATAATCCTAGGTAGGGCCTATGATTGAAGTTAGTAAAGGTTAGAAAAATTTGACAACTTTTGCAACAAGTTGTCAAAGTTGTTAATATTGCATAATGCAACTTTTGAATCCCAATGTTCACTGTTAGATTGTTGTGCCTAATTAGGAAAGTACTATTGTAAGTTATAATTATTATTAATAACCCTAAAGTAGTTTAATACTTCTATAAAAAGTACTTAAAGTTAGGGATTATTTGATAAGTTGATGCAAAATTCGTTCTTGCGGTGGTATTGAGTTGTAAGGAATTATGGATTATAATCAGGTTGTAAAAAATATTGGACTTGCTACTTGGTGGACGTAGCCTAGCGTTCGGGTGAACCATGTTAAATCTTGGTGTCTTTTGTTCTTTTTTGTGTGATCTATTATTTTTTGATATTGGGTATATTTGTATGTAATTGATATTTTTGTTTGTGGTTTAATCCTAACAAGTGGTATTAGAATGAGGTTTTTTTCAGTTATCTTTTGCAGGAAAGTCTCATGGCTGAGTGAGACCAATGGTAGACAAGGGTAAGATGAGGGTTGATAGATTTAATGGACAAAAATTTCAGTTATGGAAAATGCAAATGGAGGACTATCTTTATCAGAAGAATTTATGGAAACCATTGGAAGGCAAAAGAAAGAATCATGGATCTATGTCAAGTAGTGAATCGGATCTTTTGGACATAAAGGGACTTGGAAGCATTTGATTATGCCTATTACCATTAGTGGCATTTAATATTACAAAAGTGAAGATGACAGAAGAGTTGATGCAAACCCTAGCAAAATTGTATGGGAATCCCTCCACTTCAAACAAGGTATTTCTCGTGAAGAGTCTATTTAATATGAAAATGGTAGATAGTGGACCTATTACAAATCATTGAAATGAGTTTAATACAATTACTATTCAATTATCTAGTGTGGGTATCAATTTTGAAGAAGAAATTAGGGCTCTCTTGATTTTTTGTTCTTTGCCTAAAAGTTAGAATGGTGGTAATGGTTGTGAGTAATTCTGTTCCTCAATCTAGTACCCTAGAATATGATGATGTGATCGATGTTGTTTTGAGTGAGGAAACTTGTAGGAAAACCTTAGGTGGATCTACATCAAGAAGTGCTTTGAATGCATAAAGAAAGGGCAAAACAACTAAGAGAGGAAGTAATTCCATAAATTATGGGAAATCAAGAGGAAAGCCAAAGAGGAGGAGGTCTCAATTGAGAGGACCAAACAACTGTTGGTACTATAGGAAACTAGGGTATAAAAAGAAAGATTTTTGGAATTGAAAGAAAAATGAAAGAGACAAATCGAATGGAGTCAAGGAGGAAAATGTGGTAAGTAAC
This sequence comes from Cupressus sempervirens, assembly GCA_028749045.1. Lineage (NCBI taxonomy): Eukaryota > Viridiplantae > Streptophyta > Pinopsida > Cupressales > Cupressaceae > Cupressus > Cupressus sempervirens. Next base: position 510,767,528 of record CM053789.1, on the reverse strand, counting down.
AAATTTGAAGAGGGTGCTTTGCTTCTATCTTTAGAAAGTGTCGATGATTCTTTGGTTTAAGATTCTGGTGCTTCATTTTATGCTATACCTCATAGAGGTTATTTCATTAATTATGTCCAAGTAGATTTTGAGCTTGTTTATTTGGGGGATAATGAACCCTATCAGATTGTTGGAAAGGGGAAAGTCAAGATTACATTGCAGAATGGGAATCATTGGCTACTACATGAGGTAAGACATGTTCCAAGGTTGAGTAGGAATTTAATTTCAGCAGGGCAACTTGGTGATTAGGGTTTTGTAGTTACTTTTAATGATAAAAATTGGAAGGTTTCAAAAGGTTCTCTTGTAGTAGAAAAAGGTGTGAAAGTAGGCAGTTTATATGTTTGTATAGGTCATATTGTTCCTTCTACTTTAATTATTTTAGAGAAAGATAGTTGTTGTAGTTGAGTAGAGAGAACAAATAGCCACTATAAATTTTGATACAATGATGTGGCACAACAGATTTGGACACATGAGTGAGAAAGGTATGAAAGTACTTCATTCAAAGAATGTTTAACCAGGTCTGAAATGTGTTAATATGGATTTCTATGAAAGTTATGTGTATGGAAAATAAAAGCGAGTGAGTTTTGTAAAGAGTGGGAAAGAAAACAAAAAGGAGAAATTAGAGCTTGTGTATACCAATGTATGGGGACCAGCTTAGGCATCTTCCCTTGGAGGCTCTCATTATTATGTTACATTTATTAATGATGCAACTAGAAAGGTATGGATTTATTTTCTTAGATAGAAATCTGATGTATTTCAAACTTTTAAGAAATGGAAATGCTTGGTTGAAAATGAGATTGGTAAGAAATTAAAATGTCTCTAATCTAATAATGGTGGTGAGTATTGCAGTCATGAATTTGAAGATTATTGCTCCACTAATGGTATTTGTAGACAAAAAACTATTCCAAGGAAGGAAAATGGAGTAGCTGAATGCATGAACAGGACTATAATGGAGCGTGCAAGGAGCATGAGGTTGCATGATGGGTTTCCCTTACACATGTGGGTGGAGGCTATCAATACTACTATATATTTGATTAATAGAGGTCCCTCTACTCCTTTGGGTTGTGGTATTCCAAAAGAAGCATGGACTAGTAAGAAGGTGAGTTATTCTTTTCTCAGAACCTTTATTTGTGAAGCATTTGCTCATATAGATTCTAAAAATAGAACCAAGCTGGAAGCTAAGTCAAAGAAATATATATTTTTTGGATATGACATGAATGAATTTAGTAGGCTTTGGGATTTTGAAAATCATAAAATTGTAAGTAGTAGGGATGTCATATTCAATGAGAAAGTATTGTACAAAGATCTGTTGCAGCAACATGAGAAGGAAGAAGATGATTATATAGTGTTGGATGATACTCCAACAAATGATGTTCCAGCCATTCCTTATTACGTGCAACAACTACAACAACAAATCCCACACACACTAGTGAATGTTAGATGGTCAACAAGGCAAATTAGACCTCCAAAAAGATTTTCTCCCACTTTGTATTCAATTTTATTTACTAATGTTGGTGAACCTGAATGTTATGATGAAGCAATGTAGGTGGATACTAAGATTCAATGGGAGTCTATGATGAAAGATGAAATGGACGAATAAGACATGATATTTATGTAAGTTTTCTGTAGGTAAAAGAGCTTTATAGAATAAGTGGGTTTACAAGTTGAAAGAAGAGGAAGGGGGTAAGAAAATATTTAAAGCCAGGATAGTTGTAAAAGGATTTTTACTTAAAAAAGGAATCAATTTTGATGAGATATTTTCTCCTGTTGTTAAAATGACTTATACCTATACTATTTTAAGTATTGTGGCTACTAAAGATTTGCATTTAGAGCAACTTGATGTTAAAATAGTCTTCCTTCATGGTGATTTGGATGAAGAGATATATATGGCTCAGCCACAAGGATTTGAGGTCAAAGGTAAGGAGAACTCAGTTTGCAAATTGAAGAAAAATTTATATGGCTTGAAGCAAGCACCTCGGCAAAGGTATCTAAAATTTTATAGTTTTATGCATGAGCATGGTTATCTTAGGTGTCATTCAAATCATTATGTCTACTTTAAGAGGTCAGATGATGATAGATACATTATTTTATGTTCGTATGATGATGATATACTTATAGCTAGGTCTAACATGGATCACATTAAGGGGCTCAAACGCAAATTAGCACATGCATTTGCTATGAAGGATTTGGGGCAGCAAAACAAATCCTTGGTATGAGGACTTGTAGAGATAGGAAGAATAGGAAATTGACACTATCTCAAGTTGATTATGTTGAGAAGGTGTTGCAACATTTCTCTATGGAGAATGCTAAAGCTGTCAACACACCTTTACTTGATCATTTGAAGTTGACCAAGGAGATGTGTCCCAAGACATAAGAAGAGGAGGATAAGATGTCTAAGGTACCCTATGCTTCAATTGTAGAAAGCTTGATTTATGTTATGATATGTACTAGGCCAAATATTGCCCATGCAGTGGGAGTTGTTAGCAGGTATATGAGTCATCCAAGAATTGAGCATTGGAATGCAATTAAATGAATTCTTAGATATCTGAGAGGAACATCCAATAACTGTTTACACTTTGGGGGCTCTACTACTAATTTATAGGGCTATGTTGACTCAGATTTGGTAGGGGATATTGATAGTAGGTAGAGTACTATAGGTTATGTCTTTACTATTGGTGGGGCAGTTGTGAGTTGGGTTTCTAGGTTATAGAAGGTTAATGCTTTATCCACTATAGAGGTAGATAATGTCATTGCTATAGAGGTAGAAAAGGAGATGATATGGCTTCAATTCTTCTTGGAAGAATTGGGACACCCTTAGAAGGATAATAATTTTTTTACAGATAGTCTGAGTACCATTCATCTTGCAAAGAATTCAGCTTTGCATTCAAATATCAAACACATACTGTTGCGGTACCATTTCATTCGATCAGTTTTGGAGGATGGATAGTTAAAGTTGGACAAGATGCATATAGATGAAAATCTAGCAGATATGTTTACCAAGGTAGTGACAAGGGAGAAGTTGAATTCCTCTTCAGCTTTGGTTGGTCTTCTAGACTAAATAGAAATCAATACACATAATAGTCCAGGGTGGTTTGATCTAGTGGTGCCCCATGTGATAGCAATATTGCTACAAGATCTATCTCCAAGTGGGAGATTGTTGTTTAGAGCGCAGATTGATTAGTCTCCAAGTGGGAGATTGTTAGATTGTTGTGACTGATTAGGAAAGTACTATACATACTTGATAATTCTTTGGGGCTAGGGGCATCGCCTTGAAAAAAAAAATTGGGCCCTATTTTATCAAGATTTTGGGTCGACATGTAATTATTAATTATAACCCTAAAGCAATTTAATACTTGTATAAAAAGGGCTTACGCTTAGGGATTATTTGATAAGGTGATGCAAAATTGGTTCTTGTGGTGGTATTCAGCTATAAGAGATTACGAATTATAATTAGGTTGTAATCACTGCATTGTAAAAAATATTGGACTTGCTATTTGGTGGACGTAGCCCAGGATTTGGGTGAACCACATTAAATCTTGGTGTCTTGTGTTCTTTCCTATGTGATCTATTACTTTCTGATATTGGTTATATTTGCATGTAATTATTATTTCTATCTATGGTTTAATCCTAACATTCACAACCACCTTTATCAGTTGGAACTATTCAGGAATGGCATAAATAAGGTTGAGAAACCTTTCTCAAGATAGAAGAGAGGAATCTATTGTAAATATTATTTCAAATCAATAAAATTCTATTGTTTTCCTATTAAAATAGTTTCATAAACTAATTGGACGAAATCATACAAATTCATATGTAATTCTGAAATTTTAAAAAGTTTAATAATGTTTTTATGAAAGATTTGTAAGTGGTTTGAGACTTCAAAGACATAGTGGTTAAGAGAAATCAAATTTTGATTGCTTGCTAGTCGTAGGGAGGCCCGAACTAGGGTTTGAGAGAAAAAATCTCTTTTCTAGAGATTCCACCATGAGAAAAGGATAAGCCTCAATGGAAAGAAAGGGGTTTGGATGTATATTAAGATTATTTATGTCTCAAACTAGGAAGTAGAAGATGTTGGGAGAAAACACTAAACCTTCTAGACAGGCATCTAAATGTGACTATATAGTTTTGGGTTTTAGAGGCAGAACTTGGCCCAGGGGTGGAATAGAACCATAAGAACTTGGACTTAGATGGTTTGACATGTGCCTAAAGTATTCCAATAGGATTGGTTGGAATATGTTTTTAATTTCTTGTGCTTTTAAAAGAGACCTAATTAGCCCCATTAGGCCTAGGAGAGTTTTACAAACAACTTAAGTTGGGAGATTGGTCAAGATGTTTGAACTTGGTAGGGGTTGTTGAATTAAGGATTGGAGAGTTTGAAGGTGTTTAAGACTTTTTGTGGTGGATTTCCAAGAAGTTTTCCTTCACAAATCCTTGGTTTCTCCTTATAGCCGTATTTGGAGTTTTACGTAAGTTGATTTTTGAAGTTCATGGTTGACTTCTGAAGTTCATAGTTGATTTTCCAAAGTACATGTTGGGGGGAATCATGTATAAAAACATTTGGAGGCTACATCTATGGTTGGAAGAAGCCCTATTTCATCCTTTAAAACCTTGACTTAAAGTATGTGTCTTATTAGGCCTCAAGGAGGTGTCTTAGATTTTGAATTTGATCTAGTCTAAGAAGTGTGGGTATTGGGAATCACATAGTGGAGTCTAGCTTTATATGTTTGTTAAAAAATTTTTCAATTATAAGGGAAACACCTTGGGTATATAGAAGGGGACTCTGATCCATATAAGTATTATTTTGTATGCCTTGAATAGAGTACAAGTCAATGAGGTACTAATAAAACACCTTTTAAACTTTTGTATGGTCATGAAACCTAATATGAATTACTTCAAAAAAATTGAATTCAAATGTTATATTCTGAAAGATACTAGGAAAGGTAAACTTGATGCAAAAAGTGATGGAGGCACATTCCTAGGAAATTTCACAAAGAGTAAGGAATATAAGTTATTGAATTCTAACACTGACAAGATTGTGGAATGTGCAAATGTTAGAGTTGATGGATTTGCAAAAATAAATGAAGTGTCATGCAAGAAGGAACCTAAAGATTACAAAAATGTTTTATATGTTTATGAAGGAGAGCCTAGTACCATTCCTAAACCTAAATAACTAGTTAGAGTGACACAAATTGAGGACACTATCGAGTCACAGTAGAGGAGTGTTTCCAAGCAACAATAACCTATTGAGTGTTAGATTATTGTCATTGAGAAATAGGAAGAGAATTCCGACCATAAGATGGATGAACTTATGATACAACTAGAGATACAACAAAAGGGACATGAAGAGATTGAACAAGTTGAACCACCTGAACTACCACAAGAAGTAATAAGGTCTCAACTTGAGTTAGAATTTTTTCAAGGAGAAATCATATAGCAAACCAAATCAATAGAGATAAAAATTTAGAATTTATGACAAGAAATAGATTGAATATGATACATGTTTGTTTTTGTGATTTTGAGCCCAGAATAGTTAAGGATGCACTTTAGAATAAAGACTAGATAAGAGCGATGAATGAGGAAATTGATCAGATTGAAAAGAAAAAAATATGGACACTAGTACCTAGACCAAAGAACAAGAATATGATCGGGAAAAATTGGGTATTAAGAAACAAGATGAATGAGAATTGTGAAGTCACAAGGAACAAGGAAAGACTAGTTTGTAAGGGATATGCACAAGAAGAAGGAATTGACTATGGAGAGACATTTTCTCTATAGCAAGATTGAAAGGTGTAAAAACTTTTCTTGTATATTCTACTTACAAAGGTTTCAAATATGATCAAATGGATGTTAAGTTTTTATTTCTAAATGGTATACTAAAAGAAAAAGTCTACTTTGAGCAACCTGAAGGATTTGTTGAGCCTAGCAAGAGAAATATGGTATTTAAGTTACACAAAGATTTATATGGTTTGAAACCATTGGAAGGGTTTAATGAGAAAAAATATACTCAGAGGGGGGTGAATAAGGATCTTAAACTTTTACTCACAAAAACAAATTACTGATTTCACACTTAATTTGTCTTATATATTAGATCTAACACCAAAACTGTAATACTAAAATTAAAATATAACATCCATGAAAAGTTGTAACACATGACACAAATAAATTGATTACCTAGAAGCACTTCAATGTGAAGGTAAAATTGGGGTGGGGATGAAACCCACAAATCTTCATTGTTGCAACAATAAAGTTAACCTATTAAGCTTACAATATTTGATCATAATAAATGATCTACCCTGTAAGGGGACTACCATGTTAAAATCTTTAATACTATTAGGTCTCACCATGTTAAATGATTTTACACTTACAATCAAATAAGGACTTTGTTAGGAGATTTACAAATTGACCTATTAGGATCTCTTTTTTAAGAGATTTTCCCTAACTCAATCTATTAAAATAGATTCAATACCTGACCCTTAGTTGTATCTGAAAGATAATTTTGGATCTCCTCTACTCAATGTCTCGATCTCATCTCTTAATTTGATATATTGTTTAGTCCTACACTACATAGATTACTCCATATGATCTCCTTTCAAACTTAGTCTTTCTTGCTTTATTTTTTTCATGTTCGCTCATTCACTTGTGCATTGATCCATTAATTACCTCTACCTCTCTCACACATCAATCCTTCATAGTAATGATCCTAGGGTTAGACCCCTCTTTAAATAGACAATCTTCAAAAGTTCTGGATCATAATCAACGGTTCACAATTCATCCCTTTTGTTGTTTCCCTTCTAATTTTCTAATTGGTTGATCTACTTTCAAAGGATCAATACCTTCTATAATGACACATAATATCCATATTAAATATCTCCAAAATCATTAAATATTCTATAGAAGTTAGACAAAAATGTTTTACAAAGGTGTTTGTCTGATTACAAACTCATACCACAAAACTAGTTTTCTTGGCATCTAAATGTTTTGACACTTGGTCATAACTAACATTTGTACTGGTACTCATCTTCTACACACTTGATCTATCTTTTTCACTTGGAAAAATATATCTTACAATTTACTCGGTTGCAACTATGTAAGCTCGACTTCTATATGCACTTAGTCTGAATTGGGGTGATTGACAATCTTTGAATTGCTTAGCATGTGATGCAAAATAAACAAGTCCATATATGCTCAACCTTTACTAGATGAATCGATCATAGTGATGACCATTCGACCTTGCATATTAAATTATAAAAATTTGATGAGTTCATGAGTTTAATTTGGTCATCAAATGAGGAATATTTTGAGTGGTTTAAAATACACTTGTAAGGAGGAATAAAGGAGATCAACAAGTACCCTCCAAAATGTTTAGCGTAATAGTCTAGAAAGTAGTTAAGTATTTTCTACAGTGGTCATTATTTTGGAGAAATGAGCTAACAACTATCACAAGCTTGAGCTAGTATCCTCTACAATAAACTCAAAGTAGAAACATAGTAAAATAAATGTTTTGGTGAAATAAGGAATGCATTTTGTCTTATCTTATAAGAAGAATCAAATATCCAAATGAAAAAATCACAAGTGTCTCCTTTAGAAAAAAGCTTATTTTTCCCTTATTTTTGTAAAAATTTGGCTCAACGTTCTAAAAATATGTTCCAATTTCAGGCTCAAAATAGTAATTCTAGGTGAAATGAGAAATTCATAAAGTCAATTGTAGAGAAATAGTTGAAATATAAGTATTATGTAGGTCTTGAACCTACAAATTATAAATTATTTTTTGATAGGGATAACGTTTGTATTTAATAGAAATATAACTTGGATTGAATTCTCTCCAATGTGAAACTCTTCCATATTTTGAATGAATTAAACTAAGGGTCTCTTCATTTAGTTCATTATTATGATATATGTAATCTTTTTGTTTATGTTTTGATTCAAGGAATCAATTCAATGTTTGATTAAAATTACAAATTGGTAGAACTTGCACAGGGATTATGACAAGTATTGTGCATTGGGTTTATTGATGATAAATATTTTAAATAAATATTATTCTAGATTTCTATTTATCATTTGAAGTTTTCCATTTTTTATTTTTTTTTCATGAAATTAAGTCCCAAATAGAACAAGGTACTAATCATAGATGGCAATAGTTTTATGATTAGTATTTTGTTCATTTTTACCTATAACTTGTTACAAATTTTTGAAATCATGTAGAGTCAAAATAATTTAGGTTGATGTATGTTTCTATCATCTTAAGTTCCAATTAGTTGAGGATCACTAAGGAATTATTTGTTCTTGAATATCCTCCCTTTCTTTTGACCCATTATATATGAGATTTTTTTCTTTATTTTAATGTTATTTACAAGTATGGTTTGAAGATTTTATGTCACGCCCAAAATTTTAGGGAAAAACACAACTACATAATTTTATTTATTTTGAATATCAGACCTAGGTTACTTATAAATTGATATTTAACATGTTTCAATTTAGGTTATGGTCATATAAGTATTCAAGATGTATCCACATAAGGTCTACATGAAAATTTGTTACATTCACTAAGTATATAACATCTGGTTGCTTAGTAATAGGTCAAATATTTTTTAATGTACTACTTGTTATGTTGACTAGAATACCAAGATGTTCTTTGCAATGATTATACTAACCTCTTAATTTCATTGTCCAAAATTTATAGAGTTAACTTTCATTACTCACTAATGTCATTACCCTACTTGAAGGCAAAACTTGAATGGTTGAGTTAGAATGATTAGCACTCCTCCCTCAATGATTAAAATAATGAGCCTCGCTAAAATGTTAAAAGTCAATTCTTCATAATCCTATTCCACACTAAAACTTACTACAATCTTCTCGCATTTTTATCATGGTGAACACTTACATATAATAAGGCATATGATGACTAGGCTTGTATTGGTATATTTGACTAAACCTTAACTACACTATATAAAATCAAATTATATAAGGGTAACTTCCTAATAGCATTTGGGTCAAGGCTAGGTAAATCTCAAGTTATATAAAGCATATTTAGGGACAATGACTGAGGAGGTGACATGTATATTATGCACTATAGTGGTGATATACATGAACTAACATTTAGTATTATCACACGAACACGCACACACACACACATAGACACACACATACATGCGCACACAAATGCACGTGTGCATGCGCGCGCGCACACACACACACACATTCACATTATAGGAAACTACCATGTGCATCATACAATATAGCCACCTTGTTGCATTTTATTTCCATTTTAATTTATGTGTTCCTAAATGCAAGATAATCTAACTAATTAAAAATAATAAACTTATACATATCTACCTTAACTTTTCTAATGGTGTACCTTTTTATACAATATTATGTGTAACATTTACATACATATTTTATTTATCTAATACTATAAATTTTTTATGTACATTAAATATAAATAAATTATATAGGATTCAAGTATATACTAATAAAATTTAAGTATACCTCCATAACCTTTAAGTTAGTTTATGCTATCTCATCCTATATAATAAAATGATAATATACTAGCTTTTATTAATTTTAAAACTCACAACAGTTAAATACTAACTAAATTACTAATTGATTTATACTAATTAATTAACAAGTACAACTAATTATTTAATCTCTTTTTTTTATCAATAAGAGGCCAAAGCCAAGATTGATTATTATGTGTTTTTATTAATTATTATTGTTTATTTATTTAAATCGAGTAGATTTGAACCCAAGACCTCTCATATAAGAGGCTCACAATTTACCATTGTGTTGTAGGCTCTTACCTAAATTATTTCATCTATAATTAACTAACCCCTTTACTATTTAATAATGTACTAACAATCTATAATTACTAACATACCAACTATTACTAAAATCCCAACTTATTAACATAACCTACTAACACCTTCTCTCCTTTCCCTTACCCACATTACATACCTCCTTTTTCTAATACTAACTATTATCACAAACACTTGAATACACATTATCCTAAATCCTAAACTACCCAACCAATTCTATAATGCCACTTACTCCCATAAGATTATAATACTAACCCCTAACATCTATCAACTACTAACTTTTTACCCATTATCCTAAACTCTAACTTTTCCCATACCCCATCCAAGCATCATCCTTACACTTTACCTATTTAGGCCCTACCCAAATCTCCTTAGCAATTCTACACACTTCTCTAGGTGGTCCCATGCCTTGGGCACTGGTTATGGTATAACTTATTTAGACCCATAGAAATCCATGCCCTCATGTTGTAAAAATATGACATGCCATCCCATGTATGTTGATTTCATGAGTACACATGAACCCACAACATAGTATAATTTGACCAAGACTCTTTGTTGTGTTGTGCACAAGTCCCTTTAAAGTTTGATTAAAATCTATTTAGTATATAGTGAATGAATTTCCTATACCTATAAAAACCTTTTCAATTTTCTTTATATCTATATTAAATTTTATATATATCTTACCAAAGGGACATTTACAATTTTATTGAACTCCTCTTTCATATTTTATTGTATTTAATATTTTACTTTAGCTATAATTTCTAATATTTTCACAAATTGTTTGTCAAATAGAAAACATTCAAATTTATTATCACAATTTTCCTTATTAAACATTTTTTCTTTAATCAATTTTCACCTTTTCTTTTTCTATTTTTTGTAAAATAAAATATAATCTTCAAAAAATTTCAAATTCATATCATATGTGAATAGAGAGAGAGAGAGAGAGAGAGAGAGAGAGAGAGAGAGAGAGAGAGAGATTAAAAAACTATTATAATAATATTTATATGTATACACATAATAAAAATGACTAACATCAAAATAAAATAATACCAAGTACTTGTATATTTTTATGTCAATTAGTCAAGTGTTGTCATTATATTAAATTCTTAAATAGTAAATTTCAGTTTCAATTGAATTAATTTTTTTGCATAAATACAAGAAAAATAATATTATAGACTTTATAATTATAAATTTAAAATTATGTTAATATATTATGAATAATATAGACTATAATTTAATTATATGTTTAGCTAATTATATGTTATCATATTATAAATTTAAATTCTATATATTTTCTTTAATTTTTCTTATAAAAAAATTGTCCTTCTAAGAATTATAAATACATACCATATGTGAATAAAATAAAAATAAAAATAAGAATGCTAGTAAAATAGTTAAAATAATTTTTTGTATGTACACATACATAATAAAAATGATTAACATCAAAATAAAATTACATTAAGTAGTCTTTATTTTTATTTCAATTAGAGAAAAGTTTTCATTATATTAAACTTTTAAAGAGAAAATAAAATTAAGATTGAACTAATTATTTGTGTCCATAAATATAAGAAGAAAATAACATAATAGACTTCCACAACTAATGACTCTAAAATCATTAACATCAAAATTGCATTAGAAACTTTCATATTTTATTTTATTAGAGAAAAAATATTATCAAATGAAATAGAAATAAGTAATAAGTTTTTTTTACCAAATATAATATTTCAAATTTATAATTATGTTAATTAATATATTACTGATATCAACTAAAGATTATATAATATTTTACTATAGTTTAATTACATGTTTAGGTTATTGTATATTATCAAATTATAAATTATAAATTCAATAGATATATAATAATTAAAATAATAATATATATGTTGATCTCATTTTAGTTTTCATAAGGCTGTGACAAAATACTTAAGCCATTATCTAGAAGAAAATAGTGCAAGTTGAGTGCATAGTGTATGTTGAGCATAAAACTCCAAACAATACACATCAAACAATATGATAGTTAGTGTTGAGCACTAGTAGGTGTTGAGCAATCAATGTGTGTTGAGTCATTCAAGTGTTGAGCCAATAGAAGGAATTGAGACGAGTGATTCAAGTGCCAATTAAACAATGAGTGTTAAGCTATTTAAAATCTAAGTTACAACATTAAGAGCACAGTGAAGGTCAAGCATTAGAGTCTTTGGACGAAGAGTAACCAATTAAAGACATAGTTATTTGTAATGACACAAACTACCATGCAAACCATTTTTCACTAACATAAACATTATTTTTTGATTGTAGAAGATAAGGATCAAGTCATATTGTGAATCTGTATGCCATGCATATAACCAATTACATAAGGGAATGAATTAGGCATCAATATAGATCAACTAGAACTATCGATTTTGGCATAGCCCATTTCCACCTATGTTTATTAAAGGAAGGAAAACCCTAAAAAGTTTGTGTGTGTGTGTGTGTGTGTGTGTGTGTGTGTGTGTGTGTGTGTGTGTGTGTGTGTGTGTGTGTGTGTGTGTGTGTGTGTGTCTATGTCTGTGTCTGTGTGTTTGTGTGGAGATGAATGCTAAAGTGCAAAGAGAGTATTCATGGTGGCTATGGAGTCTATGAAAAAGTTATGCAAAGCATAATCAATCTAAGAGGAATAGAGACAAGAAGTGAAAGGTTAAAGAAAGATAGATCTAATCAGAAGGACCAAGAAACAACCAACAAAGAGAAGATATGACATTAAGCAATAGAGTGCTAACTAAAGGATCATGGTGTTGAATCATTCTAACAGGCCATACAGAGTAATTCTCTTAATAGAGTAGTCCTAATAGGTTGTTGTAAATCTCTTAACTAAGTGCTTACTTATTTGTGAGTTAAAATTCTCTTGCAAGGTGAGACCTAACAGTCTTTGTAAGCTTTTAATAGGGAAGACCCCTCACAAGGTAGATCCTAGTTTATGATCAAACACTTTGTAATGATAATTGGTTACACTTTACAATTGCAGTAGTGAAGATTTGTGGGTTTCATCGCCACCCCAGTTTTACCTTCTCATTGAAGGGTTTCTAGGAAATCGATTTATTGTGTTATGTATTATTTATTTTATTTTAAGGATGTGATACATGGTTAAGTAATTTTAGTCTATATGCTAAATTATGAGACATATGATGGTGATATGTTTTAGAGGAAAAAGTTTTAAGTTTTCATTCACCACACCCCCCCCTCAAAACATACTTTTACATTGTTATTTCCAAAAATTGGTATTAGAGCTAAGTTCTCTTCAAGATTGATAGATTTGGAGGTAAGATCTTGAAAATGGAAGCCTACAAATTGGGAAAGATTGTTGAGGACCAAAATATTGAAACACAACTTACCCAACATCAACTCAAGGAAGAAAGAGATGAACTGCAACATTCATTAAATAGAAGGAAGGAGATGGTTACTCAACAAGATGACACTCAATATCAAGAAGTAGACACTAATGGACTATTTGAAGATGGAATCTTAGGAGAGTTTGATGCAACAATTACAGATCTGATCGAGAAGAATGGTGACCTAAATGAATAAGTCAAGAATCTCAAAAGGGAACAAGAAGTAAAATCAATACTACTATGTGAGATGGAAAAAATGAGAACAAAATTTGAGGAAGATAGAACCATGATTGAAGAAGTCAAAAGACTTCTATCTAATAGATTTGAAGAGAAGAAATCAGATGTGCAAAGTCTTACAAACATGCAATTGGATATAATGGATCACTTGATGATTGAAAACCAAGAATTGAATAGGAAATACATTGAGATTACAACTTTGGAAACACATAATAATCTATTGCACAATGAATTGAAGACTAGGAAAGAAAAGCTTAACAAGTCTAGTGAAGCCACCAAGTACTTTGAGAAACTAATGGAATCACCAAGATCAAGCAATGACACTACTAGTTTAGATTATTCCACAACTAAAAAAAGAGAATAATCTAAAAGTGGTGAACAAAGGAATAATAAGGGAAAGAACATCAATCCCACTTGTCATCACCATGGAAAATTGGGTCACACAACAAATGTTTGCAAGAGAAAAAATAGAAATTAGAACCCTAAGTAGAAATTCAAGGACACTATCACAAATGCAAGAAGCAAGTACATCAGGCACATGAATGTAGGACCAAGACTACCAATACTTATAAATTTGAAGGCTATTATTACAACTATCAGAAGTATGGACACAAGGAATACGAATGTAGATCCAGATCCAAGTGGACATCAAACAAGTAAACAAATGTAAACCACAGTGGAAATTCAGATGATTGGGATTACAACACAATGTACAATTTTCTATTGCCAAGAGTATGGACACATTCCTAAAAATTGCATTACAACACACTCTAGAGGTAACTACAATAGATGGTTAAATGAGATTGTATGCTCTAGTTGTCTCAAGATTGGTCATATTAGAATAAATTGTTCAACAAGGTCACCAATGTTGAGAAATGAATTCAAAAAGGGAAAAGAAAAGTTTGGCGTTAAAAATGTGAAGGTATTGTTGAGAAAGACATGGAAAAAGAAGGAAGATTGTAGTACATCAAGTGCAAATGAGATCACTTGATCCAATGGATTAGGTGATCACATCACCCCCAACTAGGAAATCAAAGGTATGTGTGGAACTAATATTTGAAAATTTATATTATGCATCACTTCCAAGAATCTAAGATCATAAAATATTATATATGGATGAATTAAGATGAAATGAAGTGATTAGAACCTAGAGAAAATCTATAATTTTGGTGTTTTCTATGTTGTTGTTGAGCATGGAAAGTATTACAGTTTCTATCAAGTATGAAAGGAATTGTAGTTATAGTTGAGTTAAGGAAAAATGGCAGCGAGTGTCAAGCTTTTTATGTTAGCCGAGTGAGTTGGAAATCCTATATTGGCTGAGCTTATAGTTGTACATGAACTAAGAAATTAATGTTGAAAATGAAGGGTTATATAGTCAATTTTTGACTCAATAACATTTATCAAAGTTTGAAGAGCACGAAGAGCACAAAGGCGATTGGTGAAAAGAGGTTTCAAGTGTTTGTGTACTAGATTCAACTATTATTTGACACCATTCTATGGATTTGAGAGGTATTTAACTAGTGTCAAGTTGTTGCAAGCTAGAGTTGTTGTTGCACCAAAAGATCAACCCGTTACTACCTGATACAACCATTAGACTTATACAACATAGGAGGCAATTAAACTATCATGAATCCTAAAGGGGAATGTAGGCAATTAGTCCAATAATTTCCCCCTCAGTATTACTCAAGGATATTTGAACCTATGACCAAGCTTTGATACCACTTGTTACAAGCTAGAGTTGTCATTGCACCAAAAGATCGACCTGTTAATGCCTGATACAACCACTAGACTTATACAACACAAGAGGTAGTTAAACCATGTCACAAATCCCAAAGTGGAAAGCTGGTAATTCTAGTCCAACACAAGTTATGTTGTTTGGTTTTTGCAAACCCTAGGAAGTTAAAAATAGCAACTAGATATTTTTCTTTTGTTAGGAAAGAGGGGAAAGAGTTTTTTCATGTTCAGTTGATAAGTAATAATGTTAGGCAACCCCCATTTTGCATCATTCCTAAAATTGCATACAAAGGAGACTCTTCTTGTGCACTATCTATGATACCACCAGAGGTCCTGATGACTTGGTATGTGCATTATTGTTATACATGTAAAGTTGGTGAAGTAGGTGACATGGAAATCAGGGATATCTATAGTAAACTATGTGAGAATGGAGTTTTAAAGGAGGAGAACAATGTTTTGGAGTGAAAAGGGTTAACACATGCCCTAGACTTTCCGTAAGTTTTTAAAATAGAATGGATCAAAATTTTCTTATGTAGGATACATCACAATAAAATTTGGTTAGAGAATGGACCACTTGGGATTACCAAAGGACTATGAATAGAGTATTAAGGTACCCTACCCTAGATAGGCTAAAGAGCATGTGAAGTGATGCAAAGGAGGTCATTGAAAAGAATACAAGTGTTGTGTGGAACAAGAGAGGGGTGTCAATATAAATAATATTAGATCCCCTAGTTTCCTTTGTAGTCAAAGTGATAGCACACAAGTTCTTTTAATCAAGTCAACTAAATATTGTTTCTTGTAGGGTAGTGGATTTGGGTTAAAAATTTGTGAATTTAGACCATTCTTATGACCTTGCCAAATTAAAACTACAAAACCTATCAAAAAAGTTGGGGGGCATTAGGAAAGCCAAAAGTACATCTTTTAAGTTTGGTTCTTTAATTGTTTGCATATTTTCTATGTGCAAAATATATTTCCTACTTTTGGTAAAGTGGTATGGAAGTCAAATATGCTACTTGCCCAATATATTTTAGAGCTTATTGAGCAGGTAGGAAATAACTTTGAGTCAATGATGACTAGTTATTTTGAGGATTTTAAGAAATCCATGAAGTAGAGAATGAGGATTCATGTATCTCTAGTAGAACAACATTACACTGATGTGTGTTTCTTAGTAGATACATATTACACATATGTGCAAGTAGCAATACCTAGGGACGGATGGTTAAAACCGTTGCCATATGAAATCAATGTTGAGAGGCCTCTACAGTAATCACTACTCTACTTGTAGAAGAAATTGATAATGATGCAACATCCTTTTAGAACTATGAGGAAGTAAGCCACAATCCCTCTTCTAATATTGGCAACTTGTGTGATAATATCAAAACCAATGCAAATTTGGCTTGTTTTACACATGTTGGTTTTGATAAGCCGAGTGTAGATAAAAATAAGGTTGAAGGAACCATATATGATATCATGGCTAAATTTAAAACTACTCCACTAGAGATTACTGACTCTTTACCCAAACATCTTTATGACAGAGTCAAGAAAAAATGGCAATACAATTTGACCACTGAAAGATGAATAAGAGAGGCTACATTAGTTCAAGTGATGCCTTCTTTGGATAAGAAAATGATGGTTAAAGCCATAAATAAATATAATGGGAGATTTTCCCCAAGGTATTGAGCATTTACCATTTTGAAGAAATAGGTAGAATATGTGGTTTTTGAAAACAATTGGTTAATTATGTATTATCTTTGATGTTACACAAAATGTCATATATTTTCCAGTCAGTGACTAACAAGTTCACTCAAGCAACAAAGAGAAGTTCATAGATGATTGAGTGTTAACTGAGCTCACTTGGTTAATGAAGGAAAAGTTGGATGGAACCATTATTAACTGAGGTCACTTAGTTACCAAAGGAAATTTGTGAAGATGTAGTGTTAATAGAGTTTACTTGGTTAACACAAGGAAAATCATTTCTAAGTTAGTGTCTACCGAGCAAGGTCAGCTAATGAAGAATTTTCTTGTTTTGGCATGTTGAGCTCAATATTTATTTATTTTGGTTCTAGCCAATGAAGGAGATGGATATTAATTATTCTAAGTTATACTCAATCAACTTGACAATGTGTATAATATAAATATAAGGTCAAATTGAGAATTGAATGTGTGAAAAAAAAATAGAAGAATTAATGATGCTTAGAAGAAGAGAATTATAAGGATAAGAAAAATATCATTATGGAGCTGCAAAGATGCATTTGATCAAAAAGGATCAAGTATACAAGCCAAAATTAAGATCTATAATCAAAAATTTAATTGTATCAAAAATTAGGTCATCTCATTGTTACTCTCTAACCATTGTAACAGTGATCTAAATCTTTTAATAGAGTTGGCTTAATATATATTTGTAAATCCTATAAAAAGGTGGAATTTCTAGATTGAAGTTTTTAAAGACCTCTAAAAAGGCCACTCCTAATAGGGTTACACCTAACATTGTGTTTTGTAACCTTTAACAGGGTTGACTCCTAACAGGGTTCACTTGAGAAGAGTGAAAATCAGTAACTAGTTGCAATTGGTAGGTTTTCCCAAATTGGGTTTCCACCTTAAATTTTGATGTCACTTATTATTTATTTTATGTGTATGTAAATAAGTTAAGGTTAATTATGGGTAATATCTTAAATATTTGCACGTTAAGCATTTGCAGACTTATAACGTTTACTAGTGTAAGCTAAGTGCCTATGTGTTTACAGAGCATTAGTATTTTTAGTGATGTTTATGTTTTGTGTTGAAACCTAAGGGATTTGGGATTTATTTTAGTGGTAACTAATTCACGTCTCCCCTCTCAATTACTCCTCTTATATTTCCAAAAGTGGTGAACCAAAGCACATTACTTTTGAAAGTCATTTATGGACTATCCACCAAGAATGTAGAGAAGAAAGAAGATGGTGAGGAATAGGAGCCTGAGAAAGATTATGAAGAGAAAGGTAAACAAGAAAAAAAGGTCCAAGTATAGGATGGTAATGTGGAGGGAACTAAAGGAACAGAAAAGGAGGTTATAGCTGAAGAAGAGTAGTAAGATATATAGGATGTACAGGTGTTGAGTGGTAGTCCCCCACATGCAAACCAAGTGAGTAAACATGACCCACTATGCATCAAGGATGTTCTAGAAATAACAACACATAATGTTAATCCTTTGACTGAGGAGGATTTGAAGAAAATATTGCAAGACTCCACCAATGTAGCAATATTATGTATCAACTATATATTGGTAAGTGTGGATGAGATTGAGAAGGTAGAACTTATGTCTACAAGGGAGAAACCACAAGACACATAAAATGTGCCTCCATAAACCAAAGAGGTGAAGGAAAAGGAATCATCAGATAAAAGTTTAAATATTAACAAGAAAGTTGATATAACATAGACACTATCTATAATGCCAACAATTGACAGTCAAATGAAAGAGGTAGAAGCACAACAAACATGTATCTATGTGCCAAGCCTAAATAGTTTAGGTTTCCTAGCTTTAGTTATTATTGATAAGGATGGAACATAAGTACATAAGGGTCAGGAAGCAAGTCCTGTACCTATTCCACCATCATAGGGTGAAGTTTAGAAGGAAGGAGACAAAACTGAAGAGTTGAAGTTGACTGTTGAATCTGAGGAACAAATTGCAATATAGACTCTAGTTACATTACTAGTTTCTACACTCTTCTTAGCAGTCGCACTCTTCAAAGACCAAGTACATATGCCACATCATTATGGATATCAAGGCCAAGTCCTAGCACACCAAAGAGTGTTGAAGCTACACCATATGGGGATGTCATCTTAGATCAAGTGATTGAGTTACTCAAGTTTGATCTAAATACAATCACTATTGAGGAGATGAGAATTCTATAGGAAGCTCTACAGAGGAAGAAAATACAAGAAATACTAAGAAGGAAGCACAAGAAAAGAAATTATTACATGAAATTAAAGATATATTCATTGACGCCTTCAGCCTCCCAGAAACTCATGAAGATTAGCCTATCATTAAGAAACTTATCAATATTGTGGACAAGGTAAAGGATCAAGACCTAGATTCTAATGTCAAATTATTAGAATGGTCAGAAAGAAAAATTCATACAAAGGTATTGGAGAAGATATCTAGTGTTATTGCACTAAGACAAGTTGATCTAGCAACCAAAATGGATAGTGTGAAGAAGGTGTTAGAGAATATTTTCTCTCTATACAGAAGGCTATACAACATTGATCTATTCACCAAGGAAAATCAATAGGCCATTGATCAGCTATAAGGAGATTTGCAACTCACATGTACTAAAGTAATACCCCAAAATTGGCACATTGCCATGATAACCAATTCTAGTCTATTCAATCAATCCTAAGTCCCTTTTTACTAGGAAATTATAATTCTAATACTTACTACTTGACCTAAGTGTGTATTGTAGAAAACCCTAATTTGCATTAATCACACTCCTTATTTAATTCCTAAGTATCGACTCAAATTAGCTACATTAAACCTATTGATTTAATTTAATTTAATCATAAGTGTTCATACTTTAATCAAATTAAAATTACTCCTTTAGCTAATAATACAAAGGAATTAAACATATTTAATTTAATAATGTCCAAATTTTAATTATTGAAAATATTTATTCAATTAATTAAAGTTTATGCATTTGTGAGGTCATATCTCATTTTATTAAATTAAATAATCTCTCCAAATCTTCTCTTCAGTTCTAAAATGGAAACTTTGACTAAATATCTCTCAAAGTGGAATTAATTTAGTTAACTCATTCTCACACTTGTGTGTAACTCAGTTAACTCTTCATCACAGTCATATTTGAAATAGTTAACTTCACCTGCACAAGGAAGTTTCCATTTCAACTAAGTCTCACCTTCAATCTCGACTATCCATCTAAGTTGATCTTGATCATCGATCAATTCTACAACTCTATTTAAGAAGCCTTCAATTCCTCATTATAGAGGTTAAATGTTTATTGTGTTGAACTTATTCTAGAATATGCACTGATTCAGTTCATATTTTCATAGTACTCATGCATTTTAGTATTAGAATATCATTTAGCTTAATCTAATGCATACATATAGATTAAATTATCTTTATTATTTATAGATTAATACATGCATTTTATTTAGAGTAATTTGAATTTTCATATAACTTGATAAAAATCCTTCATACTAGGCGTCTAGTTGCCCACTTCTCACTTAGAGAGAAAAGGAAAAATCCTTCTAGTTAGAAGGCAATAGATTGCACTGTTGGATTACTCAGATGAACCATTCAATGTTTATTCCAGGCTAATCTCTTAGGTAATGACCGTGTTGATGTGTGTGTGAGGATATGAGGCCTATATTTCACATATAAATTTTTGGCACCCACTGTGGGGTGGAGAAATCAAATTTTCTAGCCTCATCTACTCCATTTTCTACATTTTTAATGATTCTGTCATGTTCATCTATACAATTTTCTAGATTTTTGCACTAGAAATCTCATTTTTGTGTGAAGAATTGAAGATTTCACCTCTTTCACAACACCTCCTTGTGCAATAAAGTGTATAAATGTGTGGTTTCTTGTGCAGTGCACATCATTTTCTCGTATGGGCCTATGCATGATTTCACACAAAATTTTGTAACAGCACATGCAAAATATAGTTTTACAAAATTTATTTTATCATTATGTTTGACTAATAGTATTTTTTTGAAGCATTTTCATTTGGATTTATGGTTTTTCTATAGCTTAACAATGGTTTGTAGGATGCTTGATGAAGACACCTTTATCAAAACACTTGAAACATGTATTGACTATGTGATTGCAAGACGCTTGTCAAAGATCGCATGTTGAAGACTTATTTCAAAACCACTTAAATGTCATGTATTCTTATTATTTTTTACACATACTATAAATAGGGCTTGTGAACTTTGTGGGGTGCAAGACAGGGGAATAGGGGATTATGCTCTTTACTACTTGGAAGTGATGCCCAAGAGTAAGTTAGAAACCTAGAAGCCTCTAAAAGATGGTACCCAAGGGAGGCAAGCAAGTTAGTGGTTCTCCTATAGGAGTCTTCTTTATGAAGGGATGATGATTTCCTTTTCAGGAATCAAAATCTTGAAAAAGGATGAATTGGGATCAATTAAGCTAACTCAGTGATTAATGTGTCTTTTGTGTTTGGGAAAGGTGATGGGGTAGAGGAGTATGTTGTTTCCCCTTGAGGAAAATTAGAAACTTGGACCCTTATATCTGAACCACCAATTTGAGTCAAATTTTAGAGGGCCTACCAGAGTGATCTAGCCTCCAGGAATGACCCAAGTGAGCACACTCCTTTTGCCAGAGATTCCAACTCACTATAATAAAGAAGATTTGTAAAGAAAAAGACTCGAAAGCCATGTTAATTTCTTCCTCTTGATTCTTGATATCACATATCAAGAGGAGGCTTTGTCTATTGCACTCGTTAGCACTAGCCCCATTCTTGCTAGTCAAGTGTGTGCACTTTTAGATGCTAGTGTGAGTTGTTGGTCTTAACTTCTCTTGCAAAGCCACAAAGGATTAATATGAACAAAAGCCATGTAAAAACTTCTTAGTTATTTTCTACTTGTTTCACCTCTAAAAGGGGGCATAATATTTATGCAAGGAAGGGGAAGAATCTCTCCTATAGATCCTCACCATAGGCATGTACCTAGGCATTGGAAGGTGGTATACGCACTTGATCCCTACCAAAAGGGTGTTCATTTAGTGTATATTTTATTGAGCCCTTGGAATACACCAAAAATATGGGTGCCCTCTAGTGGGGTGACACAGCTATGTGAGGTGAACACATGCACATAATATGTGAGACAAAGGTTTTACCATCTCTACCATTTTGGTTATAGGGATAAAGTTTGTTTGTTATTGAGTCTTTAAACTTGTCCAAATTTTTTAAACAAATTGAAGGTCAAGACTTCCTCATCCCTCTGAGTTGCTTTTCTCCTTGGTTGGATTGTTTGCGACTACTATTTTCTTCCCGTGTCTATCTAAAAATAAACCATCTTTATGAAAACTACAATGTTATTCAAAAATTGAAAACCATCTTGCTACCTATCTAAAATCTATTAAAAAAACCAACAATATATCGAGAACTATCTAAAACTTGCAAAATCTCTTCAAAATTTTGTCTCAGTTGTCAGTCTAGTCCACTTCTCACACCCAGTTTGTGAAATTTTGCATGAGAACCTTTTTAGTCATCATTTCTTCATGCGGCCCTATCCAAGTCCTCATGTAGTCCTCTGTAAATCTCTATGTGAGATCTTGCAAATACTATCTTTTTATGTTAGAATCTTGTCCTTTTGTCCATTTTTCAACTCCTCAAGTGGCTCTGTGCAAGTCCTTGCATGAGAAAACTGGTCCAAATTTCTATTCTGAAAATTTGCATCCTTCTTAGTACTTCCTTGCATGGTTCCCTATGAATCTTCGCATGAGGTCTTGTCTTGAAGACTATCAAACTATTCTATTAGAGATATCTATGCTCTAAGTCTGGCTTGAATCTGCAACATTTTACCACTTTTCTATCTGCAAATAGTGTCAAACAATGACTTCTTTCTTAGCTAACAACTTGTGACTTGTACACAAACTATTCTTGTTACTTGTCTATCTTGTTCTTGCCCTCTTTTGTTTGTCATAATTTGTGTCATGATAGTCATAATCTTTGTCTATTCTATCCATTACTTAGATGACTCATACCATAGTACACAACACTCTTATCTACCTTTTTTGAGACTATGTTCTAGTGTTATCATTGTCTAGGCTTTCGCTTCTTTTCCTTATCTATGACTGTGGTAAAAAGAAGCAGAAATGTGTTTTATCCCCTTAGACTTAGATGAGGTAGAGCTAGGGGTCATCATCATGGTAGAGGTCACTTCTTAGCTTATACATGACCTGTGTCTAATTCATCTAGTGAGCAGTCTTCACAATCTCCTTCAACTATCAGATCACCTCGTGTTCAGAGAACGTTCTCTATAAACTTGCAACAAACTAGGAACTCCTTGTATCAAGAGGATCTCAAAACTAACAAAGGTCATATTCTCTCTAGACAACATAGCTGAATTCTTATTTAGAGAACCTTTTCAACCAAAACACACTGAAACTTATCACTTTCCTACAATGGTTGATTAAGAAACTGAACATGGAGAATATAGTAGAGACCAAGATCAACATAGGAATGAATGACATAAGGAACCTCTATTTTACTAATGAGAATGAAGAAGAGGTAGAAATGCTTCCTGAGCATATCAAAAAATATCATAAAGACAAAAACTTCAAGGTCATGGAAATCTTTCTTAACGAAGAGAAAGGGAAATACCTTCTCAAACTTGCTCAAGAGGGAGCCAAGCTACCTCATCAATTTAACATTGAAACTAACATTACACCTGAAGAGGAAACTAAAACTTCCAAATTGCAAAAAAAACTAAAGATCATACAAGAATAGTTAGACCAAATGATGAATGATAAAAACAAATCTACAAAAACATACACCTTAGACACTCTTTGTCCATTTCCTTTTGACAAGAGTATAGACATGTCTCCTTTTCCAAAAGGAGTTGAGTTACCTATATTTGATAAATACTTTGGAACTACCAATCCCTAAGATCATTTGTAGGAATTCAGAACCTTGTCTATGGAATTTATACATAATCAAACTTATCTCATGCATCTATTCCCAAGAAGTCTAGTTGTTTAGGCTATGGAGTGGTTTTCACACTTGCCTACTAGTATCAAAATATTTGATGAGATTGCTAACGTTTTTGTCCAATAGTACTCTCACAATATACAAAACCATGTTAACATTCATGACTTGTGTAACCTTAAAAAAAATTTGGGGAACCTTTCCTCACATTCCTTCAAATATGGAGACAACTTTAAACCAAATACTCACACAAAATCTCGAAAATGGAGAAACTTGATATCTTTATGGATAATCTTCTGCCTAATTTTGGGTATAGAGTCCAATTTGAAGGTCCATGTACCTTTAAAGACATGGTCACACAAGCTATCCAAATAGAGAAATTCATGGTCAAAAAGGGTGAACTAACCCTTCAGAAAGACACTAAACAAGGGTCAACTTCTAATAAAGTCAAATCCAAGTACATGAACAAAAATTGAGAGTTTGTGCATGATGAAGTTGTTGGCAGCATTACTCCTAAACCTGCTAAGGTAGCTTTCAATCTTATAGATAATCTCAAAGCATCCAAGAATGTTGATAAACCTCCTTCTAACAACAAGATGTTTGGAAACAAACCAAGGAACTCATCTTGGGTCACACATCCTAAATGAGAATTTATACCTCTTGGTGAACCTTTGGATG
The DNA here is from genome assembly GCA_028749045.1 of Cupressus sempervirens. Lineage (NCBI taxonomy): Eukaryota > Viridiplantae > Streptophyta > Pinopsida > Cupressales > Cupressaceae > Cupressus > Cupressus sempervirens. The sequence continues at coordinate 510,742,997 of CM053789.1, read as the reverse complement.
TGGTCTACAAGACCTTGTTGCAAAACAAACTCATTTCTCCATTGGAAAACTCTCATCCTTATGATCCCCAACCATGACCACCATGGTGGAACAAAACAACATTTTGCAGATATCACCAAAACAAAGGTCACAAAACTAGCAACTACATCAACTTGCATCACAAAGTCAAAGACCTAATTAATGATGGTGACATTTTTGTGGATAGGCATAACAAGAACTCAAATCACAAGGCTTTCAAAGAGACATTTTCATCCTATGAGAAAGGAGAAAAATTTAAAAAAAACCTAATAAGGTCAACTATACATACTCTAATGATGACAATGTGATCAACATGGTTGAACCTGTGGATTTTTAGTATTGCAATGTTATCACCATCAAGGGAAAACAAGACAAAACTAAACCTAAGACACCATTTGTATTAAGGGGTCCTACTTCCAACACATCTAACAATGAATCATCACAAACTTATGCCAACACTATTATGCATTCTCATACCAAGTTAGTACTTAAAGGCCCTGCACCTTCTACTCCTAAATTAGAACAACACAAAGACAAACTTGTTGTTAGTCCATCTAGAAAAGGGAAAAAAATTGCAACAACTTTTGTGGCTGCTAGCTATAGTATCCTCAATTAGTTACAATGAAAAAATGCTCAAATCATGATCTTTGAACTGCTCAAAATCCCACCTACTCATAGGTAGATTCTTGACAAAGCCCTCACTAAGGAAAATGTCCCTCAAGATCTTGATCTTGAGAGGTTCCAATCTATGGTAAGTCATCTGGCCTCACCTTACTACATGTCATTCTTTGAGGAGGATGAAAATTCACTAAGTCATTTACATAATCAACCTCTTCAAATTGAGGTCATGATACACCAGATATGTGTATGTCGTGTGCTTATTGATAATGGAGCTAGTTTAAACATTGTCTCTATTGGTTTGCTTGGACAATTGGACTATTTTAAAGAGTCCATTAACCCTTTCCACAAGATAACTATCAAAGTGTATGATGAAGTCGAGTGCAAATACTTGGGTCTCACTGTGTTACCTCTCCAATTTGGTCCTATCAAAAGGGATGTCACTTTTCAAGTCTTGGAAATTCCCTTAGCTTACAATATTCTACTAGGAAGACTATGGAGACATGAGATGCAAGTTGTGCCTTCCACTTACCATCAATGCGTAAAGTTCCCTTTTCATAGCTCTAAAGTCACTATGCTTGCAAGTACTAGCTATACCTATAACATGTTGAAATCTACTAAAAAATTTGTACTTGGTAATAGGGAATCTATAGACCATCGTGATAACAAGTTGAAGAAAATTAAGCAATCACTCAAGCTGAAAGAAATAGGAATGGGTGAATATCACATAGAATCGGTTCTATCATTAACATCTCTTCTTGAGTCTCCCTGTCATTCTGGGAGACCATCTAAAGCGAAGAGAGATTTTGTGTTGACACCTCAAACCAATTAAAATAGTACACTTTTCAAAGCTACTATCTCTCGAGGAGGAGGAAAGTGAAAAAAAAAGCCATTGCCGCATGGATTTATAAAGAGGAAACACCAGTTGACCTCACATATCAATCTCGTGAAATTACTTCTGAAAATTATGGTCCAAATCTTAAAATCATGAAACACTTTATCTACAAGGGAACTAGTCCTATTGGATGCAAAAAAAGTGGTCTAATTGAACCTATCAAAGCGATAACTAGGAGGAATCAAGATACATTTGGTCCAGGCTTCGAGAAGATTCCCTTCCATCTAGGGATTAAGAAATTTATACTAGAACCTAAGATTTCATTTGAAAATGAGTCACAAGCTGAGTCTGATGATGATGAAGACAATTCTAATGATGAGGATCCTTATCCTTTTCCCATTTTTGATGATATTGCTAAACTCTTTGTTGAACCAGATGATTTTGTAAAATGCATCAACACCATGGATGGTGGTAGTGTTTCTTCTAATGATACTACTAATCCACATCATACCTGACAAGAACAAGGAGAGTCTAGTCACGCTTTACACATCAAGTGTCTTTGTAAAAACCTAGAGGATGAATGAGAGTTTGTCCCTATCACTATTGGGAGATTCTACAATTTTTCACCATGCAGCACAAATTCTCGAGAATATGAATTTGACTCTCTCTCTAAAGAAACTATAGGCAAAGACATAGATCAAGTTCATGTTTATGAAAATCTCCTCAAAGTAGGTGAAGCATCTAGAGTTAGGTAAAATGAGTCTTATCCAACTAGTTTCATTAAGTCTTTAATTAATGATGTTAGAACTTAGAGGCATTCAAACACACTTACGAATGAAGCCACTCTAGGTCTCAAATTGCTTGTCTAAGAATTTGATGATTATACTATGAATGTAATCGAACCCATCACTTCTCTTTCACTCACCTATCCCAAGTTCATAGATGGGAATTCCAATGCATCTAGTGTAGTCCCCACATTCCAGAATGACTATGCTCCTTCTTGTTACTTAAACACTATCAAACCTATAATGTCTTCCACCAATGAACAAAGCATCAACAGGATTGAAGCTAACATCAAATATCTTAGTCATACAATCAAAAAGAAAAGAAATAAATGGATCAATGGTGAAAACCACATTGTGGTAGTGACAAAACCTAAAAAGTAAAAATAAAAGGTGTATCCAAGGGTGAAAACCTCTCTAAGGTGCCTACAGATGAGATATTTGATGCACTTCCTAGTAATTTTCAAGAAAGATCATCAATGTTGATAGAGCCAACACAACTGATCAATTTGGGAATAGAAGAACATCCTCACATAATACATCTTGGATAGTCGCTATCTCTAGAAGAAAAAGAGAAATTCATTGCCTTCTTCCAAGAGAAAAAGATAAAATTTGCATGGACATATTCAAATATGCCAAGATTAGATTTTGATCTCATCATGCATCACTTGTCTATTGCACCAGGAGTTAAACTAGTCAAAAAAAAACTTAGAAAAATACATCCTCATGTTACATTACTTGTCAAAGTTGAACTAGAAAAGCTTCTAAAATTTGGTTTCATCTGAGCTATTGATTATGTTGAATGGATATCAAACATTATTCCAATCTCCAAGCATGAAAAATCTATTAGAGTCTATACAAATTTTTGAGATCTGAACTTAGCATGTCTGAAGGATGATTTTCCACTTCCTAACATTGATATGATAGTGGATATGACAATAGGATATGAAATGTAGTCACTCGGGGACAAATTTTCTAGTTATAATCAGATCAAAATTGCACCAGAAGATTAGGAAAGGAGTGCTTATACTTGTCCATGGGGAACGTTTTGTTGGAACTTGATGCCATTTGGCTTGAAAAATGTTGGTGCTATGTATCAAAGTGCAGTTAAAATGATTTTCCATGATATGATGTATAAAACAATGGAAGACTAGGTGGATGATACTTTGGTTAAGAGCACAAAATGAAAAACTCACCTTCAAGATTTGGGACCTATCCTAGATTGCATGGAGAAATTCAGTTTGAGACTTAACCCAAGAAATTTGCATTTGGTGTAACACCTAGGAAACTACTTGGCTACATTGTGTTTGCAAAAGGAATCAAGGTTGATCTAGAGAAAGTCCAAGAAACCATGGACATGCCTCCACCCCATAATATTATTTAGATGAGGGGCTCACAAGGAAGACTTCAATCCACTCATTGATTCATCTCATAGCTGGTGGACAGGTCACAACCTTTTACCAAGATTTTGCATAAAGGTGTCTAATATAACTATAGCCAAGAATGTGATTAGAGTCAAACATAGATAAAGTAATACCTTACTAATCCACTATTCTTGATGCCTCATATTCATGGGAAGCCTCTTATGTTGTACATCTCAACAAAAAAATCATCTCTTGGTATCTTTCTAGCACAAGAAGACAATGATAACAAAGAAAGAGCTATCTACTATTTAAGTCGCATGCTAATTTCTTATGAAATGAATTATAGTATCATTGAGAAAACTTTCTTGGTAGTTGTCTTTGCTTCTCAAAATTTAAGATAGTACATTCTCTCTCATACTACATGACTGGTTGCTAAAATTGATCCACTAAAGTAATTACTCAGCAAGGCAACTCTAATAGGAAGGCTGGCTAAGTGGGTCATGATACTCAGTGAGTTTGACATTCAGTATGTTGAATGAAAGGCTATCAAAGGACAAGCAATTGTTGATCAATTAGCAAAGGTACCAATGCAGAGTCTTCTTCCACTCAACATTGATTTCTCTAATTAATCAATTCTAACAATTACACATCAAACTTGGGTGATGTTCTTTGATGGTTCCTTCACACAACAGGGATCTAGTGTTGGACTCTTATTCATCACACCACAAAGGTACTCACTACCTAAGTCATGCAAGATTTTTTTTCCTTGTACAAATAATATCACAGAGTATGAAACTTTGATTAATGGCATGAATATTGTAGTTGAATGGAGAGTGGATTAATTGAATATCTTTTGTGATTCCTACCTCATAATCAACTAGGTCAATGATGTATATCAAACAAAGGATGAAAATTTGATCCCTTATAAATGCATGGTGGATGACCTGAAGAAACACTTTTCTCATATTACTTTTCAACAGATTCCTCGAGTAGATAAAAAAGTGGTTGATGCCATGGCTACTCTTTCTTCCTTGTTACAAATGCCAAAAAATGATCTTCGACATGAGTTCCTTGTGGAAACATTACTCTACCCTACCTATGACTCTCCCAAATCTAGGATAATTTGTTTTATTGTAGGACATGACTCATCCCACTACCACCTTATATACTCTTACTTGTGTGACCAAACCATCCTGGACAATCTAACCTAGAATGAAAAATGTCACCTTATGTGTAATGCTTCATGTTATGTCATTATTGTTGATGACTTGTTTAGAAGAGGCCTTAACAAAACACTCCTTAGGTCTCTAGAACCCAATGAGTCCAAGCATGCATTAATAGATGTACATAAGGGCATTTATGGATCTCACTCCAACAACTTGATACTATCTCATAAACTTATTAGAGCTGGTTATTATTGGCCAAATATGGAGCAAGAGGAAATAAAAAATGCCAAGTCTTGCAAACAATGCTAGCTCCATGGGAATCTAATTCATGCTCTAGCCAGGGAGCTAATTCCATCTATCACACTATGGCCATTCCAACAATGGGCCTTTGATCTTGTGGGTCATATTCAGCCGTCCTCTTCAAATGGACATAAATTCATCATTGCCATTATAGACTACTGCACTAAGTGGGTAGAGGCAGTCCCTCTCTGTTAGATTATGGTGACTGATCAGGAAAGTACTGTACATACTTCATAAATAGTGGGAAAAAAATTTTGGGCCGTAGTCGACATGGTAGCTGACATATTATGGCCGACATATGGCTGACATGTTATAACCCTAAAGCAGTTTAATACTTGTATAAAAGGGCTTAGGGTTGGATATTTTTCATTATGTTGTGATGCGAAATTGGTTCTTGCGGCAATATTGAGCTATAAGGGATTACGGACTGTAATCAGGTTGTAATCACTGGATTGTAATAAGATCGAACTTGTTGTTTGGTGGATGTAGCCAAGGGATTGGGTGAACCATGTTAAATCTTGGTGCCTTGTGTTCATTTCTGTGTGATCTATTATTTTCTATTATTGGTTATATTTGCATGTAGTTTTTATTTCTGTATGTGGTTTATCCTAACAAGTGGTATTAGAGCGAGGTTGTCTTTCAGTTATCCTCTACAAGAAAGTCTCACGGTTAAGTGGGAGTCTCACAGTTGAGTGGGAGGGATGGTAGATGAGGGTAAGCTGAGGGTTGATAGGTTTAATGGGCAGAACTTCCACTTATGGAAGATGCAAATGGAAGACTATCTATATCAGAAGGATTTATGTAAGCCGTTGGAAGGCAAAGCCAAGAATCAGGGAACTATGTCAGAGGCTGAATGGGATCTTTTGGATAGAAAGGCACTCGGAAGCATTCGGTTATGCTTGGCACCATCGGTGGCATTTAATATTACAAAAGCAAAGATGATAGAAGATTTGATGAAAACCCTAGCGACACTGTATGAAAAGCCCTCCGCTTCAAATAAGGTATTTCTCATGAAGCATTTATTTAATATGAAAATGGCAGAAGGTGGATCTGTTGCAGATCATTTAAATGAGTTTAATACTATTACTAGTTAGTTATCTTCTGTGGGTATCAATTTTGATGAAGAAATTAGGGCTCTCTTGATTTTGTGTTCTTTTCTTGAAAGCTGGAATGGCTTGGTAATGGCAGTGAGTAATTCTATTCCTAGATCTAGTACCCTAAAATATGATGATGTGATCGGTGTTGTTTTGAGTGAGGAAACTTGTAGGAAATCCTCACGTGGATCTACATTAGGAAGTGCTTTGAATGCAAAAAGCAAGGGCAGAATGACTAAGAGAGGAAGTAACTCTAGAAATCATGGGAAATCAAGAGGAAAGTCAAAGGGGAAGAGGTCTCAATCGACAGGACCAAACAACTATTGGTACTGTGGGAAACCAAGTCATAAAAAGAAAGATTGCTGGAATCGAAAGAAAAATGAAGGAGATAAATCAAATGGGGACAAGGAGGCAAATGTGGTAAGTAACAAATCTAATGAGGATGCTTTGCTTCTATCTTTAGAAAGTGTTGATGATTCATGGGTTTTAGATTCTAGTGCTTCATTTCATGCTACACTTCATAGAGGTTATTTCATTGATTATGTCCAAGGGGATTTTGGGCTTGTTTATTTGGGGGATAATGAGCCCTGTCAAATTGTTGGAAAGGGAAAATTTAAGATTAAGTTGCAGAATGGGAATCATTGGCTACTACATGAGGTAAGACATGTTCCAAAACTAAGTAGGAATTTAATTTCAGCAGGGCAACTCGGTGATGAAGGTTGTGTAGTTACTTTTAATGATAAAAATTGGAAGGTTTCAAAAGGTTCCCTTGTAGTAGCAAAAGGTGTGAAAGTAGGCACCTTATATCTTTGTACAGGTCATATTGTTCCTTCTACTTTGATTGTTTCAGAGAAAAATGAATGTTCAAGAAGAATTGCTACAGTTGAGCAGGGAGAACAAATAGCTACTGTAGATTCTGATACAGTGTTGTGGCACAATAGACTTGGGCACATGAGTGAGAAAGGTATGAAAGTACTTCATTCAAAGAAAGTTTTACCAGGTCTGAAATGTGTGAATATGGATTTCTGTGAAAGTTGTGTGTATGGAAAACAAAAGAGAGTGAGTTTTGTAAAGAGTGGGAAGGAAAAAAAAAAGGAGAAATTAGAGCTTGTGCATACAGATGTATGGGGACCAGCTCAGGTATCTTCCCTTGGTGGCTCTCATTATTATGTTACATTTATTGATGACGCAACTAGAAAAGTATGGGTTTATTTCCTTAGACAGAAATTTGATGTATTTTAAACTTTTAAGAAATGGAAATGCTTGGTTGAAAATGAGACTGGTAAGAAATTAAAATGTCTCAGATCTGATAATGGTGGTGAGTATTGCAGTCATGAATTTGAAGATTATTGCTCCACTAATGGTATTCATAGATAGAAAACTGTTCCAAGGGCTCCACAGGAAAATGGAGTGGCTGAACGCATGAACAGGACTATAATGGAGCACGCAAGGAGCATGAGGTTGCATGTTGCGTTGCCCTTACACATGTGGGTGGAGGCTGTCAATACTGAAGTGTATTCTATTAATAGAGGTCCCTCTACTCCTTTGGGCTGTGGTATTCCAGAGGAAGCATGGACTAGTATGAAGGTGAGTTATTCTTTTCTCAAGACCTTTGGTTGTGAAGCTTTTGCTCATATAGACTCTAAAAATAGAACCAAGCTAGAAGCTAAATCAAAGAAATGTGTCTTTATTGGATATGGCATTAATGAATTTGGTTATAATCTTTGGGATTTTGAAAATCTTAAAATTGTTAGAAGTCGAGATGTCATTTTCAATGAGAAAGTGTTGTACAAAGATTTGTTGCAGCAACATGAGAAGAAAGAAGATGATTATGTAGTGTTGGATGATACTCCAAAAGCTAATGTTCCAACCATTCCTCATGATGTGCAAAAACTACAACACCAAATACCACACACATCAGTGAATGTTAGACGGTCAACAAGGCAAATTAGACCTCCACAAAGGTTTTCTCCCTCTTTGTATTCTATTTTACTTACTGATGCTGGTGAACCTAAAAGTTATGATGAAGCTGTGTAGGTGGATACTAAGATTCAGTAGGAGTTTGCAATGAAAGATGAAATGGACTCTTTGCTGAAAAATAAGACATGGGATTTGTGCAAGTTACCTGCAGGTAAAAAGGCTTTACAGAATAAGTGGGTTTACAGGTTGAAAGAAGAGGAAGGAGGTAAGAAAAGATTTAAGGCCAAGTTAGTTGTAAAAGGATTTGCACAGAAAAAGGGAATTGATTTTGATGAGATATTTTCTCCTGTTGTTAAAATGACTTCTATCCGTACTATTTTAAGTCTTGTGGCTACTAAAAATTTGCATTTAGAGCAGTTGGATGTTAAAACAACCTTTCTCCGTGGTGATTTGGATGAAGAAATTTATATGGCTCAGCCATAGGGTTTTGAGGTCAAAGGTAAGGAGAACTTAGTGTGCAAATTGAAGAAAAGTTTATATGGCTTGAAGCGAGCACCTCGGCAATGGTATCTGAAATTTGACAATTTTATGCATGAGCATGGATATAACAGCTATCATTCAGATTACTGTGTTTATTTTAAGAGGTTGGATGATGATAGCTACATTATTTTATGTTTATATGTTGATGATATGCTTGTAGCTGGGTCTAACATGGATCATATCAAGAGGCTAAAACGCCAGTTAGCACATGCATTTGCTATGAAGGATTTGGGGGCAAAAAAACAAATCCTTGGTATGAAGATTTGCAGAGATAGGAAGAACAGAACATTGACGCTATCTCAAGCTAATTATGTTGATAAGGTGTTGCAATGTTTCTCTATGGAGAATACTAAAGTTGTCAGCACACCTTTACTTGGTCATTTGAAATTGACTAAGGAGATGTGTCCCAAGACACAGGAAGAGGAGGATAAGATGTCCAAGATACCCTATGCTTCAGCTCTAGGAAGCTTGATGTATGCTATGGTATGCACTAGGCCAGATATTGCACATGTTGTGGCAATCGTTAGCAGGTATATGAGTCATCCAGGATTTGAGCATTGGAATGTTGTCAAGTGGATTCTTAGATATTTGAGAGGAACATCCAATAAGTGTTTACACTTTGGGGGCTCTACTACTGATTTACAGGGCTATGTTGACTCAGATTTGGCTAGGGATATTGATACCAGGTGAACTACTACAGGTTATGTCTTTACTATTGGTGGGGCAGCCATGAGTTAGGTTTCTAGGTTACAAAAGATTAATGCTCTATCCACTACAGAGGTAGAGTATGTTGCTGCTACAGAGGCACCCAAGGAGATGATATGGCTTCAGTTCTTCTTGGAAGAATTGGGACATCCTCAGAAGGATAATTATTTGTTCACAGATAGTCAGAGTGCCATTCATCTTGCAAAGAATTCAGCTCTGCATTCTAAGACCAAACACATATAGTTGCGGTACCATTTCATTTGGTTAGTTTTGGAGGATGGATAGTTAAAGCTAGAGAAGATACATACAAATGATAATCCAACAGATATGTTGACAAAGGTTGTAACAAGGGAGAAGCTGAACTCCTCTTCAACTTTGGTTGGTCTTTTCGACTGAACATGAATAAAAGAATAGCAAATTCCAAGGTGGTTTGATCTAGTGGGACCCCCATGCGTTAGCGGTATTGCTACAGGATCAGTCTCCAAGTGGGAGATTGTTGTTTAGTGTGGAGCCTAATCAGTCCCCAAGTGGGAGATTGTTAGATTATGGTGACTGATCAAGAAAGTACTGTACATAAAAAAAATTTGGGCCATGGCCAACATGGTAGCTGACATATTATGGCCGACATATGGCTGACATGTTATAACCCTAAAGTAGTTTAATACTTGTATAAAAGGGCTTAGGGTTGGGTATTTTTCATTATGTTGTGATGCGAAATTGGTTCTTGCGACAGTATTGAGCTGTAAGGGATTTCGGATTGTAATCAGGTTGTAATCACTGGATTGTAATAAGATCGGACTTGTTGTTTGGTGGATGTAGCCCAGGGATTGGGTGAACCACGTTAAATCTTGGTGCCTTGTGTTCATTTTTGTGTGATCTATTATTTTCTATTATTGGTTATATTTGCATGTAGTTTTTATTTCTGTCTGTGGTTTATCCTAACACTCTCTCTATAGAAAATGGAAAAATTGTAGCTTTGTTCATTATGAATTAGACCATATGTAGGTATGGTGTAACTTCCTCCATTATTACTAACAATGGAGGATAATTTAAAAACAAGGGTCTTAAGGAGTTCTGCAAAAAGTTCAGAATTATGCAACACTGGTCTTCTATTTATTACCCCCAAGGTGATGCTCAAGTGAAGTCATCCAATAAGGTGCTCCTTAAGATCTTGCATTGCACAGTCAAAAAATGTAGAAGGGACTGACACCTTTAGATCAATCCAAGTTTATGGGCTTACAAAACAAGTATCAGGACTCCAACAGGTACAACACCCTTTACTTTAGTATATGGATCAGACGTTGTGCTTCCAATTGAGGTTGAGATTCCCACTTTGATAATCTCCATGGAGGGCTTCATTAGTAATGATGACTACAAAATATCTTGGCTTCAAGAGCTAGAATTGTTAGATGAATGTTGGCAAGTAGCACGTGATCATCTTCGAGCTTATCAACAATGTATGTTTAGAACCTACAATAAGAAAGTTAAGCCACATAACTTTCAACTAGATGATCTTGTTCTAAGAGAGAAACCTAGGAATCAACAACAACGAGTACAAAAAGGGATGTTCAAACCCAACTGGCTTGGTCCATAAATAATCACTGTAGTGTTTGGATCTAGTGCTTACCAACTTTCTATAGCTGAGGGAGAGGTGCTCAAGGAGCCCACCAACACTCTCCACCTGAAGTGGTTCTACAGCTGATCTAATTTTGGAAACTCTCTATATATACTTACAAGTCCTAAAAAAAATCTAAAAATTGCAAAAAGTCCTAAAAAAATTAGTATCTTGGTGAAAACCTAGCAATAGGTGCCTTGGTAATACCAAAAGAAATTAAAAAATTCAAAAGAAAAAAGAGAAAGAAAAAGAGAACAAAAAAGTGTCATTGATGAAAACTTGGCAAATAAGCATCATGGTTGCATAAAAAGAACCTCTGCCAAGAAGGCAAAAACTTGGTAAACAAGCACCTCTTGTTCAAAATACTATATCTCACAGTGCATCTTCTAGCTCATGTATAGTTTCTTTCCTACTTTAGTTTGCTACTTTTTCTCATGTATCCATGGATTGAATCTTGTCATAACTTGGGAGCAACCCCTACAATCTCATAGGAATCTCTCATGTTAGTCACCAGTTGTTCTAACTATGTCTACTTATTGTTGCTTGTGTCACTTAGAGATTCCTCTTATGGAAGATCTCTCTCACATTAGTCACCAGTTGTTCTAACTACATCTGCCTATTTTCGCTAGTGTTACTTTTGAGATTCCTCTCATGGAAGATCTCTCATGTCAATCACTACTTGTTCTAGCTATGTCTACCTACTGTTGCTAGTGTCACTTTTGAGATTTCTCTCATGGAAGATCTCTCGCATCAATCACCAATTATTCTAACTATTTCTACTTACTATCACTTGTGTCACTTTGAGATTCCCTTCATAAAAGATCACTATTACATTAGTTACCAGTTTTCTAATTGTGTATGTCTATTGTCGCTCAGTTTCCTACTAAGGTTCTTCTTACTAAAGATTCCTCTTTGACTTTAGTGACAAGTTGTTCTAACTACATCTATCTACTATCATCACCCTACTAAAGAGATTTATTTCACATATGTTCTGAACATTGACACTTGACATCATCCTATAACACAGAAACTGAACTAAAAATGATGACTTTGTTTGGGATATGTTGATCTTTTCTTTGTTTGTTTTTCTTTCACTTTATCTTGTCTCTTTGCGCAACTCAATGATGTCACTTTTGACTAGAGAAGTGAGGACTAGGGGCATGATCTTTTCTTTTCTTCCTATTTGTGGTATAGTTCTAATAATCTAAAGCATTCATATAAAAGGGGTGTCCACTATAAGAGCCTCCATCTCATATTGGATGGTTGTGTGTACCTCGATTCCTTTTATATGGATAAATTAGTGAGGTTGGTTCTTCTCCTTGCTTGTTGGAGTGAACTCTTCATGCTATAGTAAATACTAATACTTGTCTAGCTAAGTGAATGTATGGGTCACTATGAGTATACCTAGCACACTTTTGTCTTAGGTTATGAATGCAAGGATCATTGCGAAAAAAATACTTACTAATTACTTAGCATAAGAAGGATCTCTCATGTGTCTAGTGTGCCTATACGCAAAAACAAATTTCATCATTCTAGCATTTATGCTTTGATGCTTATGTTAACTTGCTACATTAAAAGGGATAAATGTTTTGGTCATTCTGGCTTCCTGTTCCTCAAATGCTTATATTTAATCTCAACATAACTAGAATAGATGTCTTATTCATATTTCCATGATTGCAATGTTAGTCAAAATTGTATGACATCTAGGGTTTCTTTATATTCTCAATGACGATAATTGTCAAATCTTCATAACTAGACCTAGGGTTTTATTTTAGCCTAAGGTTGCATCTAGCATAGGATTGCATTGCATAAACACATGGTTCAATTGTAGATCTACTTGCATCCTTTGTGATGAGGGATTGTTAGCTTCTACAAAGTATCATGCCTCTCTACAACTGCACAAGCATTTGATTCTCTATTTCCTTCCTCTCGATCTTCATAGGATACCTGCCACTATCAACAAATAGAACACTACATGAGATGTTAATTCATTTACATTTTTTTGCATTTCATGCATACCATCATGATTTATATCATCTACACTACATTCTTACATCACATCATGTTTGCATTCATAATCATAGCATAAACATCTTATGAACAACATGCCATAAAGACAAAGAGAGAAAGTGATGCGTGCAAATGGTACTCAAATCAAAATCTCATATATATATATATCAAGTCAAAAGTGTACACTGGGGCAAAAATGGATGCTATTCAAGCGCTGTCAATCTCAAAAATGATACAAAATGGTGTTGGCACACCAATTGATACATAGCCAAATCAAAATCAGATCAAAATGAGTCTAACTCTCTCCTTCCCCTCACCTCCCACTAGTAGAGGAGGTGGAGGAGGATGAGGAGGTATGTCTATTCTCACTACATGTTGTGCTCCGCTTGGTTCTTGTGCATACTAAGAAAATTGAGGCACCTGCTCAGCCTCATCTGGAACAACTACCACATATACTGCAAAATAATAAGTTTCCCTAGTTGACTGTAGTCGGATCTCATCCTACTATAGCTTTGATCTCTAAGCCTCTTGCTCTAGCTACTCTCATAGCCTATGGATCTCACTCTCTCGGTCCATGATTTGGGATTTTCTCACTGCCACTTGTATCTGTAGCTCTCCTAGCTATAATTGTGTGGTTTGTATCTACTATCTAGCCCTCCTCAGGGCCTCCTAACTTTGTACCAAGACATCTCCACCCTGGACTCCTGTAGCAGGTTGGTCTTGCATCTCCTTGTCACCATGTCCTTGCTCTAGCAACTTGGTTGGTCATTGTTCTTTTGTGTGAGGCCTGTATGCATCTCCTTTGATAGCTCCTAAGGAACCCATCTTGCCTCAAGGTCACCTCTGACTTGATCCACTCCCACCAGAACCTAGATCCACTCTCATCTATCAAGGTAGAATCAGAACCTAGCTTGCCCTATGTCTCACTCTCTCCTACTATGGTTGTTGTAGCAGTCCCTATGGTGCCTATGCTAGCTGGATTAGTGTAGCTATCCCACTGGATTCGTAAACTATGGAAATGGATGACTCACAAAATGGGCTTGATATGTGTGAGTCATCCCCCCATCCACTACTATTGGTAGATAATATCACTGTGTCACAACCAAGTTGCATACATCAATCATCAATCTACCAGGATCTAATCTCAGAGACCATCCATGCTCCAAATCTATCACTAGTCGCACATACGAACAATACTCCTATGATATGTCATGTGGTCAACTATACTGTCGCCACACCCATGTTAGAGGAAATCTCTCCACAATCTATATAGATTGATCTATTAGTGGTCAATAGGTGAACATGTGACTTAGCTCTACTCGTACATCATCCCAAACCTCTATCTCCCTCCATGGTCTCCACACTACTAACACCAAGTCATCCAACTGATCTCTCCACTTCTCATTCTTCCCTAGACCTATTTGGGTTAACAAGCCTCTATATCTACAAATATAAGGCTCCATGCCCTACCTCTTGTCTAAAAAAATGGGTCTAGTGATTGGCAAGTGCTACCATGCCCATATCTAAAGAACATAGACCCTAGTGGCCATGTTCTTTCTCTCATGATTAACTATCTTGTGCATCTCATGAAACATGTGGGTGATCGTACACTGACCCTACCCATATCTCTTTGTGGTCTCTAACATCATCTATAGCATCTAGCCCCATTTGTACTCTAATCCATGCTACCCTCTATCTGACATCAAGAAACAATTGATAAATATACCCAATACTGTAGGTAATCTATTAGTGGGCCCATATGTGTGAACTAGCTCCTCTCATGTGATGGCTTTTCACATGATCACGTCCTCCTCAAAAATGGCCCTCAATGCCTCTATTCCCATCCATGGCACTATTTCATAAACCACTCATGGCCCATGGAAGGGTATCCTCAATATCTAGTAGCTGTCCTTTGGTGTGATCATCATCTCCCCCTGTGGTAGATGAAAGGTGTTCATCTCCAAATGGAAATGCTCCACAAGTACAATCCAAAGGTCATGATTCACTAACACTTGTGGAATCCAGAAAAGATATGATAATTCAAGCCTATTAATGTGTGCCATGTCAGCATCATCTAGTCATTGCAACAGAGCTCCATAAGGTGGGTAATGGGATCAAAATCCAACATCAAGAAAGGTAACTTGCACACACAAAACACAATAGGCAAACAATTAGTCTTAGATAAATGAACACAGCAAAAGAAATCACAAAATTACAACCAAAAATCAAATTTTCAAACATTAAATATGTACTGTACATCAAAATTTTGCACACACATGTAGGTTCTTGCATAAGATTGCACATCTTCGCGCGAGGAGACACTTTCTTGCACGAAGGGTGATCAAACCATAAGCAAAAAATTAAAAAAAATTTAGGACTTTTCGTGCTAAAGATGGGTATCCTCCATGTGAAAAATCCCAAAAATCGAAGCCATGAAGTGTCGAGCTGGTACTTCTTCACATGAAGGTCGATTAGGCTTGCACGAGGAGAAACATCCTCGCACAAAATCCGACATGACAACTTTTCACACACCCTAAAACATGCTAAAACACATCAAAAAGCATGAAAACTAAAATTCAAAGCAAGGTTATTGATCAGTCATCAAATGTCCATACTCCATTGGCCAGATGTGTCATCAAGAGTGCTCGAATCAATGTGAATGCATGGGGACCACCTTTTTCTCCTTAGAGCTCCCTTCTCCACAAAAGATAAAAGCCCAATTGATTTGAAAATGACCCTTTGGGTGCTTATATAGGTTTTGACCTAATTTTTTCAAAGTGCTCCAATTTGCACCAAAATCACCCCCAAGTTAATTTGGCTGCTTTGAACTCATCTTCAAGATTGAATTCGAAATACGACATACTTAAACAGCTAAAAAATGCATTTTAATATTTTGGGACTGACACGATTGAATGTTTGTGCAGTCCATTTTTTTTATACTTTATGAATCTTTCTTAATGCTTTTAAATCACATTTCTTAACATTTTTTAGAATTTTTAGAAAAAGTTAACTCAGTCAAACTTGGTCTTTTAGACCTTGAAATCACTTCAGATCAACTTCAAAATTTATTCTGATCATTTTGATCTCTTTCACATTCTTCAGAATCTTAGATTTCTTTAGTATCTTTGAATCTACTACTCTGCATTGATGTTCTAGTGTGTCATCTTTCAATTTCGGTCCTGAGGGGGTAGGATGATTGCATTATTGAATCTTTCAAAACTAGCTACGACTTAATCTAAATCTTATGTCCTCATCACTTGGGGTATCTTGTCACTTAGGGAATCTTATCACTTAGGACATCTCATTCCCTTCTATCTGGCATCTATGTCATACATCTTGTCTTTTTATTAGTTGATCAATCTTATAACAATCTTCTCTGAGCTTGATGGATAGGTATTAGGACAGTCTAAACCCCAACTCCTAAGGATCAAGCCTCATTTTAGGGATGATTCTATGACTCATGATAGGTCTTGTTATCTTATATGAACTAGTATTTAGGTGTTCTATCCTGACTCTGGGAGATTTATCTTCGTTCTGGAGATAATTCCAAATCCTTGCTAAGGTTAAGCTCTGTTCTAGAGATAATCCTATCTTTTGCTAAGAATTAAACCTTGTTCTAGGGATAATTCTAGGCTCTTACTTTTGATTACTATTTAATGGACAAGTATCAGGATAGTCTAACCCTAACTGTTGAGAATTGAGTCTCATTCTGGGAACAATTCTATGAAGTTTTACAATCTTTGTGCCATCAACTTTTGGTATCTAGGTGCTCTATCTAGATCCCCTAAGGTTAAGCTTTGTTTTGGAGATAACCTTTAAAAGCTTATTAATCTTGGTATCTAGGCGTGTTATCTGGATTCCCTAAGGTTAAGATTCATTTTGGAGATAACCTTTAAAAGCTTATTAATCACGATATCTAGGTGTTCTATCTAGATCACCTAAGGTTAAGTTGTGTTTTGGAGATAACCCTAAAAAGCTCATCAATCAATCTCCATGTCACCAATCTCAGAACCAATCTCATTTCTTGATCTATGACTCATACTTCTAATTTCTTTGAATCAAACATGTTTCTTGCACTTTCATTCAAAGAGGGGGAAATGTAATACCCCAAAATTAGCACATTGCCATGATAACCAATCCTGGTTTATTCAATCAATCCTATGTCGTATTTTACTAGGCAATTTTGATTCTAATGCTTTCTACTTTACCTAAGTGTCAAATGTAGAAAACCCTAATCTACATTAATCATACTCCTTATTTAATTCTTAAGTATCGACTCAAATTAGCTACATTAAACCTATTGATTAAATTTAATTTAATTATAAGTGTTCATACTTTAATTAAATTAAAATTACTCCTTTAGATAATAATACAATGGAATTAAACATATTTAATTTAATAATGTCCATATTTTAATTATTAAATTTAATTATTTGATTAATTAAATTTTATACATTTATGAGGTCATATCTCATTTTATTAAATTAAATAATCTCTCCAAATCTTCTCTTCAGTTCTGAAATAGAAACTCTGAGTGAAATATCTCTCAAATTGGAATTAATTTAGTTAACTTGTTCTTACACTCATGTGAAACTCAGTTAACTCTTCATCACACTCAAATCTGAAATAGTTAACTTCACCTGCACAAGGAAGTTTCCACCTCAACTGAATCTCACCTTCAATCTTGACTGTCCATCCAAATTGATCTTGATCATTGATCAATTCTACAACTCTATTTAAGAGGCCTTCAATTCCTCACTATAGAGGTTGAATGTTTATTGTGTTGAACTTATGCTAGAATATAGGCTCATTTAGCTCATATTTTCATAGTGCTCATACTTTTTAGTAGTATAATATCATTTAGTTTAATATAATGCATACATATAGATGAACTGCTCTTTCTTATTTATAGATGAATATATGCATTTCATTTAGAGTAATTTGCATTTTTATATAGCTTGATAAAAATCCTTCATACTAGGGGTTCAGTTTCCCGCTTCTCATTCTTAGAAGGCAACAAGTCTCATTGTTGGATTTCTCGGATGAACAATTCAATTTTTATTCTAGGCTAATCTCTCAGTTAATGACCATGTTGAAGTGTGTGTGAGGATTTGAGGCCTACATTTCACATATACAATTACTCTTAAGCAATCTCTTGGTCAAAGTCAAATACACTTTTAGAGGTTATCAGCTACTCAAACTAGGCTTGTAGAATTGCAAGCAACATATGCAAATATTATAAATATTCTAATTAGTATTAAATCTATGTTAAAACCTCACATGGAAGAAGTGTTACACAAGGAACTAGCCTTTGCAAAAACTTCAATGAAGATAGATTCCCAACTTTCTACACATGAAAGTTTAGTTGACCTTGATGCAATATGTAGTGCCTGCCCCTGGTTCGCATTTTGTTATCATTGCTGAACTCTTTTAAAGCTAGTTTTATGTTGTTGGTTAGCAACAATGTGTTGAGATTAACAGATATTGTGCTATGGATTCAGTTTATTATGTGATGAGATTACTTAGACTCTACATTTCATATATGTAAGATGATTATTTTTAGTGTTCGCAATTATTGATGATGATTATTACATTGCTTTTAGTTATTAATGATGATTAGATTAGATGGTTTATTATCACATATTCTTTCTTATGGATACTTACCCCATACTTGCATGTGTATGGTGTGTGTGTTTTCTTTGCGTATTTTCTTTTGTATGGCGTGTCTGATGTGGTTAAGGAAGGGAGTCGTAGTCACCTACTAGTCGGGATCTACACGATGCACCACTTCCTGCCATTGTCTGTTTAGTTTAGTATATATTGTGCTTGTACATGCGTGGATTTTATGCAAGTTGCAGGTACTGAGTATTGACTTTCATGAATTGCCAGGATGAGTGTACCCTGTCACACTATCTCAATGATAAGAGAGGGGAGATAAATTCTCAAATCCAAATCCCAACCCTTTAAGCCATTTGTTCTAATTGAAAAATTAGGACAAGTATCTAAGTTGAGTACCCTCCGAATGTGTCAGATGATGTAATTCGTGATATAAACCCTTTGGTTTGATTTGTATGTATTTTGGCTATGATGAGTTTTCATATTTTTACCTTTGTGAGTTTTTGAAGTATTTTCTATTAATTAAGCCTAATTAAAAAGATGTTAATTAATGTTTTAATTAAATGGAAAAATAATATGGTATTTTAATATTTATTTTATTTAATTAATTGAGAAATTAATTAAATAAAATAATTAAATTTGAAAATAAAAGTTAAAAGTTTAAATTTGGAATGTATTTTAATAATAATATATTTGGAGTTCATTTTTAAATAAATGACTAAATAATATTATTATTAAAGCTAATAAATATTTTAACAATAAAGTTTTAGAAAATAAAATTTAAAAGTGGAAAATATATTTTAAATTATTAAAGGATTCTAAATCTCATATGATTAAAATATATATATATTAAGATTGAAAATTGGAGATATTAAAGTTAGTGCATGAGACTTAATAAATAAATAAATTAAATTGGAAAGAGTAAAGTAAATTGGAGTTATAAGCTTGCATGAGAATTAACATGTGTCAACAACACGAGGATTAGTGCATCAATTACGCACAAGGTGTCTACAATTCTATGACTCATCAAAAAGGATTGAAAAAGACTCATGCTTAGTTGGTGACACCTTTCAGCGGTTTCAAGAAGCATTCCAAAAGTTTCTTAAGAGCTCTTAATATTCAGGCATTCATAGAAGCTTAAAGGAAAAGCTTAATGGAAGCCATGAGCTACAAGCTAAAATAGAAGCTTCAAAGCTCACATGCAGGGGAGAAGTTCATATGCTCATATATTTTCTACATGCTTCTATGCTCCTTCTAGCATTTCTAATTATTTGGAGGATTCGATCGGCTTGGATTCTTGGAAGAATTGCGAATGATGGAGAAGGAAGGGATTTTCTATGGACTTCTGAGGCATGGCAAATTAGCATCAGTGTCCAGGTGCACTCGTGATATTCTCATATTCCCTTTGCACTCTTTCTCTTCATGTCTTCATCATATCTGTTTTATGTGTCTGAATACCCTCTGTATTTGAAATTGGAATCTAAATATTTTATTTGGATGAGAAGAAAACAATAAAAAAATCTTAAAACCAATTAAGGAGAAATAATTAGATCTAAATGGATTTGGGTTCCAATTAGAATCAAATTGAAATAGATTTGAAAATGGATTCAAGATTTATGGCCAAATCCATTAGTGAAATTATTGGATAAATTTAGAGAATAATTACATTTTAAGAGGAAATTCTTAATTCATCACAGATTGTCCTGTCGCTGCCCCTTGGATAGACCCCAACTCAGTCATTTATAACTTTTTATCGTGACCGAACTTATTCGATCGCTCCAATCAAAAATGGCTCAACTTGGCCCTCTCCAACATATTTAAATTTTAACCCGATCCAACGGTTCATTAGGGAGATATGGTCGTCGTACTGGGACTGTTTTATTTAAGGACAGATATTTTTTCATTTTTCGTAACCAAGAGTTCTTTATGCTTAAACTTCACAAAAATAATATATCAAAGCATGAAATGAATTAAAGATATTATTGCAATCTTTCCTTACTAGAATCTTATTAATATGCATTAGTTTTATATGATTTATTATATAATCTAATTAAATCAAATTTAATTAAGATTAGTTAATAGTAGAAGAAGTGTAATTAATTATTAGTCAATCTAAGTAAATAGATTTTTTTTAAATGAGAGAAAATTAAAAGAAAAGATATTTTAATATAGTTTATATAGTGGACTTTTTATAATGTATATTGAATACTATTTAATATATATTAAACAATTTTAGATTTGTTTAATGAAGATGATAATGTTAAAAATTTGGAGATTATTCATGTTAAAATCTACAATGAGTCTTATTGGTTTGTGATAGGGATCTTTTTCAAACAATGTTTATGTAGACAAAATATTATTAGAACAATTAGAAAATGGAGTCTAATGTTTGATTTTAATATTGATTAAATAATTGTAAGATGATAATTTATATTATGTTGATTTAAATTTAGAAACTCTGAATGATATTGGATTAAGACTGAATTATTATGTTATTGCTTAATACGTTTGAATACCTTAATGGAGTTAAGAGTTAGCCAAATATTAACTAATGAGTTTATGGAAAGATTCTATAGATTGAGTATTTATAGTTCGAGGAGTTTATTATTTATTAATGTTTGTAAGGACTAGCAAACTATTAATAAATAATGGTTTAAATAGACATCAACAAATTTGATTAGAGTTAATCTAGTGGAGATTATTTAATGATTAATGTTTTGTAAAAAGATATTAGTTTTTGGTTTGAAGTATGATTGATTTTTAATCAATATTCATTGAGTTATGTGATTGAGATTTATCTTGAGATGACTATCATTAATACGAATTAATTAAGGAAACATTAGTATTCATAAAGAATGATGAATGAGATCTATTAATAAGATTTCCAATATAGCTTGTCATTGAATATTAGCAAGTTATTATTATTGAACTATGAACATGAATATTTGTGTATGGCTGACTTTTAGTTATTAGTCAATTAATATTCATTGGGTTGATGGTTTGGTTGTGAAATTATTAATTAAATCAATTAACTAAAGTTAATTAGATTTAATTAATATTTAAGTTATGTAATGGAGATTTAATTCTTTTAATAAGATTGTAGATATATTGATATCAAGTTGATAGGTCTTATTCTTATGACTTGAATTATAATTTTAGATATTATATGATTGTCAACGATGATGATGATTAAATTAAAAGACTCAAACTTTAGTAATACTTAATTAAGTTTCTAATTGAAAACTAATAAGATGTTAATAGGTCATGGATGGTGTACCTATGTTAATGGATTGAGATAAATAAAGTTATAATCTCTTATTCGAAGAATGATAATTGGTCCTCTTATAATATAACGAATAATGATCCTAGAAAAGTTGAAAGGTTAATCAATTAGAATATGGATCATAGATAAATTAAGAAAATTTAATGATGATCAGTTTAATGAGTAAATAGTTATCTTTAAGTTATTCTTAGAATGTAATTCTTAATAATGGAAGGGTAATGCTATCGGAGAACAATTGGGTTGACTTGTAGGTCAAATGATGAAACTTAAAACACTTGAAATATACTTGCAAATAGAAAACTGGAAACCCTAACACATTATTCAACTATGTGAATTTAGTAAACCAAAACATGTGTTTGCATCATGTATTCTATATGCTTCTTGTTTTGGGTTTTGGGTTGACTAATGTTGACCAGTCCTAGGTTGTTACCAGAGGCTCGGGGGTTATGAGATGTGATGGCATGTTGATCTTATTTGGTCTTGATCTTTATAAGCCCAACCATGGTTATGTGATCATATGCTCTATGAAATGTTTGTATTTGTTCTTCAGCCTTCATGTGTGAAGCTGAGATGTATATATATCTGAGATGCTTGAGCTAATCATTTTTGAGTCATCGATCAGTTATCCTTGGATTACTTTCTAGTCGCCATGATGGGACTGAAATGTGAATTTATTTCTTAATGATGTCATGTTGTGACATGTTTGGCTCAACTATTTTGGAGTCTTCGATCAGTATGTTTTTGAGATATTCTTGGTCGCTTGTTGAGAACCATTTATCTTGAGATATATTTTGGTTATTGAGAACCAATTGATACTTATGATTATCAGTGATGCCTTCAGTTGCCAATAGAGAACTGTTGTGATCATGATTTTCTATGGATGTTTTTTCAGATGCTCATGAAGATTTGATGATTCTTATCTTGGAGATTTGATGATTCTTATTATGGATATTTGATGCTTTTATGCATATTTGATGATTTTATTATGGATTATCTTTTATGATTTTGAGATTTATGTTTCCATGAGCTTAGGGTAGGTAATCTACTTGTAGTGTCAGAAAGTGGCTTGCGATGGGGGTCGGGGCCCTAAGTGGCTGCCAGGGTAACTCATTGTAAGTTTTGTTAATAAGTGATAACATTTACACACTAAATGGGGATTAAATGAACCTAAAAAGATAATTATTTTGATATTCTCGCCCATGCCTTGAGTGTTTGTACAGGCTAAGATGGGAGTAGTGAGAACGCATGGTTGCGACCGTGCATTCTGTAGTATGCCTTGTTAATATGAGAGGATACTAGTGGCCGCATGAGATCAGTATGGACCCGTGGAGTTTAGCTAACTACCAGGGTAACTTGTATGTGATAATTGCGATGACACTTTCCCGCTTGTATAGTAAGTTTCTTACATGTCTTTGTGTGCCTCTGGAAATTAGATGTTGATTTTGTGTGATGGAACCCTTGAGTTAGTATACTTTTAGGATTCCTGGACTATAATGATTTGTGCTTCGTAAATTGATATCCTATTTGAGACTTGAGATTATCTCCTCAGCACGGTGAGAGTGGACCACTTAGGTTCCACGCAGTCGGGTGGTATTCTATTTTCACTCTTATCATTTGAGATCCGTCCGAGACACTGTGGCTGGAGTATCCTTGGTTGGTATTTATTCTTCATTATGTTTTTGGAGCATTATGATAGATAATATACCTTATGATGGATGTATTTATTGGTATGTTTCTTAGATTGATGATTTGCTTTACTTTGCATATGTTAGTTGATGATTTATTATGCTTTACTTTGCATGTTAGTAGGATGTTTTAGGAGTGAAATTCCTACTATGTTAATACTGATGATCTCTTCGGTGCTTTGAAATGTTATGCACGGAGGGATGGCTAGGATCCACGATGGTCTAATGATGCTATATATGGTTGAGAGGAACCGTGCACTTAGTTATTTATGTTTGTGATATATGGTTATCTTTTGTGATGGATGTTTATATCTTTTGTGATGATGTATCATGTATGATATGTGGTTTCATTTATGTTATTGCATCATGGATTAATATTAGATGATGATGATGTACTTTATTTACTTGGATGTTTATTCTTTTAAGCTTTTCATACCCTGTGACATGTACAGTGGATGATTGAGCTAAACGAAAATATAATTACAAAAGGACACTTGTATATTGTTTAAGTACATTTGATGTATAATTGTTATTTCATAAGGATGAGATGTTAGATGAATAGTTAATTTAGATGTGATACAATGTTAAGGGATCTTTAAAGAATGTAGCCTATTATGGATATATGTTATGTTTATTTTCATTTGAATTGTTGCTATTGCTTCTGCAAATGTTATGAATGGTTTTATCTTTCATGTTTAAAAAAAAATTTGTTTGACAAACTTAGTAAAATTATTTGGATCCCTTGGCGGGGCATTACACAATATCTAAAGATTCAAGTACATTAATTAGATGCAGTGTGTGATAATTGGGATGCACCATTAAAAATAATCATGGATCTACACAAGCCATTTTTGGATAAACACACTATAAGTGTACTACCTAGATGACATAAGTGTCAAAAAAGAGGGATAATATAGTTTTGGGGATAATGAAGTTTTGATAAAGCATAAGGTAGATATCTACTCAGAAGGAGTAACAAAAGAAGAAATAGAAATAAACCATTTACTTAGGGGAAGTAATGGAGTAATAAGGTATGACTGATAGACATTAATTTTGCAAATTTTGAAGGTTTGAAAATGTTGTATATAAGTCGAATCACGAAGATACATTATCTAATTTAAGCTCATACTAAGGATGTATATGCATGATAGTGTTTTTTCCACTCATGTCAAAGGGGGAGATTGCTTACCTCATTTTTGTTTTGACAAGGTAGTGACAAAACACTTAAGTCATTATCTAGTAGAAAATGGAGCAAGTCGAGTGCATAATGTATGTCAAGCATAAGGCTCCAAATAATATATGTCAATCAATATAATAGTTCGTGCCAAGAACTAGTAGGTGTCAAGCAGTCAATGTGTGTTGAAACAATTGAAGGAGTTGAGTAAGTATGTGCTAAGTGATTTAGGTGTCAAGTAAATAGTGAGTGTCAACCTATTTAGAATCTGAGTTACAACATTAAGAGCACAGTGAAGGCCAAGCATCAAAGCCTTTGGATATCGATTAACCAGTCAAAGACATAGTTATTTGTAATGGCACAAACTACTATGTAAACTAGTTTTGGAAAATATAAACCTTATTTTTTTATTGTAGAAGATAAGGATCAAGTCATATTATGAATCCCTATGCAGTGCATACAACCAATTAGAAAAGGGAATGAATTACGTAGCAATATAGATCAACCATAGCCATTGATTTTGACCTAGCCCATTTCCACCTATGTTTATTTAAGGAAGGAAAACCCTAAAAAAATATTGTGTGTGTTTGAGGAGATGAATACTAAGTGTAGAGAGAGCATTCATCTGGCTATGGAGGCTATGACAAAGTTATGCAAGGAAGAATGAATCTCAGATTAATAGAGACATGCAATAAAAGGTTAAGGAAAGATAGATCTAATTAGAAGGATCAAGAAATAACCATCAAAGAGAAGATCTAACATTAAGTAGCAAAGTACTAACAAAATAATCATGTGCCAAATCAGTCTAACAGGTGATACAGAGTAAATCTCTTAACAGAGTAGTCCTAACATGCTATTGTAAATCTCTTAATTGAGTGCTTACTTAATTGTGAGTTAAAATCCTCTAACAAGGTGAGACCTAACAGTATTTGTAAGATTTTAAAAGGGTAGACCCCTCACAGGGTAGATCATAGTTTTTGATCAAACACCTTATAACCATAATTGGCTACCCTTTACAATTACAGTAGTGAAGATTTGTGGGTGTCATCCCCACCCCAGTTTTACCTTCTAATTAGAGGGATTTTGGGTAACCAATTTATTATGTTATGTGTTATTTACTTTATGCTATGGATGTGATGCATGGTTAAGTTATTTCAATTTATATGTTAAGTTATGAGATGGGTGATGGTGATATGTCTTAGAGGTAAAAGTTTTAAGTGTTGATTCCAACCCCCCTCTCAAAACTTACTTTCCCAATGTTATTACCAACAATATAAATATATTTTTATGTGTATATATTATCAAATAACTCATAATAAAATATTATAAAGTTATAAATATAAATTAATAAATTTACTAAAACATAAAAATATATATTTAATTTTAGAAATTATTTATTATACATTATAATTTCAATAAGTATAAGTAAATTATATATAATCTTAGTAATAATGAATTACTTAAATTAAATTTTTAATATTTCTATTTACTAAATATAAATATTTTAATAATAAGAAAATTTGAAAGACATTAAAAAGTGTAGTTAATCATTACGTGATAAATTCAAAATCTTTTTAAATAAAAATTAAATCTCTCTCTCTCTCTCTCTCTCTCTCTCTCTCTCTCTCTCTCTCTCTCTCTCTCACTCTCTCTCTCTCTCTCTCTCTCTCTCTCTCTCTCTCTCTCTCTCTCTCTCTCTCTCTCTCTCTCTCTCTCTCTCTCTCTCTGCATGTGCACGATACAAAAGGATGAGTTTAGTTAATCAATATACTATACCACATGTCTTTTTTTAAAATAAACATACATGGGATGGCATGTCATGAGGGCATGGATTACTACGGGTCCAAATAAGTTGCATCGTAGCAAGTGCCCATGCCTTGCACCAAGCTAGAGTCATTCCAAGTGATGCATTATGTGTATTGATCCTTGGCCCGCATGCCCTACTAAATCCCTATGTTCCTACATGAAAGGGGCCTACCTTGGCCATCAACAAGGCTATGGTGAAGATCGAGGAGGGGTCAGTCACATCCTTTGAGCATAGTCTTGGCCCACGCACCGAATACAAGGAGTAATTGGCTTATGTGTTTGAGTATTTATCATCTTTTCTATCATGTACAATTCATTGCATGGGAGGGCTCAAAAGAGCATAAAAAGGTTAATTTAACAAGGGGTGTAAGTGTCAAAGTTTCTGCCTTTAGTGGGTTAAGTTTTAGGGTAAGATTTGAGTAAAGTTATATATTTAAGTATGAGTTATTTGATGAATTAAAGTCATCCTTACTGATGACAACTCCTAATGAAAAGTAATGTGAATATGTGTTGTAGTTAAATATATCAAAAAACATGATTCTCATATATTACTTTATTCTTGACTATAGTGTTTTCTCTCATATGAATTTGTTAGTTAAATTGTAGTTACATATAATTGGTGTGAAACAAAGCACAATCTTATCAAAATATAAGTCACAATTTTTTCTAGCAAATTATTGTAAATCCATAGATATGCATGTGTATTTGACCAACCTCTCTTTAATATGTGATTAATAATAACACAATTTCTAAACTATATTAATATTTCTTGAGTCCTAAAATCTTTTCTAAGTTGATTCATGTGCTAGTTATGTTCAATAAACTTACAAATTTATTAAAAAATAAATTATGAATCATAATAGCTATAATTTATTGGGAAAACAATATTCTTGGGAAAGGACATATTGACACAATTTTTATTATTAAATAGATTCTTAGAGCAATTGAACTGCTCACTATCATAATATTAACACTAAGTTATGGTGTTCTGATATTTTTGGTAATGGAAATGACATCATACTTTGATGATGGATTCTTGATCCTCATGCATAAGATGTATCTTCATATTTTAATCAATAAAAATTAAAATTAAAATTAAAATTATTGAACAATAAAATTTAATCTTTAATGTCATGTGACATAGTTGAAGGAGTTAATATTAGATAAAAAGTTTTCACAAGGAATCATTTTTCATGTCATTCCTTTCATCCTTTAAAAGATATTCCAATATGATCCCTTGATCATAGTTTCTAATTATATCCATCCTTGTATCAAAAAATCTAATATCATTTTCTTAATATATTGTACTTGTATAATAGAACATAGCTATATGTCACCTTATGCTACAAGTAAAATGACTCATTTCTCATCAAATATGTCATCATCGTGTACAACTATTATGAGTTGCTGCAAGAAGAGTTGGAACGCGAGATTTCTTTATGTTTTATTTTAATTATTTGTAAAAATTATTTTTGTCATATTGACATTAGAAATGAATAGATAAGAAGAAAACAACTCAATAAACACTTACGAAAAATTAATAAAATATAGAAAGCAAAGCAATAGAAATTTTATATTCCACCAACTGTAATATATTTATTTGTCCCAAATATGATTTTCAATGCTCAAGGCTATTAAAGAATGAATAAATAAACAATTGGTAACTAAATTGAGATAAAGAATTATCTTCATGTATGGGTCGTCTAAATCGAGAAAATGAATTCTCTACTTTGTATAGGAACATACACCAAAAATAGGATGCCTAGTGGAATATTTGCAATCACCAAGGAAGGAGTTACAAAATTCATTCACAATAGATTTTAAGTGTCAAGAAATAGATTGAGCAATCCAATGCCCAACACAAAATGTAATGAGAAGCCAATAGAGTGTGATAAAAAGTTAAAAACTCCAATATACAATATCAAACAAGATAATAAAATACATTCTATATATCTATCCATTTCTCAACATTAGAAATATAAGAAATATACACCCTCATTAACTTGTTTGTCATTGAATTCTCAAATATCTGTTGTATTCTAGTCACAACATTAGAATATACATATGATTTTCAGCTTACACCCTATAGACCTCATGATTTCCATTTGTATCTACCCTTTTATAGTTTAGTTTACAAGCAAAATGTATGACATTTGTTCAACAATGTACGTATCTTATTTATGCTTGCACACATTGAACTCTTTTTCTCAATGGGTTAGATCTTTCATACAAGTGTGTAGGTTTTTCTTGTTACAAATTACTACACATTACTGTGCAATGAGATGTATTCAAAATAATTTCTAGTTACTATGTTCTAAGTTAGAGAAGTGTGGTGGTAATGGCATAGAAATTCAAAGTCCTAATTGAATAAATAGATCAAAATGGATGGCACATTTTTCATATATGCATTCTAGGGATTTTATATGGAACCTCCAATGTATTAGACTCCTTTTAGTAACCACAAACTAGTCCAATGTCCTATAAATTATATAAATATTAAATAATTAAGCATTTTATATTAATTTTCCTAAAAAATTTGACACGCATGTCCTAGTTGTAATGGTAATTTATACATAATGTATACATTGGGTGCATCCTTTTAATGTTTGGATGACTCTACCTTTAATGTGTTTGCTTTAGAGAAAGACTGGCCTTTTTTTTTTCTAGAATATACTTCAATATTAAGGAATTGCTTTTGTTTTCTATGAATATTTGCCTCATTTGATACCTTGAAGTAACTACTTTAAGCTTTTAAAATCCTTGTCCTATTATAAGTTTTAGTCCTTGAATACTTTGCCTAAAATAAATCTAAGCTCTATTATTGTTTATAACACTAGAGTATTAATAGATATTCATTTGGGCATATATATACATGAGTTTGTGGGATTGGTTACATCCGTTCATTGTTAGCAAAATTGTCTGTCAATTGTGTGAACTATTTATGTGAACAAACTATTGTAGATCAGAGTCAAAATTCCATGCTTATTTTGTTTGAAAGTGACTTCAAGCTAGATTAAGTTGAACTCCTAATAGTAGAAAATGTGAAAAGAGATGTTGAATTAGATTTTACTATGAGACTACCTAATAATTAAGTTCTTTTAGAATATTAACTTTGGAAAAGCTCAAAAATGGCTATCCAATTTGTAATAAGTGCTACAACATTTTCTTTCACACACTACCAAATAGATTAATGCATTCTAGAAACTAGTAGGCTTCTAACAACTCATGCATTTTGATTACATTGGTGAAAAAATGACTTTGCAACATTGTTCTTGGAGGGATGTTCATCATGTCTAGTTTCCAACATCCATGGAGGAATACCATTAACATTGAATATAGGATGAATTGGGGGCACCCTCAAATTCTATGGGTTGGAAGGAAAGGTGCAAACAATTATTAGAAGGAAAGAAAGGCTTCAAGATAGAGAATAGAGGAGATGGATAGAAACAAAGGATTGATTTTCCTTTCTTGAACACCCTCCAAGTGAATGCCCCCATTGGGGTCTCTGCATACACCTACCTTACTATTCTAATGGGCCCTTGGATGATTCCTATCTTTTTCATTTACATTATTAGTTGAAGACATTGCTGAAAAGAAAAATCATAACATCATGATGATTGATATTGCATCTGCTCTCAATTATGCTAAATTTGATGAAGTAAAAGACTGCAAAATAGTTCATGCAATGTGGACCAAATTGAAAGACATTTATGGAGGAGATGACAATGTAAGAAGAGCTAAAGCTAAAAGCCTTAGAGGTCAATTTGATCAAATGAAAATGAGAGAAGATGAAAATATTGTAGAATATGTAGAAAGAATCAAAGCAAGTGTGAGCGCAATCAAAGCATCTGGAGGAGACATCAAGATATTTACAACTTGAATAATTAATAGTTTTTAGATTTAATCTCATAAGTTACCATGCTGTAAAATTGTCTCTGTTCAACTTCAAAATCTCTCTTCTGTAAGGCATCCTGATCTTTAGCTTAGGTCCTTGAAACCTTCTCTACAAGCACCAAAAATTTGATACCAATTGTTGGAAATATAAGAGGAGTAACTGAGAGGGGAGGGGTGAATGATTTACTACAAAAATAAATCCCAAATCCCTTAGATGTTAGTACAAAACAATTCTATGAAAACTTAATTCTGTTGATGCTCAGCAAAAAAAGAAATGTTGTAATTTGGTAAATATTAAATATGCTTAGTAAACATTTACCATGAAAATCTTAAGATGTTATCTATGATTATCATTACTTTAACTTAGTTGCAAACTGATAAAGGAAAATATCATGAACAGATTTGACACCAAGATTTAATGTGGAAACCCATTTTGGGAAAAACCACCAATTGCAACTAGTTATTGATTTTCACTCTTTTGAAGTGAGCCCTACTAGAAGCCAACCCTATCAAAGGTTACAAAACACACTATTAGGTGTGACCCTATTAGAGGATTTAATCACCCTATTAAGAGTGGCCTTGTTAGAGGTCTTTAGACAATTCAATGGAACTACCACGTTGTTAGAAGATTTACAAATAATTGTTAAGCCAACTCTGTTAAGAGATTTAGATCATTGCTACAATGGTTAGAGAGTAACAATGAGATGACTTGATTTTAGATGTAACTAATTTGCTGATTATAGATCTTCATTCTGGCTTGTATACTTCATCCTTCTTGATTGAATATATCTTTTTAACTCCATAAGGATATTTTTCTTATCCTTCTAATTCACTTCTTCTTAGCATCATTAAATCTTCCACACACTCACACACTTCTAATCATCAACTTGACCTTATAATTATATCTTTCATATTATCAACTCAAGTAGTATACAACTTAGAATAATTAATATTCATCTCCTCATTCGGCTAGAACCAATAGATAAATCAATTAAACTCAATATACCAAAATAAGAAAATCCTTCATTAATTGACCCTACTCAGTAGACACTAACTTAGAAACAATTTTCCTATGTTAACCAAGTGAACTTGGTTAACACTGCAACCTCACAAAGTTCCTTTGATAACCAAGTAAGCTTGGTTAGCATTGGTTCCATTCAACATTTCCTTCATTAACCAAGTGATCTTGGTTAACACTCATCTTCCTCAAATTTTCCTTTGGTGTCTAAGTGAACTAGGTAGAAACTGTCTTGTGAACTAAACAAACTCTAGAATGCTCAATAGCCACAAAAAACTATCTTCAATGCTCAAGTGAGCTCGACATGCACTAACTGATAATGATATGAAATTTTGTGTAGCATTGAAGATAGTACACAATTAATCAATTGTTTTAGCATGAAAACATTGTATTCTCTAGAGTTCAACTTATGTTTATATATTCTATTCCTAATTTTTTTTTGATAGAAATTGCATTGTATCTCAGATTGCAACTATGACAATGCTATTGAAGTAAGATATTGAAGTAATAGATTGGCTACAAATATTATTGTGAATTTAATTCAACCTTAATGTTTTGGAGTTAAATGGTTAGTTGATATAGTTGTTACTTGTACCATATTTAAGCATACAACATACGATAGAAGATTGAATGCATAGAAGGCATTCATATTACGATACATCAGTGTTTATAAAATTTTAATTATATTATATATAAATTTAATCATGGGAATATATTTTGGAGTTTCCTACACAATTTATTTCCAGCAGCGACATGTTTTTAGATTAAGGTAAAAACAAGTTTTGAAGGAGACCTGAAACCCTTAATAGAAAAGTAAAAGATAAACCATGAAGCACAACCAGGTTTTACAAGGACCTAAAATCTGTAGTTTAACAGTAAAAAAATCAAGTTTTTTAGGGACCTAAAACCACATAAAAATACCATAAAATGAACCTAGGTTTTACAAGGACCTGGAACCTAGTTTTTACAATAGACAAAAACTAGATAAAATAACCAAGATCACCGACCAATTACCAAGACCACTATGAAAATAGAGACCAGATATTAGTGACACTACTAGCTACTATTGCAGCTCTTTAATCATTTTCACCACCTCTTTGCCTACCTCTGCAGTACTTGTGATGGTATCAGCAGTAGATCCCCCAGTTACCTCAACTGCCTTTTTCCTAGAGCTCTGTCTAGTTCTTTTACTTGGTCCACCTAGAGACATGATTTCTTCATTGGTCTACTTCCCTAAAATTTTAGAAACTACAAAAATGATAGAAAAAACCTACTCCATCTTACTGCCACTTTCTTTTATCAATAATAAAAGTTTATGTTCATATTCATTTAGTTTCTTCAGTATATTATGCACCTAAACTTCCATCTGACTTATCTTTGCGCGGTCAATTTCCTAGTCTTGTTGCACCTTTTCCACTTTTCTTTTCAAACTCATTAATTCATTAAACATCCATGAGTTGGCTTACATAGAGGTATAAGCTTTAAGCTTTGCAGTATGCAGGAAAGAATGCATAGTATCCCTACTAGTAGACTCATTCTTCTCTTTCCCCATTTCTTCACTACCAGTAGACTCATCCTTCTCTATCCTTTCATCTTCCCTCACATTCACAACAACCTTATTAGTAAGGTCCTCCTTTTCCTTCACCATTTCTTCTTTTTCATCCCTCACTCCTTGAGAATGCTCACTCTGATTAATTTCATCTTCACAAACATTACCCAACCCTATATTTTTCTCATTTATTTCTTCCTCCTCATCCTTACCAATCTCACCCTTATTACCTGGGTAGCCTTCCAAATTGGAACTAAAATATCCCACATCTATATTCTCCTCCTCCTTCAAAATTTTCTCATCATTATTATCTGAGCTATTAGACTTAGTAATCTCTTCCACATTTTTCTGAGGGGCTTTTTGGGTTTCTTGCTTCAGACTCCTCCTTTTACCCTTAACCTCTTTGTCACCCTTACTCTTCCTAGAGTAATTTTGGCTAACAGAGCCCTTCTTTTTCTTAGAAGGAGGGGAAGACACTATAGCCTTATTTTTATAGTAATCCTCAATAAGTAAAATTAACCCTTCATGTAATATCGGCTGAGACTATTTTTTCCTATGAGCTTACAAACTTTGGAGTAAAGAAAATCTTGGATAAAAAGGAAATGAGAGCTTATCCTTGTGCCTAAAGTGATTGAGGAACACAAAATAAAATGTATGAGCATGCTTAGCTCTACCATCTAAAATAAAATATTCACGAATGCAAGAGAACACGTCCTGCTAGATAACCTTAATTTGACCTAGTTCATAAAAATCATCATTCTTCTCCAGATTATTTTCCTCTTCATTTGTTTTGGGAAATTTCTTAAATGTAGCATTTGAAATACTTTTTTATTTACTAAACTTATGCCTTCCTTAGGTAAACCTATCACCTCAGCTATGAAATCTTCAATCAAATGCATTGTCACCCCATATAGGAAAACCCTATCTTCAATCTAGTTTTTGAAGAACACCTCTATAACATGAGGTTTACATTCATGATGGGGCTTCAAATAAGTGGTGGCATTACCCTTCTATATAATTTTCCAAACAAAAGCTTTAGCCTTCCATGCCTTACAATTTTTTGGCTCTTGTTTTCTTGGTTCTCCACCCATTTCCAAAGACTTTAAATTACTACAAAAAGCCAAAGTTGAATGGACACAAAGAAATAATGATTTCATCAAAGACAATGCATTCATTAAAACAAATAAGGCACACATTAAAACATATACGTGTGAAGCCAAGATAAAAATCACATTAATGTACTTCCTTAGGGAGAGAACACTAACATCTGTGACCCCACTTCCATATATCATTAAATTTCTAATCTTAGCAAATATTTCACTTCGTCATGTGATTTGTATCATAATTAATAAGAGCTTTCAAATCCACATTCTTGTTTAAGTCACCATGCCATGTCATCTTATACCCCCTTTGGATAGCCTAGTTGGCAATCTAGTCAGCCACCGCATTACCTTCACAGAAAGAATGAGATATAATTACTTTTTCAAATTTATTGATTAAAGATTTAATTTCCATAACACTAGTTTTAATCAACCAAGTAATCAAATTTTTTTCATTAAGCATATTGACAATTTTTAAGGAATCTTCCATCTAGAGGTTCTAAAAACTAGTTTCCACTGCTAGCCTCATTATATATAGAGCTGCAGTAGCCTCAACTTTATGACTATTAGAGATACCAATAGGTATAGCAATAGCATCTATTATATTACCTGTATGATCTCTCAAAACTCCTCCACAACCCGCTTTGCCTGAGTTACCCTTAGCAACACTATCAGAGTTCCCTTTAAGCCATCCAATAGGGGGAGCCTTCTATCTAGTCTTCAATCTTAGGTCTTCTTTTTTCATATTAGAAATTTTGGGTAACATTGGATTGTCAATTCAAAAATCTTTATCATGTCTTCTTTGAGACTTAAATTTTTCCTCTATTGCCCTAACAATATTTTGGCCAAGCACCCACC
This sequence comes from Cupressus sempervirens, assembly GCA_028749045.1. NCBI lineage: Eukaryota > Viridiplantae > Streptophyta > Pinopsida > Cupressales > Cupressaceae > Cupressus > Cupressus sempervirens. The sequence continues at coordinate 510,708,047 of CM053789.1, read as the reverse complement.
CTGGCAATTCTTTATTTCTAAAGATTTTTTTATTTATTTCTTTCCAGAAACCCCACCAGAGATGGGGAAGAGTAATCTTCCATAGAAAATCAACATCAATATGCTTAGATGGGCAGCTCCAACTTTTAAAACAAAGTTCAACATTATTTTGATGAACCCAAGTTATGTTCCAGTAATTGAGAATAGAGCTCCATAATTGTTGATTGTAAGAACAGTTTTAAAACAAATGATCTCTATCTTCAAAACTTCCTTTACATAGACTACACCTATTAACCATAGTAATGCCTCTTCTTTACAAATTATCCTGAGTGAGAATTTTTTTTTGAAGCAAGATCCAATAAAAGATTTTTTTTTTGGTATGAGACCCTTTATCAAAGATTTTGTCCATAAAGGTTGATTACCTTTCTCCTTAGATTTAAAAGTAGAGGAAACTTTAAACTGACCACTAGGATCAGCAATCCATATCATCTTATCCTCCTAATGAGGATACAAAGAAAAGGCATTCAACATAATCTAGATGTTATAAAAACCCTGGTCAACATCAACAAGGTTAAACCAAATGTTGTTATGCCAACAATGTCCCACAAAAGTCTCATACAGTTGTTTGCATCTATCAACTTGGGTTCTATCCTCAAAGTCCTCAATTAGGGGATGATCCATTAACCAAGTATCTTCCCAAAATCTTATCTTCTACCCATTTCTAATTTTCCATGAACAACCTTTGCTTAAGGTACTCTTAGTTCCCTAAATATACCCCTAAATAGCAGAAGGGGAGAGAACATCAAGAGATGATAGAAAATCAAATAAAGCATTAGCATTAAAAAGATACTTTTATTTCTATATAGTACTCCATTCCTTATCATCATGATAAATGCTCCATCCTTTTTTAGCTAGAAGAGCTCTATTCATACTTCATATTGACCTAATTCCCAATCCACCTTCCCTAATAGGCTTACAAATTTGATTCCAGGCAATTAGATCCATCCTCTTCCTTTCATCAGTTCCAGACTAGAGAAAATTTCTTTGAATTTTATCAATACTATCTGCAAATTTTACTGGTATTCTGAAAAGACTCAAACCATAAGTAGGGATACTTTGGAGACTAATTTTACCAGCTTGACTCAAAAGGTTACCCTTTTGGCCTACCAAGTTCTTGTTAAATTTCTTTATGAGATCTTCCCAAAAAGAATTAGGAACTTTTGGTCCCAAAGGAAAACCCAAATAAATACAAGGAAAAGATCCTATTGAGCACCCTAGAATTTTGGTAATTTTGTTCTATCTTGGACTAGGGGTATTAATTAAAAACAAATAGCTCTTGTTCCAATTTACCAACTGACCTGAAGTAGAAGAGTACAAATTAAGGGCTTGCTTAAGATTTCTAGCTTCCTTGACTTCAGCTTTACCCATGAAAATCATATCATCAAAAAATTGACCATGAGAACAAGTAAGAGGTTGAGAAGAAGGTTGAAAACCTTTAATATCCCCTTGAAAAACCAATTTCCCAATATATCTCCCCAAGCAATCAGCCATAATAATAAAAAGAATAGCGGATAAAGGATCTCCCTGTCTTAATCCTCTAGAGGGACTAAAAAATTCAGTAGAACATCCATTCACCAAGATAGCTATAGAAGTAGTAGAGATCAACTAATAAATAGATCTTACAATCTTATGATCAAACCCAAAGGCCTATAAAATCTTAACAAGAAAATCCCATTCAACTCTGTCATAGGATTTCGCAATATCAACTTTCATGATAAAACCTTGATTGTTAGAACATGATAAAGAATGAATATTCTCATGAGCAACAATGATAGAATTAAGAATTTTCCTACCTAGGATAAAACCATTTTGTTGAACAAAAATAAGAGATGGAAGCACCAAAAGCAACTTGGATGTGAGGACTTTTGAAATAATCTTGTAAAAGGAATTACAAAGACTAATAGGCCTTAACTAGTCTGGAGAATTAGCCCCAATCTTTTTAGTAATAAGACATAGGAAGGTAGAATTGATTTCCTTAAGCATTATTTTTGCCCCAAAAAATTCCTTAACAACATCACAAACATCTCTTCCAACTAGCTTCCATGCCTTCTAGAAAAAAGAACATGGGAAAACCATCTGGTCCTAGTGACTTATCCCCTCCTAAGGAGCAGACAGCTTTTAAGATTTCTTCTTCCTTAGGAATGGAACCAAACAATTTATTATGTTCCTTAGTAATTAGAGAAGGAATCACCTTTGAAAGTTTAGCCTAGTGAGCAAGATCAATGTTAGGGTTAGCTATCATTAAAGAAGAAAAAAAGGAGACCATCTCTTCTGAAATATCCTTTTCCTTAGTAATCTTCAAATCACCCTTTTTAAGATATGAGATATGAGGTTTAGCTCTATGCTTTAGAGTAGAAAGATGGGAAAACCTATTATTCTTATCTCCTTCATTTAGCTAGATCGATCTGGATCTTTGCCTCCAATAGATTTCCTCTTTAGTAACAATATCATGATATTCTACCAATTTTTCATTCTCTTCTCTTACAAGGTCAAAAGTATATCCTTCCTTCTATATCTTGTCCTAGATATTTTGGAGATATTCCTTAATACTTGCTTTACTCTCAAAAATATTACCAAAACATATTCTAACCTCCTTTTTAACATTTCTTAATTTTGAAGCCACTCTAAAAAGAGTAGTTCCTTCAACATCTATATATTCCACCATTCAGCCAATTTACCTTCAAATTATGGATGTTGCATCCACATTTTTTCAAACCTAAAAGGAAATTTTTTCTTGAGATTTATCTTATTAGCAAAAAAAATCAAAGAGAAATGATCTAACCCAATTTTTTGAAGAGCCTCTAGTTTGCAAACAAACTCTTTAGTCCAATTAGGAGAAATAAGAGCTCTATCCAATTGAGCCTGAATGCAATCATTAACTAGCCTCTTATTACTCTAGGTAAACACAATTGCATGAAGATCCATATCCATTAAACCCTCCTTGTAAATGAAGTCCATAAAATTCAGTCTCCCTTCCAGCTGACTCACATTACCTCCTTTTTTTTCATGGTCATAAAGAGGAACATTAAAGTCCCCCATGAAGATCCACTGACCAAAGTAATCTTTACTCTTTATATGAGAAAGAGTGTCCCATACCTTTTTTCTAAGATTCTTAATATTTGGAGCATACATATTAACAATATACCAATCATTATTATGATCAATGCTAGTAATTTTAACCACCATGAAATGTTTACTAGCATTTAACACAATTTCTGAGTAATAAGATTTCTTCCATAACATCAGAGTTCCCCCTAAAGCTCCTTCTGAATTTCTTTCTTTTAAAAAATAATCTTTAAAAGATTTAATTTTTCCAACTCTCTCCTTTTCCATCTTTATTTCTTGTAGTAACAATAAATCCAGTTTATACTCTCTAACAAAATTCCTAACAACATCAAGTTTATGACTACTATTCAAACCCCTAATATTCCAAGTAATAATTTTTATAACTATTTTTTAGGGGTAAAATCCAAAATAGTTTCCTATCTTCCATCATCAATATTCTGCATACTTTCTATTTCTCTAGTTCTCCTGGAAGATTTCCTTCCAAGTTTCTTTGGAGTATGAACATTTGGTTTCACCTTGGCTTGCTACTCCAATTTACTACTACAAGTCTCCACTTCTTTAGGAACTATATTACTCTTATTTTCTATCTTTTTCCTTTGACTCGATTTATGTTTGAAATCCTTGCCTTCCTCCTTTATCTCCTTAAGTTCAAATTAATTCCTAAAGGGAACAATTTCTATGCACACAAGTGTCTTGAGAGACTTTGGAGTGACATTTTGATTTTCAATCAACTAGAGATTTTGGGAATCTTCCAACACCATCAATTTACTAGAGTCAAATAGAATTTCCCCCTCCTCTAATTCATCCATCTCAACTAGATCTTCCCAGTTTGCATCAGTCTTCTAATAAATTACTAGCTATTTCGTCTTATCCACCATATTTTCTATATTTTGCTCAGGTGACACAGATTCAGGCATCATCCCAACCCCCCGATTTTCAATGCTCAAGTTTTCTTTCAAGACTAAATTTGAAATTTTACTAGCATCCTAAAATTCCAAGTTTAATTTATCCTTCACATCTTTTGTATGAGTAACTTTAGGTTTCCAAAATTTCTTCTGGAATTTCACTTCTTTCTTTCTATCTTCCTTTTCAATCTTAGGATTGTTCTTTCCTTTATTAGGATAGTTTTTCACCCAATGACCCTATTTTTTATAGGCAAAGTAGGTATTTGAAAGATCTTCATATATAATTTCATGTATTCTTTTCCCTAGTTTTGAAATTAGTTCGACTTTTTCTAGGAGGTGATTCAAGTTTGCCACTTTCACATATAATCTAGCATTCTAAAGTTTAGATTTTGAAGCTGTTGCTTGACCCATGGCAACTAGTTCCCCAAAGGAGCTAGCAATTCATTTAAATATTTCTTCATGCCAAAATTCTAAAGGAAGGCCAGGAAGTCGTAGATTAGTGTAGTTAAGAAGAAAGCATCAGATAAATCCATATTTGACTCCCATTTTTTAATAGTGAGAGTACTTTTACCAAATGACCATGGACCTCCATAGAGAACCATATTCATATCTTCTTTACAATTAAAAAAAAAATGAGAAGAATCCATTGAACATAGGGGCTATATCAACTTGACCACAGATAACCCATTTCTATTTAATCATTTTTCTCAAAGTTTCTATATCTGGTCTAGCCCCCATAAATTTTTCCACAAGAGTAAACTCCATATAAGATACAGAGAAATCATTGATTGGGTCCAGAATAAAAATTTGGAACTAACCTTTCTCCCAACAAGATTTTGAAGTGACCAAAGGGAAGGATGATTTACCACCAGGTTTCCTACCAAACAGGGAAGACCATGTCCTTTGATCACTAAACCCTTTCCATGACCCTTCTAATTTCCTCTCAATATTGACCTCCACATTCTCTAAAGGATTCTTTTCATTCTCGAATACCTAACTAGGCATGTGATTTGCAGTGAAAGAATCCAAAGAAAGGTCCCAAACCCCACAACTAGTGGTACTAGCATCTGTAGTTTTTTTAGTATTAGCCAAATTATCCTTGATTCTTTCTTTTGCCCAATCAACTTTTGCCAGATTTTCCTCAATTCTTCCTTCCGTCCCCCTAGGATCAATACCTCCTGCCAAATTCTCCTCTACCAATTTCCCACCTAACAGGCAGCTAGCCAATTCAAAAAAACTTAGAGCGTTGTCCATCACATCTATGCACTACTAGTGAAGTTATCTAACTCCAACAGTGACATGGTATTCTTGCATGTCAAAAACTTTGAGTTCTAACTCCCCAACAAGAAAGGATCAATGCTCAACAGCAAATCACTCCCTAACCCTATCTACATAATAGTGGGGTTCTCATATTTGTTCTTCTTCCAAATCTAAATGAAAAGACACAGCAAAAAAAACATCAACAACTAGGCCAACATGGGAAAGGAGTGGATCAAGAGAGCTACAACATTTTCATGGTCATGAATATTTGAGGAGAAGCTTCCAAAAAATGTTAGAACATTATGGCATTAAAAAAATTATTTTTCTTATAGGAAATTATTTTTACTCATTGCTATAACAAATGAGATATCATAAAGTTCATATATTTTTAATTATAAAAAATATATGCTAATAATCAACTATTATGTCTTAGCTCAATTGAATTTAATTCTTAACTTCTATTCATTCATTGACAAAATAAAAATAAAAAAAATTGCACTTTGCACAACATGATTCCATAATTATCCCCTATCGTGGGCAACATATCTAAGATTGGGTTTATTTGCACTTTATGCATATATAGATAGATATATGTTTTTTGAAAGTTTCCTCTCTCTTTTAGGCATATGGGTCAATTTGCACATGGGAGAGGATTGATTTATAATATATTTTTATAAATGTTTTTTTTTCTCTCCTTCACCCTTTTTCTTTTAAATTAAATAGAATATGTTATGTCCTTGCATGGGTCATGTAACCCCTTAGGGAAGGACTTTAGAGGTAGGGATATTATCCTAGTTTATTTTAGTTCCCTTGTAAATGATTGTTATTTACTAGATTTATGTTATCTTGAGGTTGGAGTCAGAGATTATTTTATTAGTCTATCATGGGGAGTGGAATATTTTCCCACTTACCATACGAATTCTAGAGAGCTAATGTACATGTGTAGGGTCATCTTCTATGAGGGTTTCATCTATTTGATTCATCTTCCTTAATGAACTATGATGTTAAGTTCATTGGTAGGGTAGTAACTTGACAATATATTTCGTTTAACATTTCAATATATATGCCTAGGTAAGGATTCTATTAAAACTACTTGTAATAATAAATGGAATACAAGAATTTTTATTTAAAAAAGATCAAAAGTGAAACAATTAGATTATTCTTATCTATTAATATGGGAACTTAAAATGATACTTCTTATTGGACTAATGCAATAGAAACTTCTTTATATGAACCATCTTTTGAGATGTAATTTCTTGTATTGATTCAGGTTTCAAAATGAGTGTGATTCTACGTTTACAAGTTGATTTTGAGTGCCAAAACAATAGATTACTTTAGGAAATGAATCTTCTTTACATTCAACTATGACTAACATGCTACTACAATCCTTCCATTTCATTACATCTAAATTGATGTTGTTAAATCTTGCAATACAAATAGGGATAACCTTAAGAAATCCCTCTTTGGAAAAACGTATAAAATCTTGGGGAATCCAACACAATTTTAGGGAGAAAAAAATAATTTCTATTTGCAATTTTTTTTTCAAACTTGAAAAAAAATTAATTTTATTGGCAATTTTTTTCTATCATATGGAAAGTATGTAAAACTCTGGCAAATCTTTAATTATTGAAGAAAATCATAAGCAAAAGTATGAATGCCTAGAAACTATTTTTTATATCTAAAATATAGTAACTCATTTTTATAACTATTATATGATTGAAAATCAATAGTATAATTCCTATTTTGGGCCTAAATGTTCAAGGAAAACAAGTTTTAAACAAAGTCTCTAAAATAATGACACCTATGCACAATAAAATCCATTTCAAGCCAAAGCTCAAAAGGATAAAAGATTACTTGGAGAGTCTCTAGGATATAGACACACACCAAGTATATGTACTTATCATATAGCCTAACTTAAATTTTTACCATATATTGGCAAAGTGACCATCATAATAAGACAAGCCTCAAAAATTGTGGATGATAATATTTAATTTACCATGTGGAAAGATTAGATACCATTGGCAAAGTCATAGCCAAAATAAAAATGATTATGTATCATTATTGGCAATTGGTCTGAGCATGGGGCCCAATTTTCATAAAGACCGTACCCAAAAAGTGCACAATAGTTCACCAAATTCAGGGTCCCTAATGAGAAATCACCATTTGGAAAATATTCACCACTAAAGTTAACCCTAAATACAAATGTATATCATGATATCTAAATCTCTTCATTTCTCTCATGGATCCATTCTTCATGACAATGTGCATAAAATGAAGATCTCATCTTTACAATACAATGAAAAAATGACATAAATGAGGGGCTTAACTTTACAATGTAATATTCAATAACATAGAGAAATATTTCATCCTTTCAAATACATTACACAATGACCTATCCTTTCCTTTCTTAATCAATACATGGGGTGACCCAAAATTCTTCCTTGGATTCAATGAGCACAAAAGCTGCAAAAAATTTTACACAAGAACCATGGAGGCTCACCTCCTATCCTAAGCTAGCCTCTATGAGGCCACCACTAAGCTAGGGGGAACAAGGCTCAAATTATTTACAAGAAATCAAAATCACAAATACATGGACATCACAACACAACATTTTACAACCTCGTACAAGGATTTTAAAATGATTCGCATATGGAATCATGAACATTGGGTGAAGGTGGGCTCTCCAAAGAGGAGAATGACATATCCACATGAAACAAAAAATTTTGCAATTTCAACATGCCTCAAAAAGGCTTATTCATTGCATGATTCTCTTTACACCACCTCACTTATACCTCTAATAACACAATAGAAAGGCATATGGCTTCAATGAGCCCATACTCCATGAAATCTCTCTCTATCCAAGAAAAGAGTCTCTCAAATACATTGTTGAGCCCAACTAACCCCTTCACCCAATGCTTCTCTTCCCTCTCAAGGGTAAGTGAAGCCTTTACACCCCAAAACAACATGCATTCCAAAAGCAAGAAAACTAAAGAGAGAAACCAAATGCAAAAAGATTAAACATGGTCATTCTCACACACAACAATAATATACACCATATGCAATTCATATTCATGCATGCTCATGAATGAAACACAAACATTCATCTTCAATGAAGAACAAAATTCTATGGGAAAAGAGAATCAACCTTGATCCAAGACATGGAAAATGAAAGTTGATGAAGATCTCCCTATTCACTTGGCTTCCAAAACCCTAATTGTCTCTAAAGTTAGAGAGTGGGTGAACACCCACTAATTTGATCAAAACTCTCTTTAAAATACCTCTAACCTTCTCATCATCTCAATTTTGGCAGAGACATGAAGCCCACTAACCCTTGCGCTATTGTTCCTTCTAAAAATAAAGCCTTGACCAAGTGTGAAGGCGAGGTTAATGTCATGTGAAAACTCCAATTTTGATATACTTAAGGAATGGCTTGCTAAAAGGGTCTCCAAGGTTATCTAGAAATGTAAATGGTGAAATTTAGACCCCTAACATGTTATTATATCATGTGGGTACCTTATTTCCACTAACACAAAACCTTGGGACCACTTTTAGGCCTCCTAAAGTTCCTATGAAGGTTGAATTTGAGTTTCAATGTGATGGTGACCTCTACTAATGTAAGGAAACTTACAAAAAAAATATAATTGTTTTCACATAACCCATAATAGATTTGAAACAAATATGTAATTGAAATCTACATGCAAAAGAATAGACAACATACCCACAAAAATGTGACAGAAGATATACTCTGGGAAACCCTCATTGACAAAAAAAACCTAGTCTCCAAAAGCATCCATCACCATGTATTATTCAAAAAAAACACCACTACAATACAACCATGGAATCCTTCAAATCCATAGCCACAACCAATCAATCCATGCTAACTCCAAATACAATATAGCAATATCATGAAGTGTTCAGCTAATGATCAATGTACTCAATACCAAGAAACTAAACCAAGATCAATGTCAAAGTTCCAACCATGGCCTCACGAACATAAACATGACAACATGATCTAAACCATCTAAACCAAAGATAAAACATGATCCATATGAACATACTATAACACATCACAACTCTAAATATGTATCAAGAGTATACCATGACATAATAATGAAATTATTATCACAAAAGTTTGCACCCTTGTCCAAAGTTTTTACCTAAGGACAACCTTGTGAAACATGGAAACAACCTCCAAGTTGTGGGACTTAAACTATGAGGTTGAGCCTCTAGAGAAGACCAACTTTCTTTAATATCAAGGTGCACCTAGCTACACTTGGAAAGGAAAAGGGAGAAGGAATGCATAGGAAGCAACTCTACCTACTTCTAACCTACAAGGTTATTCACCAAAATAGAGTATTCAAACTAATCTCTGCCCATACATGCACTTATGAACCATCATGACACCAAAATATATACACATCAAGAGTTGTTTTAATCTAACAATCACATGTAGATCAGAAAACCCAAATAAATAAGACAACAAAGAAGAGAGTTTACTGATATATCATTCATAGGCCTAAAGAGATACAGTCATGTAAGATTGCAGATATCCACAATACACTAATGAGAGGCAAATAGGTCTTGCACAACACGTCAATGGCTGGAGGAGATAAAGTAGAATGCCATATACGTTTAGAGGTAAAGGTAATTTACAGTGAACTTGCAGAGAAATATTAAAGAAAACAAAGAAGAGTCAACTTTTACAAAATTTACAAAAGCTACCTTTATAGCTCAAGCATAATTGAGATATTTTCTACCCTAAACCTAAACTCAACCACTACCATTTAAGATTGCAAAGAACAATCATGTAGATCTGGAAAAAATCTAATCTTGGCATAGATTCAAACACAATGAAATCCAATATTTTGCCAAATAAGAAGATAGAATGGTGCCATTAAATCACTTTGACCAAGTAGATGGATAAAATCAGAGATGGTGGAGTGTTTTCATTCATTCACTAGGCATAGCATTCATTGGAAAGTGGTTGGAAATGATCATAGGATTGGATTGTGTAAGAAACCCTATCTTTCTCACTTCTGGCTTGACAAATTAGCAAAGTCAAAAAGTCAAATGAATTTTACAACCAAGATGGGCCATGTGGGCCAATAATATTATTTTATTTTGCCACTCTAGAAAAGTCTACATGTTTTTTACCACCAAACCTACTAACCACACCAACCTCCAACTTAACCACGATGTCACATGATAGTTAGCCTTAACTATGACTACCTTTCTAGGCCTATCGAGACATGCGACAAGACCTCGCTATGTCACTATAGCTAAAGATTGATCATTTTCCCATAGCAAAAAAGTGAGAGATGTTGATCTTCCTCCATCCAATGACCTTAAAGGTACAACCAACCTATCAGTATGTCAACCAATAGGAACATGGTCCTTTGCCAACTTGTCTGACACTGATCCACCACACTACAGCCCACAAAAGGAGTAAATCCACCTACCACATGGAAACTCATAGCTTTGTCATTATAACTAAAGATCAAGCAACTTCTCAAAGTGAAAAAATGACTGCCCTTGATCTATTTACATCAGACGGTAGAAGGTAGAATACAAAAAATGTGGCCCAATACCTTGACATGTCAAAGGCTCAGCCAATGAAAATCCCATCGTATGCCAATGTGCTCTGACAACTCATCCACACCCTATCTATGATGGCCTACTAAATAAACTAGACCCACATGCCACACATTGCGATGTCGCTATGTTGCATGAAATAAATCCCTAACACCTCTACATACCTACATAATGATGATAGTTGATGATGACAGATCTAATGGCGAGTGAGGTGCACTGAAGGAACGAGCACATAAAAGGAAAGGACCCACCTTGTATAGTCATACCTTAACTAATGAGAAACTAATAAAATACCAAAGTGTTCTAATAAATGTCCAACTATTCTAGTAGGAAAGGTCCACTAAAAATCAAAGTCAAACTATCACTATGTCACATGAAATAACTCCCTCACATCTCTGCATAGTGACATAATGATGATTGTCAATGATGGAAGATCTAACAATGGGGAAGTTGTGGGGGTCTGAAATGATAACTTAGGAAAAAATAGGAAATACAATAAGGTTTTATTTTCATTTATTTTCATATTTCCATTGGCATTTAAATATTTAAAAGTGGAAAGTGACCATTGGTTGGGCTTAGACATTTAAATTCAATTTTTTGGTAGGAGGCAAATATGGTTAACATTTCTAGTGACTCAAAGGGGATGCAAGCTTGCTATGCATAAGACCAGTGGCCTAAAGCATTCATTGGGCTATAGAGCCTGAAAAATGTGGATCATGTGCATTATGAAACCCTAATCCTACCCATGTGATAGAAAAACACTGAAAATCCTGCCTCTAACTATAAAATAAGAGCTTTGCAACTAAAACTAGGAACCAAAACCCTTTGCATCCTATACAAAATGCATGTGCTCATGCACTTCTTGGAAAATAGGCAAAACAAAATACAAAAAAATACTCTACTATGTACAAGTTTTTACATAAATGCAAGTTTAAACAAACCCATTGACTAGCTTGTTGAAGTAGCTCCCTTTCCTCACCAATTGATTTCTACATTCATACAAAAGGGTAGCTAAAAATGATAGCAAGTATGGAAAACATGTTGCTGCATGGAATACCTCTTTCCCAATGCTAAAAATAATGAAGCTTTCTAGCACTGGGGTGTTGCCTTGTGGAGCAAAACATACTTGCTCTTCTTTGTGATCTTCCTCCTCATGCTTAGGTATAAGCATGACTGGGGGAAACTTTCTGATTTGTTGCAAACCTAGGTGCCTTATGGGGCATCCTCTTGATGGTGTAAGGGAAAAGAAATCATCCTTGACCATTTGATTGTGCTCTAAAAAGGTAGTATCTTGTTGTTTTGGAAGTGGCTCCTCCTTCTACAAAGAGAATTTTTCCACATCTTGTTCATGTTGTTCATAAGCCACTTCCTTTGGAGCTACTAGTATGGTGGGATTTTCCATTTGTTGTTGTAGTGGAACATGCTCCTCATATACAAGAGATGATGATGCAATATCTATGGAAGAGAAAATAGCATCCAACTCATCCAAAAGATCATCCTCATAAGTGATCTTCTCTATTATAGTTGCAAAGACATGCAAAGGTTGAGGGGCAACCTCATGCGAGTTAGCATATTCCTCCTCAAGGATAGGGCTATCCTTGAGGCTTTCTTCTCCATCCTTCACATATGGAGGATTGTCTATTGCAACAAATGGTTCTCTTCTTGCTCAACTCACAACAAATCCTCATTCTTTAGAAAGGGCTCAAAAGCCATGATTTGTTCCTTGAATGAAGGAACAACCTTTTCTCCATCTTCTTCTTCCTTAACAAAGGAGGGGGATTCTTTAGATAGGAGGATTGGCTCCTCTTCCTTTGGTTCATCAGCTACTTCCTTGTTCTCCTTAGCAGATTGCAACTCCTCTCTTTGTAGCATTGTGGGTTTGGATTCATTCTCCTAAAACTCCTTATTTGGACCATCAGGTGTCCATACAATTAGTCCATCCTGAAATAGGAAAATAGTGATAGATTCGAGGGGGGTCATGACCAATCCAACTCTCTTTTATAGGGGGTGGAGGGGTTATAATAGTAGGCTCTTGTGAGGGAGGGGGCTTCCTAAAGCTTGGGATGACATATTTGGGAGAAGAGGGAGCATCTACTACCTTGGTTTGAAAATGAGTTGACTAGAATCTCATTTCCTCTTCTCTTGTTGCAGAAAATTTCCATGCAAGATTCTCCTCAAAATGTCTCTATCTCTCTTCTTCTTGTTCTTGTTCTTGTTGGAGATAGGCCTAGTAGGCCATCTCCTCTTGTTGTCTCTCTATTTCTCATTGCCTTGTAATCTCATCAAGTTGCCTATCAAGGTTCATCATTTTCTCATAGCCTTCATCTACTTTCCTATCCCATGCATCCATGCTCCTTTGGGATTCCAACAACATATCTTTAATCTCTTTAAAGGGGGATGTTGGGACTGATGGAGCAGGGGTAAGAAGAGAGTAATAGTTTTGAGAAACTTAGCCATAAGAAACTTTGGATTGTGATTGAAATTGGCCATATGAGGGCCGAGGAATAAAATTTTCATGATATTGGGAGGGGGGGGGGAGGGGGGGAGGGGGGGGGGGGGGGGGGGGGAGAATAGCAGTTGTTTCTATGAAATAGATTCATGATTGAAGCTTTATGAACAATACATACTCATAGAAAACTTGAAAATCACAAAGATCAAGCATGATCTTTACATACCAGCATTGTGTATGTATGAAATCAGAAGATGTGTACTAGAGTCACCATAGTGTTTGATTAAATGCCTCCAAAGGCTGATGGCACTAAGAATAACACCCAAAATTCTTAGTGTTTCTAGATCAGCTAGCTAACCATGGACTTATATAGTTGAATCTTCTTTGTCCCACTAGGCATGCCAAAAACTATTGTCACAAAAGTTTGCACCCTTGTCCAAAGTTTTTACCTAAGGACAACTCTGTGAAACATGGAAACAACCTCCAAGTTGTAGGACTTGAACTATGAGGTTGATTCTCCATAGAAGGTTGGCTTCCTTTACTATCAGGGTACACCTAGCTACACTTGGAAAGGAAAAGGGAGAAGGAATGCATAGAAAGCAACACTGCCTACTTCTAACCTAAGGGGGTGATGCACCAAAATAGAGTGTTCAAACTAATCTCTACTCATACATGTACTTATGAACCATCATGACACCAAAAGATATACACATCAAGACTTGTTTTAATCTAACAATCACATTCATATCAAAAAATCCAAATAAATGACACAACAAAGAAGTGAGTTCACTTGTATATCATTCATAAGCCAAAAGAGATACAATCATGTAAGATTGTAGATATCCACAACACACTAATGAGAGGAAAATAGGTCTTGCACAACACATCAATGTCTAGAGGAGATAAGGTAAATTATTCATATAAGTTCAAAAGCAAAGGGAATTTACAGTGAACTTGTAGAGTAATATCAGAGAAAATAGAGAAGAGTCAACTTTTATAAAATTTACAAAAATTGCCTTTATAGCTCAGGCATAACTGAGATGTTTTTTGCCGTAAACCTAAACTCAACCACTACCATTTAAGATTGTAGAGAACAATCATGCAGATCTAGAGAAAATCTAATCTTGACATAGATACAAACATAATAAAATCCAATATTTTTCTTAAATAGAGCCTTGAGAAGATAGAACAATGCCATTAAATCACTCTAACCAAGTAGATGGATAAAATCAGAGATGGCAGAGTGTTTTTTTCATTCATTGGGTGCAACATTCATTGGAAAATGGTTAGAAATGATCATAAGATCAGATCGTGCAAGAAACCCTATCTTCCTTGCTTCTGGCTCATCAAATTAGCAAAGTAAAAAAGTCAATTAAATTTTGCAACCAAGAGGGGCCACGTGGGCCAATAATCTTATTTCATTTTTCCACCCCAGTAAAGTCTACATGCGTTTGACCACCAAACCTACTAACTGCACCAATCTCCAATCGTGATGTCACATGACAGTTAGCCTTAATTGTGACTACCTTTTTTGGCTTGTCATGACACGTTGCAAGACCTTGCTATGTCACTATAGCTAAAGGTTGATCATTTTTCCATAGCGAAAAAGTGAGAGATGTCAATCTTCCTCCATCTAATAGCCTCAAAGGTACACCCAACCTGTCAGTGCATCAAAAAATAGAAACACGGTCCTTTTCTAGCCTATTTGACATTGACCCACCATACTGTAGCTCACAAAAGGAACAGACCCACCTTCCACATGGAAACTCGTCACTTTGACACTATAACTAAAGATTGAGTAGCTTCTCAAAGTGTCAAAGTGACTACCCTTGATCTATTTGCATCAGATGGTAGAAGGTAGAACACAAAAAATGTAGCCCAAAACCTTGACATGTTAGAGGCTCAGCCAATGAAAATTGCACTATATGCCAACGTGCTCTGATAGCTCATCCACCCTATCTGTAGGGGCCTATTGAAGAAACTAGACCCACATACCACGTGTCATGATGTTGCTATGTCACATGAAATAAATCCCTCACACCTCTACATAGCAACATAATGATGACCATTGATTATGAAAGATGTGATAGTGAGTGAGGTGTACCAAAGGAACTAGCCCATAAAAGGAAAGGACCCACCTCACATAGTCATACCTTAACCAATGAGAACCCAATGAAATGCCAAAGTATTCTGACAATTGTCTAGTTGTTCTAATAGGAAGGGTCCACTAAAAATCAAAGTCAAACCATTTCTATGTGGCATTAAATAACTCCCTCATATCTCTGCATAATGACATAATGACGACTATCAATGATGGAAGATCTAATGATGGGGAAGTTGTGAGGGTCTAAAAAGATAACTTAGGAAAAAATAGGAAATATAATAAGATTTTATTTTCATTGGCATTTAAATATTTAAAAGTGGGAAGTGATTGTTGTTTACATTTAAATTCAATTTTTTGGCAAGAGGCAAATATGGTTAACAGAAACCATCCTAACACCAAGGATAACATGTCAAATGAAAGCATAAACCATGCCTTTATGAAGAGCCCCATGAGTCCTCAAGATGAAACTATCTCCACACACCATGAAGAAAACTATCTCCACATACCATGAAGAACCATCTCCACACACCATGAAGATCACAAATACACCATGCAAATGTCAAAGGAACTTCTAAAGCAATATGATCTAAGAAAAACCTCTAAAATCTGAAAACACTAAAAAAATATATCAATACCAAAAAATCCCACTCAACTATGGTACTGAGTCACCCATGGAATCATAACATCTATCTCCTACATGAAAATCCTCTAGATCTACACACACAATCAAAGTTTTAGTCCCAAGTGAAACCAAGAAGATACAAACCAAACCAAGAACTAATCCTACATCGCCACCTCATCACTGTCACAAGCTCCCACTAAACCATGTATCCAATCTATCCATAACATCATGATGAAAAAAACATCCTTTAACCATTAGAATCAACCAAGACATCAAACCATCAAATAATTCAAAGTGCACATCACAATCTCCTCAAAAGAAACCAAATAACCTTGATCCTCAAACAAGAATATATATACCACCATAACCTAAATAGGAATCCAAACTAATGACCATCAAGGATATGCCTATATATACAATCATTTCATGCCAAAATCCATGGCACCATGATGATATCCATTAACCCAAAAACTAACTCTCAATGTGTCCAACCTGTTAGCATAAAATAGTTGACCACAATCATCTACCATGAATGTCCCTAGTAACAAAATATCATCTCTTCTATTGAAAACATATTGATACAAGTGTAATAATGTGTTTTAATAATTTTTTGTCACTGATGTCAAACCTGCTACTTTTTAGCAAGACAACTACTTAGATGATTTGAGTTATATCATTTATTTGATTGATGAGGAGGTTTTGATCAAATTAGATAACAATAGTACCTAGAGGAAAGGTTGGTATGAAAAATAAGTACAAGGATCAATTACGATTGTGATTTTATAGTGCATTGATTATATACTTAAGGTTGCAAAGGAAGGATACACTAACAAATTCTAGAAGAACAAGTAAGAAGAATTGAGTTTTCCAAGCTTCACTCAGTGGACAGTAGGTGCTGAGAAAAGTTAGTGCAAGCCAAGTAGAAAATTAGTTGGAGCCAAGCAAAGTCAAATTTCAGTATGTATTGAGTGATATAGAGTAAGTTGAGTTAAGTTTAGTTGTGTCGATCATCAATAAACTTTAGGTCATGCCAAGTGATCTACTTGATGTCGAGTGGAAGAATAGTATGGAAGCAGAGTGACAATATATTAATGTCAAGTTCCATTATTCATGTTAAATCATAGATTTGATGAATCAGAGCTGACTATTTTGTTTTCTTGAATTTTTTGAAGCATGTGGAAGATAGGCTTGATGAGCTAGTAACACAAAATTTATGGTAAATTGTTTTGAGGTGAAGTCAAAGAGAATTGAAGGAGAAGTTTCTAGAAAGGAATAAAATAAAAAGATGGGTAGATTCATTGAATCCTACCTAATCCTACTAACCCTAAAATGGATGATAGAGAATGAATAGAAAAAGATGTTAATTTTCTATTTATAGAGATGGTTGGTCAAAAGTAAAGGTTTTCAAGTGCAAGAACCTAAGGAATACTTGAAAATAGAGAAAGGAGGTCAAGATACTTTATGCAAATCTTTTGCAAATGAAATGAAGAAAGAATTTAAGATGTCTATGTTTGGAGAGATCAAGTTCTTTGTGAGTTTCCATGTACATCAGATGAAATATGGTATATACATCACTCAATCAAAGTATGTAAAAAAGATACTAAAAACTTTTGGATTGGAAGATTCCAAGCCAGTAAGCATAGGTATGGTGACAGGGCACAAATTGTCAAAGAATGATGATTCAGCTAAGGTGAATCAAACATTGTATAGGTCTATGGTTGGCAAATTGCAATATATAGTACATAATAACCATAATATTGCATTATCTATTGGGATAGTTGCAAGATTCTCTACTAATCCTAGGGAGAACCATTTGATGGTTGTTAAGAGAATAATGAGATATCTAAAAGGAACATAAGATTATTTTCTATACTATAAGAAAAATGAGAAATTTGAATTGAAAGCCTACACTTATGTTGATTGGGATGAAAATATTGATGACAAAAAGAGCACTAGTGGAGGAGCATTTTTCTTATGAAAAATATCAGTTACATGGACTAGGAAGAAATAAAATTGTATATCTCAATCTACTGCTAAAGATGAATATGTTGCTACTATAGTAAATTATACAAACATTATATGGATCAAACAACTACTCAAAGGTATGAAGGAGGAAATCCCTGAACCTGTGATACTTTATTGTGATAATACAATTGTTATAAATATATCAAATAATCTTTTGATATACACAAAGACTAAGCACATTGCAATCAATCATCATTACTTGAGAGAGTTAGTTCAAGATAAAAAGTAAAGATGGTATATGTGAATACAAAAGATAAAATAGTTGATATCTTCACAAAAGCATTACCTAAGGATGCTCATGAGTATCTAAGAGGTAAACTAGGGGTAATACCCCTATCCAAGGCTATTTAAGAAGCATGAGAAGTGTCCTGCATCAACTAAGATGATTTACATATGTTACACATTAATGTAGTGGATCTTACTTTAGGACCTACCTAAAGTATTCAAAGAGCTAGAGTTGCATATTAGTCACAAGCTAGGTGATAGAGGGAGAAACTAAAATGTTCATATGTGCATATTAAGATGAAAATTCTTTGGAGTTATTGTCAAAGAGGGAGATATTAGAGGAGATATTGGTGGAAATATTATATAGATAGAAGGAATATGAAATCTTGCAATCTAGAAAGGGAGATAGTGTACCGAATGATTACATCTACATAGTAAGAGGGAGATAGTGTTGAGGGAGATATTCGAATTAATCAAGAGGGAGTCATAAGGATGAGTTGCTTGTCTATTGTTTAGAATAAAATTGTGTAACCTATATAGAAGATAAAATCTAGTGATAGAGGGAGAGATTTCAATACAAGGAACTATTTTCTTTTTGGTATTATTGTTGGTTGTACTGGTTGAACTGGTTTATCATCAATGCCAAAGACAGAGATTGTTGAAATAAGATTGATACAAGTATGAGAATGTGTTTTAATCATTATTTTGTCATTGATGTCAAACGTACTACTTGTTAGTAAGACAACTACTTAGATTATTTGAGTATTATCATTTGTTTGATTAATGAGGAGATTTTGATCAAATCAGATAAAAATAGCACCTAGAGGAAAGGTTGAGTTGTGGTATGAAAGAGGAGTACAAGGATCAGTTAAGAAAGTGATGTTATAGTGCATTGATTATATACTTAATGTTGCAAAGGAAGGATATACTGACAAAATCTAGAAGAACAAATAAAAAGAATTGATTCGACCAAGCTTGACTAAGTGGATAGTAGGTGCTGAGCAAAGTTAGTGCAAGTCAAGTAGAAAATTAGTGGGAGCTGAGAAAATTTAAATTTTAGTTTATGCTGAGTGATACAATGTAAGTCAAGTGAAGTTTAGTTGGTGTTAAGCATCAATAAACTTTAGTTCATGTCGAGTGATCTAGTTGATGCCAAGTGGAAGAATAGAATGGAAGTCAAGTGATAGTATATTGATGTTGAGTGCTAGTATTCATGTTAAATCATGGATTTGATGAATCTAAGATGACTATTTTGTTTTCTTGAATTTTGTGAAGTGTGTGGAAGATAATCTTGATGAGCTAGTGGCACAAAATTCATGGTAAACCATTTTGAGTTGAATTCAAAGAGGATCGAAGGAGAATTTTCTAGAAGGACATAAAACGAAAAGATGCTTAGATTTATTGAATCCTACCTAATCCTACCTAACCCTAAAATGGATGGTAGAGGACGAATGGAAAAAGATGTTAATTTTTTATTTATAAAGATGGTTGGTTAGAAGAAAAGGTTGTCAATTATGAGAACCTAAGGACGACAATGAGTCTAGGGTATTACTTCATTCTGATGCAGGAGAATCCTGGGTGTAAGAGTAATCTTGCATTACCCAAAAATATTTTATTTTTAGTCTTTTCTATTTTAATAAGGACTAGTAGACATGTGGTTACTATTTATGGGAACTTGCTATTTTTAGTAAGTTTCTCATACGAGATTGAAATTTTTTCATTTTCTACATGAAGGTTCATTTTGGTATTATAAGCCTACCATAAAAATCTCATTGCTCCAGAAGTTATTGCATCTTTTTTGCAGAAAAATTTGCAAAAAAATATTCAAGCTAACTTTTGGTGGCCTTAGAGTGCTCGGATGAGGTTTGAAAACTCAATGGAAGGGCACTTGCACAATTTTGAACCTATAGATCAAAAGCCAGCATTTCTAGAAAGTGGTTATAATAGCCAATTAGAGCAATAATTCAAGAGTTATGGTCTCCCAAAGTTGGGCTACCCAAAATTTCTAAAATAATTTTCAAAGATGTCTTTGGTTGACTCTATATGTACTATTCAAGTTTGTCAACACTAGGTATTAAGTTTGAGCATCTAGAACCTTCCCAGGTGGCATAAAATTGCATATTTAAGAAAGGCTTGAACATTGTCTAGAATAGCTCTAGGTGATAGTTCACAACATTAGTCTTGTAGATTACTATAATGAAGGCACCTATGTGGATTAGCATATTGTAGTTTTGAATTCTATAATTCTGCATTTGTGGTGCAAATAAGAAGTATATATTTTGTTCTTGCATTTTCTATTATTTTTTTGTTTTTGTTATGTTTTATGGTATTAAGGGGAGCACCATTCATCAAGTGGTATAAAAGTTAGAATTCTTGAATGTGTGGATAGATTTTTTATTGTGAGATAGTTCACACCAAGACCATGATTTTTTATTGTGAGATAGTTCACACCAAGACCATGATTTGGGCTGAGTGTGTAGACAGATCACCAATTGAGAAGTAGTTTACACTAGGGTTTCAACAAAGGCACAAAAATCCCTTCATAAAGAGAGCATGGTGAAAGAGATGTAGGTGTTATATCTAAAGGTTTTAGAGCCCTCTTAAGACAAATGCAAGCATTGAAAGAACAAATGCATAGAAGAATAAATCTTCCTGTAAGAGATGAAAGCGAGGATGAAGATGAAGTAGAAGAAAATGTCGAAGTAGAGGCAGTTCTAAACCTAGAGGAAGAGAGGCTTTTTAGGGCCATCTCCAAGATTGGAAAAAGACTGAAGTTTGAGGTTCCCATATTTTTAGTAAACCTTAACCTAGATGAGTTAATCAATTGGATCAATGAATTAGAGGAGTACTTTGAGTATGAAGATATTGAGGATTCTGATAGGGTCAAGTTTACGAAGGTGAAACTGAAGGGACATGCAAAGATCTAGAGGTAGGAGGTTCAGTTGGAGTGAAATAGAAAGGGAAAAGAAAAAATCACCAGATGGGATGATGATAGTTAAACTAAAGCAACAATTCATTCCTATGGATTATGAGCTTGATCTGTTGAAGAAAACGCAAGGGTTGAAGCAAGTAAGAAAATTTGTTCAAGAGTATACTGGAGAGTTCTACCAAGTTCTTATTAGAATTTTCCATGTAGAAGCTAATAAGGATAAAGTGGCTCATTATCTTAATGGGTTAAGACAAAGTATTCAAGATGATCTAAGTCTGGTTTGAATGAATAGTATTGAGGAGGCATACTAGTTTGCCCTAAGAGTTGAGGAAAAATGAGCAAAAAGTTTGACAACAAGAATAATGAAAGAGGTCACAGTATAAGGTCTAGTAGACAATCTTAGGGAGGTCATAATGATGATCAAAAGAACAAGGATAAGGCTAGGAGTAATAGTCAAAACCAAAGGGGAAATAGTTCCAATCATTTTCATGATCATAATGATAGATATCAAAGAGAAAAGGTAGATGACAAGGATCTAGAAGAGGAGGCTTCCATGGAAGATATTTTCACTATGGAGAAGAAGGGAATAGAGCATTTGAATGTTCTTAGCACCAAGGATGGACATATTAAAGAACAAAAGGCTTAGCCATAGTTGCACGTATTGATGAAGATCCCAGATCATCACTTTTTGAAGATGTTGAAAGAGAAGTCCTAATTAATAGAAGAATCTTACTAAGTGGTGAGAATGAACCTAATCAAAGAAGGATCTTGTTTCGGACAAGGTACAGATGTGAAGATAAGTGTTGTGATGTGATCATTAATGGTGGAAGTACTACATGGTCACAAAGTTGGAATTGAAGAGACAAAAACACCCACATCCATACCATATTGCTTGGGTGCAAG
Source organism: Cupressus sempervirens (assembly GCA_028749045.1). Lineage (NCBI taxonomy): Eukaryota > Viridiplantae > Streptophyta > Pinopsida > Cupressales > Cupressaceae > Cupressus > Cupressus sempervirens. The sequence continues at coordinate 510,685,928 of CM053789.1, read as the reverse complement.
ATGACCACAAGGTCATGGTCAATGAGCAGTGCTCAATGAAGATCAAGATTGGAAGCTACCAAGATGATATACTTTGTGATATCATACCTATAGACATATGTCATACATTGCTAGGTAGGCCGTGGCAGTTTAACAAGCATGTTGTACATAATGGGCAAATAAATACCTATACTCTAACAAAGGAAGGAGTGAAACATAAGTTAAAGTTGTTGAAGGAGAAAGAAGAAAAGGTATGTAGTGTCGCTAGAATATGTTTTGTTGATGGAAAAGAGTTTCTCAAAGGTATGAAACATGAGCATATGTGTTTTTCTATAATTCCAAAAGATAGTAAAGAAGAAGTAGAGGAGGTACCTACAAAAGTTGTAGATATGTTGGGATTTTTTTTGATATTGTATCAAATAATGTATTTGATGGATTTCCCAAATGAGGAAGATTACTCACCAAATAGATTTGGTTCTAGGAACCAATTTGCTAAACAAGGTAGTGCACTGAATGACATTAGCAAAAAGTGAAGAATTGCACAGGCAAGTTCATGAGTTTTTGTAGAAGGGGTTGATTCGAGAGAGTCTAAGTCCATGTATTATACTAGCAGTATTAGCACTAAATAAGAATGGAGAATGGAGGATGTGCACAAATTATTGCACTATCAAAAGGATCACAATCAAGTACATATTTATATTGCCAAGAAAGGATGATATTATTGCCTATTTGAGTGGGGATGAGTATTTCACAAAGATAGATCTAAAGAGTGGGTACCATTAGATTCATATCAGAGAAGGTGATGAGTGGAAGACTTCTTTCAAGACCAAAGAAGGACTGTACGAGTGGTTGGTCATGACTTTTGGGCTAACCAATGCATCAAGAACTTTCATGCAGCTCATGAATGAGGCACTGAAGGAGTTTTTGGATAAGTTTGTCATTATTTACCTAGATGATATTTTGATCTTTAGTACAACATTGGAGGAGCACTTGATCCATATTTGTAAGGTGTTTGATAAGTTGAGGGAAGAAAAGTTGTTGATAAACTTGAAGAAGTACAATTTTGTAAAGGAGTGGGTGTACTTGGGATTTGTAGTCTTAGTAAAAGGTCTAAAAATGGATCCATAGAAAGTGAAGGCTATCCTTGAATGGCCTACTCCAAGAAGTGCAGCAAAGGTAAGATCTTTTCATGGACTAGCTAGTTTTTACAGAAAGTTCATAAGAGGTTTTAATAGTATTTATACCTCTAATAGAAACAATGGGAGGGGATAGGAAAGTATTTAAGTGGACTATAGGAGCAAATAAGAAATTTAATATGTTGAAATAAAAAGTTACTAAGCAACCTGTTTTAGTACATCTTGATTTTAACAAGGTGTTTCAAGTAGACTGTGATGCTAGTGTTGCTATAATAGGAGTTTTTTTTAGTGAAGAAGGTAGACCTATTGCTTATTTTAGTGAGAATTTGAATAATGCAAAATGAAAATATTATGTTTATGATTAGGAATTTTGTGCTATAGTTCAAGCATTGAAGAAGTGGAGACACTATCTTCTTCCTAAGGAGTTTGTTTTGTATATTGATCATCAAGCTTTGCAATATTTGAATAGTCAAGGAAAATTCAACCAAAGGCATTTAAAGTGGGTTGAGTTTTTGTAGACTTATACATTTGTTTTGAGACATAAGAGTGAGAAGTCTAACAAAGTTGCAGATGCTCTTAGTATAAGACAATTTTTATCGGCATATATGTAGATAGAGGTGGTTGGGTTCAAGGAACTGGGTACTTTGTATCTAGATGATCCTAATTTTGGTGAAATCTGGAAGGCCTGTATAGAATCTGTTACACTTGATAGGACAAAGTGGTTCGATTTTATGATCTAGGATTGTATGTTGTTCAAAGGAAGCTAGTTATGCATTCCTAGAAAGTTAATGAGAGAGAATCTCATCAAGGAGAAGCATAGTGGAGGATGGGTTGGACATTTTGGCAAAGATAAGACCATTGCTTTGGTTGATAAGAATTATTACTAGCCATGGTTGTAGCAAGATGTGAAAAATTTTGTACAGAGTTGCAAAGTATGTTAGATGGCAAAAGGATTCAAACAAAATACAGGGTTCTATCATTCATTACATGTACCAAAGAAGTCATGGGAGGATGTCAACATGGATTTTGATCTTGGATTACTGAGGACGCAACATGGGTATGATTCTATTTTTTTGGTGGTTGATAGGTTTTCAAAGATGATGCATCTTATTAGAGTTGTTTTTCAAAGAAGTGGTGAAATTACATGGTTTGCCAAAGAGTATAGTATCGGATCGAGATGTCAAATTTGTTGGGTATTTATGGGATACATTGTGGAAGAAGTTGAAGACATATTTGAAGTTCAATTCATCACATCATCCATAGACTAATGGGCAGACAAAAGTTTAGAATCACGGTTTGGGAAACTTGTTGATATGTATGGTTGGAGACAAGCGAAAAGGATGGGATATGATTTTACCATAGGTAGAATTTTCATATAATAATTTTGTTACCAGGAGTACTCGTAAATCACCATTCTATATTATATATGGGAGTAGTCCCAAAAATGCTTATGAATTGTAGCATTTGGATAAAGGAGAGATGAGTAGTGCTAAAGCCGAAGAATTTGTTGAACATTTGAAGAACATCCACGAGGAGGTGAGGAAGCACATTATAAAGATGAATAGATAGTATAAAGCTAACATAGATGTGAAAAGGAGGTATAAGGAATTTTAGATTGGAGATAAACACATGGTTCATTTGATAAAGGAGCATTTTCCAGTGGGTACATATAATAAGCTAAAGATGAAGAAGTTTGGACCATGAAGAGGCATGATTTTGGAAATGCTTATGAAGTGGAGTTGCCTACCGAATTGAATATTTTACCAGTATTTAACATTTTAGATTTGACAGTGTATTATGAAGGAGGTGATGGAGATAAAGTCATAAAAATGTAGTGGAGTATTCTAATAGCTAGTTTAGCTATAGAGGAGATTGAGGAGATACTGAATAGTTGTATTGGAAAAAGTACAAGGAACAGAACTTATGAAAGATACCTAGTCAAATGGAAAGGGAGGCCAGTAGAAGATTCATCGTGGCTAGCAAGGGAGGAGGTTAACCATCTTGGTTTTCCTCTAAACACCTAAGATGTGATGGAATCACTTCTTAAATTACCCCTAGTTTCTGATGTAGGAGCATCCTAGATGTAAGAGTAATCTTTTAACACTCAAAAATATTTTCTTTTCAATTTTTTCTATTTTAATAAGGACTAGTAGATAGGGTGGTTACTATTTATGAGAACTTCCTATTTTTAGTAAGTTTCTCATACAAGCTCAGAATGTTCGCATTTCCTACATGAAGGTTCATTTTAGAATTATAAGCCTACCATAAAAATCTCATTTCTCCAGCTTAAGTATCAGAGAAGTTATTATGGATTTTCGATGGAAAATTTTGTAGCAAAATCTTCAATTTCACCATTGCAGGCCTTAAAGTGCCTAGATGAGGTTCAAAAACTCAATAGAAGGGTGTTTGTGAAGTGGCAAGCCTATAGATCAGGAGTTGGCATTTCCAAAAAGTGGTTATAATAGCCAATCGAAGAAACGGTTTGAGAGTTATGGCCTTCCAAAGTTGGGCTACCCAAAATTTCTAAAATAATTGTCAAAGATGTATTTGGTTAACTTTATATGTACTATTAGGGTTTTTCAACCCTAGGTATTAAGTTTGAGCATCTAAAACCTTCCCAGGTGGCATAAAATTACCTATTTAAGAAAGGCACAAACATTGTCTAGAACAACTCTAAGCGGTAGTTCACAACATTATTCTTGTAGATTACCTTAATGAAGGTGCCCATATGGGTTAGCGTATTGTACTTGTGAATTTTGTAATTTTGCATTTGTGGCACAAATAATAAGTCCATATTTTGTTCTCGCATTTGTTATTGTTTCTTTTTTTTTTATGGGTTATGGTATTAAGGGGAGCACCGTTCATCAAATTCAATGACCAAATAGAAGAGACTTCTATTGGCAAGAAAAGAAAGAAGACTTAAGGGTATGGATGCTTGAAGGGTGAACAAATTATTAGAGCTAAAGTGTGTGAGAGCCAAGTAGAATGGAGCAGTGAAATAGAGATTTGTAATCTGCGAAGTGTGTTGTAAGTCGTTATCAGATCAAGCCTTACTATTACATTCTAATCATTGTACCAGTCTAGGGTAAATCCTTTGGATTAAGGATAACCTAATAGTCATTTGTAAATCCTTTAATCGAGTGACATTCCAAGTGAATGATCTAAAGTCCTCTAACAAGCATCACTCTTAACATGGTGATTGAAATCCTCTAACCAGGTCACATTTAACAGTGTGCATTGTAACCTTTAACATGGTTGGCCTTTCATAGGGCATCAATTCATAAGAGTGAGAATTAGTAGCATGTTACTGGTGGTTTCTCCCAAATTGGATTTCTATGTAAAATCATTGTGTCAAATGTATTATTGAATCCATTATGTTTCATGCTTACATTTCTACAAAGTTTATTTGATAGTAACCTACAAGTTTAAGTGGTTGTATCACCTAGTGGATGCATGCATGATGAATATGTTTTATGGATATGGGTTCACTAAGTTGTGAAAAGTTTTATTTCTGCATCTGAACCTTGGATAACTAATTCACCCCACTCTTAGTTATTCTAAAGAATTCCAACATCTTCTACATGAAGATAAATCAAAAACTTATGTGACTAAGGGCATAGACAACCCAAATTCAAGCCACCAATCTAAATAAGCATCAATAATGATAGATCATTGGGTAAAGACAATCCATATCCAAGCCATAAATGTAACCTACAAGTATAGATAGCTTGCAACACTAAATAAATTTTAGATCCAACAAGTCATACGTATCTAAAATAAGTGTTGATAATCATATCATCATGAGACCAATATGATATATGAATTAAGTTTATAATGACATCAAATCCAAATCTCCAAGGGTAAGAGCACAAACTTGTGTCACCTTTTATAAAAGAAAAGTGATATCGGAATTTAAACTCTTCAACTTTAATGACATAAAAGTGGCATTTGTGTTTAGAATTTGAAGATGATGTAAACTAATGAAATGTAAAATTGGATGAAGTTTATGTCTGTATTTTTTTAAAAAAATTGAATGAAAATTTTATTTATTTTTGAATTTTTTAAGTCTATTTTTTATTTTTTTAAATGTTGTTCAAATATAGCAGTTTTTCCTGTCAAACAATATATGCAAATGTTCATATTTTGGCCTAATTATGGAATATGTTAGAGTTGACATGTATACCTAGTGCACCAAAAAAGAAAATTTAAAATTTGGCTAATATTTTTTAAGTTATAACTGGTCAAAGTCAAAGTTATCAAAAATTGACTTTTTTTTTCTCCTGTCAAACTTTTTCCATCAAATCTACATATTTTTTAAAACAAATTACATATTCTTGAAGAAGACTCTCTCCTATAGTGTAGCATTAAAAAATAATAATTTTTTAACATGATTTACTATTGTTTTGCTATTTTTGAATAGACATCTTCCTGAATCCTAAAATACCTACTTGTAATATTTTTAAATTATAACATATTATCCATAATCAAAATAATATTAAAATTATATGATCATAATCTTGACTCCGAGACCTACAAAAATATATTTTTAGTTTTAAAAAAAAATTCAATTTAGTAGGTCAAATTGGCTTTCAAAGTGAGATGTTTGCAGAAGTTCTTAATTTTTCTTGTGTGGCTACCACATAGATAGTTACAGCCAAAACACTTTCGGTCATAACCCTTTTAGCCGAAAGGGTTAAAACCCTTTCGGCTGAAACCCCTGTCAACCCATCAAACCGCTAGCGATTAGTTTGGTTGTTTCATGTATAAAATAAGATTTGTGTTTTCTCTTTTTTAAATAAATATAGAAAACAACGAAAAATAGAAGAGCATTTTCAGAAGACAATGATTTTTGAAGCCATTTTGAGAAACTATTTCATGGATTTAATCAAAATTGCAAAGGATCAAATAATTTTAAGGTGTTTTTTTCCTATCTACTTATTTTTATTTTTATGTATTCTAAATTGAAGCATTAGCTAGTATTTAGTGTTCAAAATCTAAATTAATTATTTTATTTCTATAGATTAAAGTATTCGATGGGTAGTAAAAGGAAAAGATCAAGGAAATATGATAGAATAAGAGATGAAAAAATGAAAGGTCACACAAAACATAACCAAAACCAACCTGCTAAAATTCCTAAACAAGATGAGATTCATGAAGAGAATGAAAGTAATGAAGAGGAAGAAATTGGTAGTTCTATTAATAGAAAAAAAATTAGAAGGCATAAAAAATTTGATGGATTTGGATGAGGAACTACTTTTAAACCAAATTCCATCTAAAGATATGATAAATGATAACACTATTAGAAAGCATTGTCGAAACATGTAGGATGAATATTTCAAAGATAAAAGTATATTTGCATAAGCACAATTATTTGTCAAGTTATTTAGGAGAAAAGATATGAGACCTATTTTGGAGTTGTTGGGTGTTGATAACAAGAAAAACCATGTGCATAATATTAATAAAATAGTAGTTGAAAACTTGCAAAATGCTTATAACAAAATTGACAACATAACTCGAGGAGGTGATTTGAGTAATGCATGTAGAGCATTGATGACTACTATATTTAGTAGAAAATTGACACATAGAAAATAGGTACATGCAATTTCTAATGTACTACATATATCTAGAAGAACAGTTCAAAGATACAACAAGAGGAGAAATATGCTAGATGATAACATTGAGAATAATTGGGTGAATATTTGTAGAGTTCCTCGAAAAGATAGAATATTTGAAGATGTGAAAAGACAAGTTATCAAATTTTGGACCACACATTCTCGTGTTTCTTCCAATAGATGTGATACAAATTAAAGATCAAGAGACAAGGGCCAAAATTAAACATCCAAAACATTTCATAGATATAACTCAAAGTGAATTATTTCAAACATTCAAACAAGAATTTTCAAATGTCAAAATATGTTAGAGAATGTTTGAGAGTTTGTGTTCTTCCTTTGTACGCATAAATAAGATGCGTGAAACTTGTTGTCGAAATCATGTTGAATTTGGTCTACACTTGGAATCATATTAAAAAGTTATGGCAGTACTTGATCCTAATTTGGACATCCCTAGCAGTACAACACAATTTGTGAAGTCCATATTATGTGATAAATTAGAAGATTCAGATGAGTTCAAAGTGCAGTGCATCAAAAATCAGTGTGAAGATTGTGGAGATTAAGGCAAATTTTCTGAAATGCAAATTGAGAATATTAATGAATTGACACCAGTTTCATGGATGAGATATGAATATGAGACATACTAAAATAAGATAGGAGATGAATCCAAAAAAATTGTATTGAAGGAGAGTGAATTGTGTTATGATGATTTTATGACCAAGTTCTGTCTATTGATATATCCACATATCCAACATTATCATGGTGCACAATGGCAAGCTAAACAATGTAATGATTCTAAAAATTGTTTTCCACCTGGCTGTATACTTTTTGTTATAGATTTTTCTAAGAATTATACATTTGCACCACAAACAGAGATTCAAAGGAAATATTATCATTTTGAACAAGTTGCAATATTTGTGCAAGTGACCTATAGACATGCACAACTTGAGGTGGATGAGATAGAAAGGTTGGATGAAAATGAATGCATCATCATCGAAGAGGTTCATTTTTATATTAGTGATGATAGAGTTCATGATAGGAGTTATGCGGCTCATTGTTTTGAAATGTTCTCTAAAGATCTTAGAAATCATGGAATAAATGTTTTAGAGCACTGGAATTGGTCTATTGGATGTGCACGTTACTATACATGAACTTACACATTTATTTAACTATATTTTAACTTATATTTATTTGGACATGCCTATTTCAATTTGATACATGTACATAGATAATTGTTTCTACTTATCATATTTCATGTTCACAAGACAATTCAAATCTACAAAAGCATTTAATTGGTTAGCAATACAATATGCTAGAATCAATGTTAGGTTTTTATGGAATTTCTTTGAAAGTGGACACAAAAAAGGGGAGCATGATGGAGCAAGAGCATGTATAAAGCATGCGCTTTGACAACATGAACTTGTAGGTAAATATGCATTTAATGTGCATGTTTAATACTAGTAACATATATTTTAAATTATATATATGCATGTTGTATATACATACAAGGAATAGGATAGAGAGTGCAAATCAAATTGTTGAATGGTGCAAAGTTCATTTTGCTACTCGAGATAAAGAATACAATAAGAATTACTTTTGAGAAGTGAAAGGTGAACTAAGTTATATTTATTTTTAATAAATTTTTCAAATTCTTGAATTTTTTATTAAATATTTATTTTGAAATATGACAATTACTTTTTGTATTTGTAACAGACATAGATCGATCTAATCCTTACAATTGTCAAATGATTCCTAGTATTAGAGGTTTATATCAAGTGATGACTACAAGAAACCATAAACCTCCAGTAATTAAATTAAGAGAGAAAACATGTTTTTGTGATGACTTCATTAAGGAAAATCCAATGAGTGTATGTGAAAATATTGTGAATGGATATGTTTCACATTGGAATTTGAAGGAGATAGAAAGCCTCCTTTTGAAGATTTTGACATTGACATTGACGTTCATGATCATGTATATTCAGCTAATTATGAGCACATTTTTTATTTATTTATGGTAGGTTTGTGTGCATATATACATAAATAGAAATTAATATACATGTATATTCATTTTAAAATTAATTTATATTTATCTATTTTTATATACATGAAGGAGATATTTTTGTAGTTCAAACCTTACCAGATAATGCAAAAAATGTGGACTATTATCTTTTAAGATGCACAAAAGAAAAACACAAGTTGCTAGAAGGAACTATAGATGCTAATGGACAATCATATCCAATTGGATCAGTTGTTATTGAAGGAACATATTATCAACAAACAAGGGTAACTGATAGTGGTATTGAATTTATTGAATACAAGCCTGGAGGAAAAGTTTTACATTACAATAACCATGTTATAGCAACAAAGTTACAATTTGAAGCAAAACAAAGAAGAGGATGTTGTGGAAATCAAAAGTGTAAACTATCTATTAAAGAACATGAAAAACTTCTAGAGATAATAAAAACTAGAGAGGATCCTAACAATACAATGTTTGTGGAGCTCTAGTTTACCTATGTTCTTATTTTGGAGCTCTAGTTCAACTATGTCTATATAGCTAGATTATACTTTTACATTTAATGTTGATAGGATATTTGTTTTATAAATTTGTATACATTGGATCATTTATCAAGTGGATATGCAAAATTAGACATGATTTTTTATTTTTATTTAAATTAGACATGGATATCTCATTTAAGAAAACCTCTTAGGACCTCCCCTTAAGAAAACCTCTTAAGACCTCCCCTTAGGACTACCTATTACCTAACCTCCCCTTAAGACCACCTATTAGGACATCCTCTTCATACCACCTTTTAGGACCTCTCCTTAAGACAACCGCTTTAGTAAATTTGTATGGATTTATATGCATTGTTTATGTTTTCTTATTGATTATTAATGCTCTTATGTATTTATGTATATAATCTTTCTATTATTATATGATACATGTTCTTTATGTTTGTATATAATCTTTATGTTCTTATATGTATTAACTTTTATTAGTTAAATGTTGTAACATGCATTATTTAGGTCATAATCTTTATATGTTCTTGTGTACATGTATATGTTATATTCTTACCCATGCATTAATCTACATTCTTATAACATATTTAATTTAGGATCTCCCCTTAAGACATGTCATTAAATATAGTTAATTATACTTAGATTAAGGCATTAAAAACAATAACATATACATAAACATGAATATTGAAAACATACATGTGTACATTTAACATGAACATATTTACATACATCTATGAAATAAAATATACATTCTTTATGTTTGTATATAATCTAAATTATGTTCTTATATGTATTAACTTTTATTAATTAAATGTTGTAACATGCATTCTTTAGGTCATACTCTTTATATGTTCTTATGTACATGTATATGTTATATTCTTACCTGTTCATTAATCTACATTCTTATAACATATTAAATTTAGGATCTACCCTTAAGACATGTCATTAAATATAGTTAATTATACTTAGATTAAGGCATTAAAAAAAATAACATATACATAAACATGAATATTGAAAACATACATGTACTCTACATTTAACATGAACATATTTACATATATCTATGAAATAAAATATACATCAATCTACATTCTTATGTATAATTTAGGATCTCCCCTTAAGACATGTCAGTGTCATTAAATATAGTCAATTACACTTAGATAAAGACATTAAAATCAATAACATATACATAAAAATGTGAATATTAAAAACATACATGTCTACTTTTAACATGAACATATATACATACATCTATGAAATAAACAATACATTAAATTAATCTACATTCTTATGTATAATTTAGGATCTCCCCTTAAGACATGTCATTAAATATAGTTAATTACACTTAGATTAAGGCATTAAGATGAATAACATATACATAAACATTAATAACACATACATAAACATAAAAGATTAAGACATTAAAAGATCAATAACATATATATAAACATTAATAAAATATGAATATTGAAAACATGCATGCACATTCAACATGAACATATGTACATATACATCTATGAAATAACATTTGAGACATGTACATATATAATAAAATATATCTAGAGAATAATGTACCCATATCAAATGTATAAAAATATCATGCATCAAATGTCTCTAAATAACATATATAAAACATCAAAGTCTCCATATAAAAATGTATTTGGAAATAACACATAAAACATCAAAGTATCCATATAAACATGTAAATCCAAAATACTATATCAAATATCTCCAAAATAACATGTATAAAATAAAAGACCATGATCTAATCAGCTACATCCCCCCCCTGATCCTAGATATCCCCAAAAGGGTCTATCAACTGCGTCTAAACCTTGTGTCAAATGATAGTGTCAAATTATGTACAGACAAATTATATCATACATATAAATGAAATATATATTTAAATTGTAACATACCTGAGACTCAAGACCTGTAGGATCTGTCAGTGTCTGCAAATCACCAAAATGTAATATACTATCTCTTAGACCTTATAACACACACACACACACACACACACACACACACACACACACACACACACACACACACACACACACACACACACACAAACATATAGACATATTTACCATTATTAAAATAAATTTAAACATATAGACATATTTACCATAGCATCATCTAATGCTCTGCCAATCTGACTGATATTTGAATCATGCAATGATAAAACATTATCACTGTCGAAGTCGATAGTGCCATCTGAAAGCATAGAGGTAAATAGACCAAGCTATCTAGTAGTGAAATCCTGAGTTGGGGAGGGGGAGGGGGGGGGGGGGGGGGGGGGGGGGGGGGGGGGGGTGGGGGTGTTATAGGGTCCTGAGTAGTTGTAGGAGTAGTAGAAGGTGTAGGAATGTCTTCTTGCCTCTGTGAATCCTCTAATCCTATTGTACGTGACAAAATATGACTAATCTAAGAGTTGATGTCACAAAGTGGAATCCCTGTGACTGTAAATATTCTCGATATGAATCCAAAAGATCAGATACTAAAACAGATCCCAAACAACATAATGCATCCAAATCTAAGACTACAGAAACCTCAAGTGGAGAAGGTATGTCTACTACCCCATATGCATCATCAACACTTGCACTAGATGATGTAGCTACATTGGTACCTCAAGACCATAACATATATCTACCACACTGATCACAAGATATCTCCTACAACTATGTGGTGACGGTGATGATGCTTGAATAAATCTGTGTCCTAATTGTGTCATCATGAACACTTTGGCCTGCAGCAACCATCTGTGGACCTCTCAGTATAACCAAAAGGTTTGGACCCACTATTTCTTGTTTATTAATGGGCATAGGAGTGGCCATGGGTCTAAATCTATCTAAAAGTCTCCCTAGACCCTGCCCAACATGACCTAGATAATCTATGTAATAAACATCGTGGTGTAAGTGAAATTTTACAAACAATTGTTTGCACAAATATAGAGGGAACTCATCCTTCTGTGGGCATCTATGATGAATAGCCAACTAGCAAGGATATATGAATGGTGCGACAAGCTCATCAGTACACTTTGTCGTAGAGTAGCCTCTAACTCTAGTTATATCTATATAAAATGGAAACATGGTCTTCACCATGGCAGTGGAGACCTCAATGTCAACCTGTCTATACTTCATAGTTTCAGTGATACTGTGAGATAGAGAAGAATAAAATGTCTCAATACTAATATCATCAAAAGGGTTGTATGATTCAATGGTCTGAATCATATGAAACAACTCCTCTCGCATCGCTATGATCTTCTCCCTATTAGGGAGGGTGGTAGAAGAGGAAAGTGAGGAGTCCAAAACCCCTATAGCACAAGATAATTTGGCAAGTGTATCTTTAAATAACCGCTCTCTATCCTCGGTGGAGGATGTCGATCTGCATGTTGTGCCAGACTCAGCACTCTGACCCCCTCTATGGACACTAGCATCCCCTAAGGATGCAAGACCATGATCCCCAAAACCAAATGCCATAATGTATATATGTATATAATGTATGAGGATATGTGTAATGCCCCACAAATTAACCTAAAGTTTCACTAAGTTTGGTAACATTTTTTATTTATTTTTAAATGAAAGTAACACCAATCATAACATAGTAGTGAAAGCAATATCAATATCCAACTGATAATAAACATGAACATACATACATAACTGATTACATTCTTAAGGATCCCTTAATGTTGAATTACATCTAAATTAACTATTAATGATTCCATCTAATACTACATCCACATAAAATAATAATGAAAAGTCCAACGTTCTTAAATTACATTTTCGATTGCTCAATCATTCACTGTACATGCCACAGAGTATGAAAGGCTTAAAAGAATATACATATGTGAAATAAAGTATATCATCATTCTAAATCTAATCCATGATGCAACAAAGTAAAGGTAATCACATGTCATACATGATACATCATCATAAAAGATATGAACATCCATCATAAAAGATAACCATATATCATCAAGCATAATTATCTAAGTGCATGGTTCCTCCCAACCGTAAATAGTGTTATTAGACCATCGTGGGTTCTAGCCATCCCTCCATGCGTAACATTCCAAATCACCAAAGAGATCATCGATATTAACATAGTAGGAATGTCACTCCTAAATCATACTACATCATATGCAGAAAGAAATCTAACATGCAAGATAAAGCATAAGATAACATCATCCAACATATGCAAATCATCAATGTAAGGATACGTGTCCACAATCATAATCCATGAACAGAATGAAGAGAGATTCCAACAAAGAATGCATCAGCCACGGTGTCTCAAATGGATCTCAAATGGTAAAAGTGGAAAAAGCACTACCACCTGACTGCGTGGAACCTAAATGGTCCACTCCCATCGCACTGAGGAGATAATCTCAAGTCCGAAATAGGTTATCAAAATCACATAACACAAATACTCTCTAAGTCCAGGAATTCTAAAAGTATACTAACTCAAAGGTTCCAATCACAAAACCGACATCTAATCCCAGAGGCACACAAAGACATGTAGGAAACCAACTATGCAAGAGGGAAAGTGTCATCACACAGATCACGCTAGAGTTACCCTGGTAGTCTCCCAATAGAACCTGACCCCCTAGTGATCCCTATGCGGCCACTAGTATCCCTTCATACAGACGAGGCATACTACAGAATGCAAGGTCGCAACCAAGCGTTCTCTCTACTCCTATCCTAGTTTGTACTAGCACTCAAGGCATGGGCGAGAACAAAACAATTATCTTTTTAGGTTCATTAAGTCAGTATTAGGTGTGAGTGTTTTCACTTATTAAAACAACTTACAATGAGTTACCCTGGTAGCCTCTTAGGGCCTCGGCCCCCATTGTAAGCCACTTCCCGACACTACAAGTAGATAACCTACCCTAAGCTCATGGAATCATAAATCACAAAATCACCACAGTCCTATACAAGTGACTGGAAAAATACCAAAAGATAATCCACAAAAGAGCATCAAATCTCTATGAGCAAAAGAAAAGCATCCATAGATAATCATGACCACAAAAATTCTCTATTGGCAACTGAAGGTATCCCTGATAATCACAATAATCATTGGTTCTTAACAAGCAACCAAAAAGTATCTCAAAGTAATACTGATCGAAGACTCCAAAATGGTTGAGTCAAAACATGTCACAACATGACATCATCAAGATCAGATAAACAATTCAATCTCATACAATTGATCGATAACTCATAAAGAGGTTACATAAATCATAGCTTTAAACAAGAA